>CM069905.1:95543698-95920924 GCA_036172215.1 Camellia granthamiana
GCATCATGAACTGTACTAGGTTTAGATTCATTAGAGAGAGGATGATGTGATAGTATGAAATGACTGCTCTGGCAATTAGTTCACACATTTTTCATTCTAATCACTTGAGGTTAATACCAATCAGTAGAGATTTCTTTATTAGTATAATACGTGGATCTTGTGCACCACCAGAAGTGGCTTTATTCTTGCGGACAACAGGTAAAAACAATTGCCTACCATAGATAATTTGATTAGTAGGGTGGGAGTTCCATTAGTGAGAATTATGAGGAATCAATTTATCACTTCCCCTTGCATTCTTTATTTGCTAGGGGAGCCATGGTCATTTGCTTTCATCTTCTCGGACTATATTGGCTGACCTACTTTGTAAAAATGAATTATCAGAAGAGGATATATAACATTATGTTGAAAGTGACACATCTAAAGCAAAATGAAGGAATTTCCAATAATGCATAGCTATCCACTTTTTAAAATCTTTAATCCAATGGATATTGGCCTTGTATGATGCAGCTTATAAGGGCTGCTTATGGCTTTTTTTTTTTTTTTTTTTTTCTTTCTTTTTATAAATATTTTGGGAGTTTTGTGGCAGAGTGTTTGGTGCAACTCTGCTTATATCTTATGAGGCAAAAATATCTTAAACAAGTTGATTATTGGAAGCTGAAGGAGGGGTGGTTTTAGCTTTTGCTTTCTGATTTTCAGCTTTCAACTTTCTTCAAGACGCTGCACCAAAAAGGCCCAATACTGCAGGCATTTCATTTTGTCTATGAGAAGTTTGGCAGGGAATTGCTTGATGGGAGATTAGTAAATTCTTTGCATGCATGTGGAGACTGGTTAGTTCTTTTAATTCTAATGTTAGGAACTAGTTGGTTAGTTTTGATTCAGAAAGATCAGCACGTGAGAGCTTGAACTATTGATAGGGTCTTTTGACGACAAAACCAAACTAGTGATGGAAAACCTCCCATATTGTTGATTTCAAGCAATTGGCAATGAAATGCCCAAAAGTATTAATCACCTCTTGGAACTAAAGCTCCAATGTCATGTTAGATACCCAATGGCACCAAAAGCTTCAATTGTTAGGCAAATGGGCCCATTCATGTACATCTTTCAAACACACAAATCAAACTACTACAAAAGTCCGACACAAAAGTTGATAAAAGCTTTTAAAATAATCCACTTTCTAAGCTTCACCTACACCTTAGTTTAGGGATGACCTCAGTGTTCTTTTCAAGCATGATTCCATGGGAAGTGTTCAGCTTCACCTACACCTTAGTTATATAGACAAAACCAATGATAGTCGTGGTTACTAATCAATAATTTGAATGTGTGGAAGGTTACAAGCTGATGTAGGATATCATGTGCTTGGCATGTGATAGTTAGTGGTGGGTAGTTGTTAGCCTATATCTAGAGAAGTCATAACCATTTTGTAACCAACTTTGATGATATGACATTTAATTGATTGGAGATATTCTCTCTAAATTTCTCTCTCTTGTTCTTGGACCTCATCATTTTGGGTATCAAAGCTTCAAGATTTAGATCCTACTCTTTTCGAATTTACCACAGATCGTCACCTAAGAAAATTGACCTGTTCTTCGAACCCCAATCTGAATCAGATATCGCGAGTCGTCATCTGGAGCAGTCAGCTATCAAAGCCCTAATTTGAGAGCTTTGAAACATTCGCAATCCACAATCGCACTTGCATCTGTGTTCGAAGCCTTCGATTGAGTTTGTATTCCAGTTCGAAGCCCTTGTTCGACTTCGTATTCCAGTTCGTGAACCCTAGTCGATCCTCAAAATCTGCCTTGGATTTGTTTTGGGTCTTTGGCTTGTGAATGGAAGGTTGATTTCATGATTTGAAGTCGAAGATCTAGACTCAAAATTGAAGACCCATCGTGGTTTGAAGCCCTATCGCATCTTGCGATTTCAAAATCAAAGGCTGCATTGAAGTGAGTTCGCAAATCTGGATTGTTGTTGAAGTCGACTTCGCTGGGTCCAGTCCCAACGTCGATTTGAGTTCACAATTACTGGAAGGTGACCTAACGCTTGATTCGAGTTCTTGAGTCGATTGCTTCTGCCAATGGGTTCTGTCTTGGTTATCGAAGTCGAATCCACCACTTGCAGACAACTGATTATGCATTCCAATTCTGGGCCTCGCTGACATCACGACTTCAGTAGTGGAATTTGGACTTCTCAGAGTGATTCTTGCTCTAGGTTGACTCTAGTTTCACACAGGTATTTTGATTATCCTTGTTTCCATTCGTGGGTTGTTCATTTCCATTATACAGATTGTGAATTTTGTCTAAAATTTTAGTGCTGGTCCATTTTGCATCGTTTCTTGAACTGTTGCACTGTTGGGTTGTCGCATTATTGTTTTTGGACTGACTTTACACACTTTGGGTTGTGACTATGACTTTGCAAATTTTGGGGGTTAATGGCTCAACCGGGATGTGGTTGTCGGGGTGGTCGCGGTAGGGGTTATGCCCCGGATTTGGGTGATGATAACGAGAACAATGGGGTTCCATATCCAAGAGATGAAATGGCCGAGATGAGACGCCAAATTGCAATTTAAACTGAGACGGTGCAATGTCTCCTACCTCTTACCGATGGTAGTGATGGTTCCGATTGCTCTTTTGATAATCTCTTTTGGGCTCCGCAAAGGCGTCGAGCGGATATGGGTAGGCTTGAACACAAGTGGGGAAAACAACATCAAGATTGAGTTCCTTGACTTTCATGGAAGCCTTAATCCCGATGAGTTCATAGATTGGCTCAACACTATTGAGCGAATCTTTGATTATGGAGAGGTTTCCATTGAGAAAGAGATAAAGTTAGTTGCTATCCGGTTGAAAGGAAGGGCTTCCGCTTGGTGGGAACAACTTCAACTTGGTCGTTGGCGATGTGGGAAAGAGAAAATCCGTGATTGGTAGAAGATGAAGAAGTTGAAGAGGCATTTCCTACCGTTCAACTATCTTCAAAGTGTTAACCAAAACCTTCATGTTCTCGAGCAAGTTGGAAGTGTGGGCGAGTACACGGAATCTTTCTATCAACTCATTGCACGGGTTGATTTAATGAAAGTGAGGAGCAACAGGTGGTTCGTTATGTGAGTGGCTTGAAGTCTTCGTATCTAAAATGTTCTTGCCTTGTATACTTGTATAATGTTTTTGAAACCTATAATCGAGCCTTAGCCGTTGAGAAGTAACAAAGCCGTCGTGCATCCCAAATGGGACAATACTCCCAAGGAGGGTTTCGGGGTGGTTTTAGGCTGGGTCCGTCCCCTCTTAGCTTTGCCAAAGCTAGTCCTCCTTCCAAGTTTATGGATAAGGGTGTTTCTTCCTCTCAAGCTCCTCATCCTAATGGTGCTTCTGGAAACCGCAATCCCCCTCAAGGTGGAACCTTCAAGCGTTTGAAGTGTGGTGAACCAGGACATAGATCTTTCGATTGCCGCAAAAACATGGGCGATAATCGGAACAAGACACTTCTCATTGAAGAAGTTGAGGAGCATGGTGTCTATGAGGATGCCCCAATTTTTTTGCACTTCGGGCAATGTTGACATTGGTGGTGATAGTGATGAAGAAGAGGGTCTTGCTCTTATGTTGAAGAAGATGCTTCTATCACCAAAGTTAGAGAGCCAAGAAGATTGGTTGCGTACCAACATCTTCTATACCACTTGCAACATTGGTGGACATGCTTGTAACATGATTATTGATAGTGGAAGTTGTGAGAACATGGTTTCTCAAGAAGTGGTGGCTAAACTTAACCTTCTGGTGGAGGACCATCCACATCTTTATTTTCTATGTTGGTTCAAGAAAGGCAATGAGATTAAGGTAACCAAACGGTGGTTGATTTCTTTTTCTATGTGTAAGAAGTATTTCGATGAGGCATAGTATTTCGATGAGGCCTATGGATTCTTGTCACATTCTACTTGGGCATCTTTGGCAATATGTCCGCAAGCTTTACATGATGGCAAACGGAACACTTACACTATTATCAAGGATAATAGCCATTTTACATTGCTTCCAATGAAGCAGCAGGTTGCTTCCAAGCCATTTTCTCGTTCCACTACTTTGCTTACTTCCAAGGAGTTTTTTGGGAAAGAGTCGGGCTTTTGAGATTGTATTGGTTTTGGTTCTGGTTGTGCACACGGGTGCTACTACGGAAAGGGTTGATGTGACTACTCTTTTGGAAGAGTATGCCGATGTCTTTTCCCAAGAGCTTCCTTCTGATTTGCCTCCTATTGTGTGACATCCAACATCGTATTGATTTGGTATATGGGCTGACACTTCGAAATAAACCGGCGTATTGCATGTCACAAAAGAAGAAAGAGGAGTTGCAACGGCAAGTAGAAGAGCTTTTGGCTAAGGGGTATATTCGACCAAGCATTAGTCCTTGTGGAGTTCTAGCTCTTTTGACACCTAAGAAGGATGGGTCATGGCGCATGTGTGTGGATAGCCGAGCAATCAACAAGATCACAATCAAGTATTGCTTTCAAATTCCAAGATTGGATGATATGTTGGATTGCCTTGCCAGGTCAAAGGTATTTTCTAAGATAAATCAAGTACCGCTTTCCAATTCCAAGATTGGATGATATGTTGGATTGCCTTGTTGGGTCAAAGGTGTTTTCTAAGATTGATCTTAGAAGCGGTCATCATCAAATCCGCATCAAGTCAGATGATGAGTCGAAAACGGCTTTTAAGACACCTCATGGCCTATTTGAGTGGCCTATTTGAGTGGCTTGTGAGGCCATTTGGGCTTACCCATGCTTCAAGTACTTTTATGAAGATGATGACACAAATGTTGCAACCACTTTTGGGCGTTTGTGTAGTAGTTTACTTTGATGATATCTTGATCTATAGTTGGAGTTTGGAGGCAAGAGAAGTTCTATGGCAACAACAAGAAATGTACCTTTGCCATGGATGAAGTTATTTTCTTGGATTATGTGGTATCTTCTCATGGGGTGCTTATGGACATGGAGAAGGTCTAGGCAATTGTGGAATGGCCTACTCCTTCCAGTATCCTTGAAGATGCAGAGTTTTCATGGGTTGGCTACCTTTTATAGGAGGTTTATCTGTAACTTTATTAGCCTTGCTGCCCCCTTAACCAACATTCTCAAGCTTAATACTTTTGAACGATACTTCAATTTTGGAGGGTGCTTACCGAAGCTCCAATTTTGGCCCTACTAGACTTTGACAAGACTTTTGAGCTTGATTGTGATGCCTCGGGATTGGGTATTGGAGGTGTTCTTAGCCAAGAGGTGAGGCCAATCGCCTTCTTTAGTGAAAAGTTGAACAAGGCTAAGCTCAAGTATTCTACTTATGACTTGGAATTTTATGCTACCTTCCAAGTCATCAAGCATTGGAGCTACTACCTTGCTTATAAGGAGTTCGTGCTCAACACCAACCATGAGGCCGTCAAGTACATCAATAGCCAATCCCATCTCAGCAAGAGACATGCCAAATGGGTGGCTTACTTGTAACAATTCGCATTCTCTTTGCACATAAATTGGTTGTCCTTAATAAGGTGGCCGATGGGTTGAGTAGGCAAACGACTCTTTTGCTTGAAATGAAGAATAAAGTCGTGGGTTTTGATGAGTTTCAAACATTCTATGCAAGTGATCCTTACTTCTCCAAGATTTTTAATGCTTTGCAAAGGGGGGATAGGGCTACTTATCCAAGCTACATGATAAGGGATGGATTCCTTTCCCATGGCCTCAAGTTGTGTGTTCCTAGTTGTTCCTTGAGGGACACATTTGTTGATTGAGTATCATAAATTGGGACATTTTCGTAAGGACATGGCCCTTGGGTTACTTCAAGATGCCTATTATTGTCCAGGCATGACCAGGGATGTGGGCAATCATGTGAAGCATTGTCAAATTTGTCAAAGAAGCAAGGGGATTGCGACTAATGCGGGATTATATTCGCCTTCACCGGTGTTGGGTGGTCTTTGACAATTCATTGGTATGGATTTCGTGTTGGGTTTACCTACACAAAGGCAGAGTGATTCTATTATAGTGGTGGTGGACCATTTTTCCAAGATGACACATTTCATAACTTGTAGGAAGACCATCAATGCTACAAACATTGCCAACCTCGTCTTCAAGGAAATTTATAAGTTGCATGGGGTGCTTACCTCTATTGTGTCTGATAGAGATGCTACGTTCCTTGCTTACTTTTGGAGAACTTTGTAGAAGAAAATTGGCACCAACTTGAACTTTAGCACTACCTTTCATCCTCAAACTGATGGCCAAACGGAGGTGGTGAATCGAAATCTAGGAAACTTGTTGAGGTGTCTTGTGGAGGATCATCCCAAGAGTTGGGATGGTATTCTTCCCTTAGCCGAGTTTGCTTACAACTCATCAATAAATCGCACCATAAACACTTCTCCCTTTGAAGTGGTTTACGGGATGAAACCTTCAAGTGTTATGGACTTGGTGCCTTTGTCTATCACAAGGAAGGGAAGCATTAAAACAGAGGAAATGGCTACATTCATGAAGAATGTTCATGCTCAAGTTAGGTCCCAAGTTGAAGTCCAATGCCAAATACAAATCGGTCGTTGATGTGCATAGACGGAAAGTGTTGTTTGATGTAGGGGATCTTATTTGGGTTGTGTTGAGCAAAGAAAGGTATCCTCACGGTGCTTACACCAAGTTGAGTGATAGGAAGGTGGGTCCTTGTGAAGTGTTGCACAAAGTCACCAACAATGCTTATCAAGTCAAATTGTCACCTCATGTGGGAATCTCCAACACCTTTAATGTGCAACCCCTTGTGCCTTATTTGCCAGATGCTTCTTACATCAACACCGCTTCTCTCATTATAGATTGGCTTCCTTTATGGAATTTGTTTGTATTGTACTTTCTAGTTTTAGGTTTCATTTCTTGTGCATTGGTTGTATTTTGTTTGTCTTCACTTGAGGACAAGTTCTTTCGAGTGGGAGAGTATGATGTAGGATATCATGTGTTTGGCATGTGATTGGCATGTGATAGTTAGTGGTGGGTAGTTGTTAGCCTATATCTAGAGAAGTCATAACCATTTTGTAACCAACTTCGATGATGTGACATTTAATTGATCGGAGATATTCTCTCTCTTGTTCTTGGACCTCATCATAAGCACTCGGTATGGATACCCTTTCGTCTCTCTCCTCAAACAAAGTAATGCTTTCAAGTGCACAACAAACTCAAAGCATAGTCTTGGTTGGGTGTTTCATTTTGAAAACTAAACAGCCCATGCCTAGAACCTGATGCACAAGGCTTCTGCTTAGGTAGACAACCTTAGCCTTTTTTGTGGCAGACTGATTCTTGTGACTCGAACCATGCTATAAGGTTCTAGGGTTATGCCTAGAACATAGTGCACAAGGCTTCTGCATATAGCAGGGTTTAGTAGAGTCAAGTAGACAACTTGACTCCTACTATTTTGTGGAAATACTGATTCTTGTAACTTGAACCATGCCGTAAGTCTGGGGATGGATAGCGCTTGCCATCACACTATTTCACAACCACTATTTTGAAAACTAAAAGTTGGGAGTTAATTATTCCATGTTGAATGCAAAATCCACGGATATAGTAACAGTGTTAACAAATTCTTAGTATTGGGATAGTCACAGAAACACTGATATTCGAAGCAATATGTGGCTTCTTTAATACTAATAATTGCTTAGTGCAGCAATAAAATGCATAAGCTGCCAAGTGTGAGAATGGTGGTTCGAGTTTGAGAGAAGTCACTTTGTGTGCGTATTTTCTGGAGACTAGATCTATATTCAATCTACCCCTCCCAACACCCTTGTTTATCAAGGACCACCGTCAGGGAATGGACTTCACACTACTACTGTTTATATTAAAAGAAACTTTAAAAATATTGGGATTTTTCAATGATATTTGATACTTGATAACAATGTCTAACTAGTTATCTTGTTAGTTTTTCACCTGAAGTTCGTTGTTGACATCTTAAGAGGCATGGACACGTGGACACATAATTTTCCAAAAAATGCAAGAGACGACACGTGTGGGATACGTGCAAAACATATAATTTTATATATTAATTGTGTCATGTTTTTAATATGTTAATTTTTTTTCTCTTCAAATTTATCAACCTTAGGTATGCTACTCTAAATATATATATATATATATAAAATGAGACAATATGTGTCCCCAACATGTCCGATCGTATCCCTAGTGTGTCTCAACGTGTCCGATTCCTCTAGCGTGCCTGGCACACATCCAAGTGCGACATGTTTCGAACATCGGTACATGACCTCCAAAGAGGTGTCTATGCTTCATAGTCGACATTAATTGATCCCATGATCAATATGGTATAGTTTGGCCAATTGTGAACTCAATCTCTCATTGTCGCAAATATCTTGCTTGTGCTTAAGGAATTCAGTCTAGATTCTCTTCAGCCAAATCTTGACTAATTGAATAATTACTCATTGTAGATTCGTAGTGTGTTCTTCCCACTGATGATTGTTGAACTGATTAATTCAAATTTTAGGTCAATGCTCCACACAAAGGAGTTGAATAACAAGGTTATGTTATTTAGAACCATGATAGGATGGATATATATAATCATCATTGAGGCAAAGTTAGAAGTAAGTATTGAAGTTTGGTGGGTGAGAGACACCGAGGAGCGACTATCTTCATTTCTAGGCTATATCATTTCCAGCAATTGAGAAGGTACTCAAGAGTCCTTTTTTTTGGTTCAGCAGAGTGGGAGAGGGGATTGGTAGGATGTTCGCTGCAGATTTCTGGAGGGATAGATGGCGTAGTTTTGCAGCCTTTGTGACAGTTGTAGCATAAACTTTGAAGAGGCTGAAAGAGAGTTATCACAATGGCAAAAAGAGTTGACCTCGCCATTTCTTGGAGAGACATAATATAACCATTAACCACTATTTTTTTTTCCTTCTGGGAACCGAATATCAAACATTTAAAGAACAACTCTTTTATAAAAGAACCTAAATTGTGAACAAACACAACCTTGAGAATTTGGAGGTAGCACCAGATGGAGCTAGATGAAAGAAAACAATTATAATGATCTAGCCATGCTCAATGAAGGCCAATGACTGCCCCACTGAGATGAAGTGATGTGTTCTTTTGTGGGGAGCAAAATTAATAAGTAAAATGTGATGGAAAACATGTTGGGATGTGTTTGACTGAAATTCTGGCCCCAGATAGAACATAATAGGAAAGTGGAATTTGTGTAGAGGAAACCATATAATCATATACAGCTTTACAAAGTCTTAGGAAAGCAATATGTGCACATCTCAGTTTACAAAGTCTTCTAAATTTTGATGATTGAAAATTCTGAATACAGCACACACTACAGCTATTTCCCTATTAACATTATTCATGGGTGTAATGAACCAGTAATTTATGATAATGAAATGTGGAAGATAATTTTGTTGGAATTTTTCCCCTGGTATCATCGAGCCACTTCTCCTAATCTACAAACTGTGTATCACAATTATGACATTATAATGCAAATATGTTAATTTTATGTTTCAGACGATAGGAACTGGTCCACTGTGATTACTATATTTGCTGCTAATGTCAATTGAGAGATACTGAATGCAAATAATTTCATATTACTGATTAAGAGAAGTTAGCACTGTACTTAATACACTCACTCTGGAGCGTACAGTGGGTCACTGGTCCCAGACTAATATTCATTGTTTTGATTAACAACAATTCATTTAATGCTTTCTGTGCAGGTGTATTCAAATCTGGAGGGCAACAAGTTTCATATAGTAAATACTGGATGGGCTATGCTGGCTCTCATTGATGCTGGCCAGGTACACAAAATGTTTCTCTGCAGTACTTCTGTTAATGTTATTGCATTGTTTGTTATCTCTAAGGTGTAAGCCTAATTTCAGTTTATTTAATTAATTTATTAGATGTTAGTTGTTTCACTTTTTTCAGTGCTTTAGTCTCATACGTCTTGAATGTAATTGCATCAAGTGGCTTTACTTACAAGTCCTTTGTGAAGGGATGTCTTCAACTTTAACACTTCATGATATCCTTTTGCTATCTAGATAAATTACCCACCTATGTGCATTGCTAAATTTTGTGTTAATATAGACACCCACATACACATTCCTTAATTTAGGTGATGAGCTGTTACTCTTAGGTTAGCTTACCCTTGAGAACATTGCTGATACTTTGTCATAATACCTTTTTAGTAACTTCTTCCTGTGGTATTATTTCCACCTGAATCCAATAATTCAACATAACACTAATTCCTGAAGTTCAAACGAGAAGGCATTAATATGTATGAATTTACATTGTTATTTTATTTTATTTATTATTGTATCCCATTATTTGATTAAAAATAAATAAATAAAAATATGTTTTGTCTGTGACTAAGCGATGGACACATGTTATCCAAGTGTCTGAAACTTATCCCGGTCTTAAATTTTTTTAAAAAAGTAATCACATGTTTGGACGAGTGTTCAACACTGGTCAGGAAATGTTTGATGAGTATCGATGTTCAACACCGACACACTACCTTAGACATTTTGTGCTTCTTAGAGTGTCGGTTTTCGACACAGACAAATCAGTTTTTTTAGAAATGTACGAGCTTCTTAGTGTTACACATACTGCAAATTTGGAACAGTCCATTTTAACATAGTGTAATATGTTAGATTAAATTTTTTGTGATGAATCATGTATTTTGATACTACAATAAATATGTATTTATAGGTTTTACTATATTGAAATTATATTTTCCTAATATTTCTTTTTATTTTTGGCCAGGCCGACAGAGACCCAACACCATTGCACCGTGCAGCAAGATTGTTAATAAATTCTCAAATGGAGAATGGAGATTTTCCACAGGAGGTAATTCTACATAACTTTCTGCCTATCACACTTGATCGGAAAGTCAAATTTATCTAACCTGCTATGATGAGCCCCTATTTGTAGTACATTCGCGTCGGAAATAAAGGGCAGAACCAGTTGCATGACTTTCTTGAAATTGATCTATCTTTTTTTGTGAACTGTCAAATTCTATGTTATGCTATTATGTTATTTGCAATTTGCATGAACTTAAAAAAGATTTTAAACTTGAACCCAAGGTTGTTAAAATTGGGATCCTACATGGGATCGTTGGAAGGGATTCGTGAATCTGATTGTAGAATTAGATTGAGAATCGTAAGATTATACTTTTAATGTAAAACAAAATGAAAAATTATCATTAATGATAATATATGTTACGTAATTTAAGAAAGATTAAAGAAAAATAATAAATTTGATATAATGTTTCTTTTATGTTAACATCAGTTAGAACAGATGTTTGAAAAAAGTGTTTATAGTCAAAATTTTTATATAGAAATACACATATACATACATATATATATATAATAAATAAATAATAACAAAAAAAAATTGTTAGGCTCAGGATCGGAGTAGAATCGGGATCGTATGCGATTCTACACGATTTTATGAATAGGATCGTAGTAATTTTAAGATCCTACTAAATTTAAGATCTTAGTGTGATCCAGATTGTTTGGCCCAACTAAAATCGTAGAATCGTAAGATCTTATGATCCGGATCGGAATTCTGATAACCATGCCCGAACCTTCTAATTCTTGTCACTTCAACTGGAAATTTATTCATTATAAGATCACGAAGTTGAAATTTTGTGGAAAAATATATTAAATAAATATATCTACATATAATGAAATGCAACTTCTTGGAAAAGCTGCTCAGAAAAACTTACTTTTCTTCTCTTCATGTAACTATTACTAAGCACTAGACAACATCTTTGTGAAATGGAAACATTAAGACTCGGTATTCTCCCAGTAGTGAAGTGTTTTCTCCAACACATTGTAAACCCAATGATTTTCAACCTTCAACACTTCTTGGTCTGAAATCTTGGAATATTTATGGCTCAAACCTGTTGAGCAATACGACTATCCGGGAAATTCAAACAAAATATACATTGGGGTGATCTCCATGTTCCAATGATTTGAGCTGTATATTGTTTATATTAGAGTTGCTTGAATAGAAGCTTTCATTGTTAAGTTGGTTTATGCTGGCCACTGCTGGCATTCTGAAATATTGATCTGAGTTGTAATAGTTCATGCCTAAATGTTTTGTATACCTTTCATGTTTGGAATATAAAATACTTGTCATATATATGTATATTGATTGTAAATCAAATATATTTCAATGTATGTATCTGATGACTTTTGAGCATGCTTCATTTGTTCTTATTATTATGTGAAATGATGTTTTCAATTTTTTGCATCATGTAAGTGGTGATGACTGCATTTTCAGCAACAAGTTCTAGCGAATCAGTAGATGCTTTTAGAATGGAACTTTTTTTACTTCCTGCAACATACAAGTACACCTATCCCAAATAATAATAACAATAATAAAATAATTCATAATAAAAAATAAAAAAAAGGCCAACTTAATGATGAATTTTTTACTTTGTGACCTTACAGGAGATCATGGGGGTCTTCAACAAAAACTGCATGATCACTTACGCTGCATACAGAAACATTTTCCCAATTTGGGCTTTGGGAGAATACCGATGTAGGGTGCTACTTCAATCCCAATAAGAAATTTACTGTGAAGTGATCCTGCCTGATGAATATCATTTCAATATTGCTTTTTAGATATTTTCTGCTCTATTTGTTTATTTTGGCCTTCCCAATTTTAGCTTCCTTAAAATGCTTCAAAAGTTGCACTAGATTTCTAATATGTAGTGTCATTTAGTTCAGTACATTTTCGTGTGAATGTACCTGCTTTTGTATACTTTCCTCATTTAGTAATTTTACAGCTTGAGTTTTACAATATCAACTTGCAATGCTTACGGTTTATTTTTACAATATCAACTTGCAATGCTTACGGTTTATTATTATTATTATTATTATAACAATTGATTGGAGGGGAATAAGAGAAGGGGAACTATATGCAAGTGGGAGAAAGGGAAAAAAATTACAAACAAATGGGGGGTTCAAGTATGTCTGTGGTGGGGTGCTAATGAAAGGTTGTGGTTGCACCCCTCCATGTGTTGGTAGTTTTTTTCTCTTTCTCTCACCTGCATGTAGTTCCTCCAGTAAGAGAAGTGGAACTTGCATTACGTAGTGATGAGACTTGAACCTATACCTCATATGCACAATTAGGGAAGATTAGACCCCAACCTTGGTTCTTTTTCAATTGAAATTGTTGATAAAATGAATCAATCACTAAAACTTGATTTACCATTTTGGTTAAAGGTTATTCCATTTAACCAATCAGATGTTGGCCACAGTATACTATGTTTGGTAACTTAGGAGATAAAAGAAAAGAAATGAGTAAGTGTAGGGGGGTTCGAGGTAAACAATGATTAGGAAAGTGATTAGAGAGGCAAAACAATGTTAATAGTCCAACAAAGATGGAATGGTTGGAGAATGAGTCAACAAAACTCTAGGGAAGTTGGAGAATGAGCAGTTAGGTGAAGGTGGAGCTAGTGGCTCAAGAAGAAGAGAATGACAGTGCACAAAATGGGCAGTATCTCTCCAAGTTTTTTGAAAATCCTCCTCTTGGACCTAGGGAAATGGGTCATATTTATATGCTTTTCCTTGGCACCAAAGGGTACCAAGTGGCCAAATAAAGTAAGGGCATGTGTTCCCAAGAATCACATGGAATATGTTGTCTTGGGCCACCAAGCTAAAGGTGTCACGTATCCCTCTGCATGTACTGTATACTATTTGTTTGGCATAGATGTCTCAGCAAGTGCACTTGCGGCGGGAGTGTTTGCAGTTGCAACTTGCCTCATCAGCTTGAATCTCAACAAGTGCACTTGCGGCGATAATGTTTGTTGCTGCACTTGCCCTCTCAGTTCAGTTTAGCCAAGACATGCATTCTTAGGACTTCATACCCTGTTATCGACTATGTTCGTGTTCACCTCAGCGAAACCTCCACCCTTAGTCACCTAACCACAAACTCCCCAGCTTCTTAGGGGGAAAGCCACAGTCAAGCCTGCTATCAGATATGTTGTGCCTTAGTACCAAGCCCAAAGGGGCTTCCCCGGTCCTGCCTGCGCGACCAAGGCAGGTCTATGACTTGGGTGGATAGAAAGGGAGTCCCTTGTACTCGGGCTGCCCTACTCCCATATTCGTGGGGTCACCGTGATATACTGGTATCTCTGGGCCTGCTATCAGCTCCAACTAGTAAGCTTTGGGGCTTGCTATTGGCGCTAGGCTAATAATGCTTTGGGGCTTACTATCAGCGCCAAGCATTAGTCTCTATTTGTGGAGTGAAGCTCTTCCCGAAGGTTGCTATAATCTTGGTGAGGTGTTCCCTTCGCAAGTTTGTTGTGGTGACTGTAGTTGTTACGGTGGCTATTTCTTGTGGCAAGTTCAAATGGCGGCGTCGACAATACTAGAGATGGCGGCGTCAACAAATTACCTCCGCAACTTGGCCGCTGCAAATGTTGCCTGAGCAACTCAGTTGTTTCAATTTTCTCTTTCCCTTAGCAACTTCAGATGGCGACGTCATCATCAATACTTGGAATGACAGCGTTGAGACAAAGTGTCTCTACAACTTGATTTAGACATTTTCTCCCCATGGAGTCCGTTCGGACCTTTGGTGGGTTAGACCTCCTCCGGCCCACTGTTGACCCACTTTCCTTGGGCTTTAGCCCATGCTCCTTCGGTCTTTCCTGGTCGCCTAAAAAGGGTGACCTTCGCACTTAGGTCCATACTTGATTTGGACTTTAATTTCTAAACCTCTACATTTGCTCCCTACGCACGTGGGGAACATGCGCCTAGTTTCTTAAGCATGCATGACGTCAGCAAGCAAGCCTTGGGTCACGTTTGTTGGGTCAAAAGTTGCGTCGGTTCTCTTCAAAGTCATAATGGCTCTGAAAAGGTGTGTTTGCCTAATGGGTCATAATGATTCCTAGGGAGGTGCGTTGGCACTGTTTCCCTAGTTTCTTTATAAATAGGATTCCTTGCGTTCCACTGGTCCCCACTTTCATCAAACCTCATCCTCTTGTCTTTTTCTCTCTCTAGTCTTGTGACGCCCCAAATTTTGATAATATAATATAACGATACACCGGGGTTTAACTAGTGGATACACATTATTTTTAAGCACAAAATACAAATAATTACACTAAAAGAAAATATCAATAATAGTTATAGATAAAATTCTTTAAGTTTTTAAGTACAGATCAGTTCCTTGATACAAAAAGATTATCCAAAATACAAGAAATATAAAATCTAATATCTAAGGCAGCCATGATTCCGCAAAGCTTTTAGGGGTTCCATTCTCGGTGTAAAACTTGCCTTCACCTAGCATAAAACGCCATGAGCTTGGAATGCCCAGTAAACACACACACCCCAACCCTTTTCCCATTCCAAATACACAAGTAACATAATAACACGATCATAATATACACCGAAAGCAATAATTAAGCAGAGCTTATAATTAAATTTCAGTTCTCATGAATAATAGTCAATTTTAGTTAGTTCTAGGAAACTCCCCGCGAAATGTTGTTCCTACCCAACCACTAACACTGGCCACGAGCAATTCTGACTCCCCCTTGATTAATATAATACCAATGCGTCGCTTACCGTATAACCACCAGTGCGTCACTTACCGCACAATTACCAATGATGCCCACGCACCTAGGTTACATACCCAAGTGGTGACATCACGGTCTGCCCCAAGGGAACAGGCTTCCAGGGATGCTCTCCTTGTGTGAGACCCTCACTGCCACCCTTATGCCTCCCATTTCCGTTAAGCAGCCAGAATACCTCCCGTGTCATGTTAGGGTTCGAAAATACACTTACGCAAGACTTCACAAAAATGGAATACATTCCACTATATCATACTCTTGAATCTGTTGTTCATTATCTCATAAAATTTAGTATAATGATCTCAACCTATCACCATCCCATTTGATTTCCCCTTTATTACGTACATTATGTTCTCAATTATAGCAAAGCATGGTCAGCATAATTACGAATCTAAACTAAACAACAAGTAATTTATTTATGGTAAAGCAAATTCACAATTTATCATAGATTACATATCGAGACTAAAACATTCGAAAAACATAGAATATAAGAGTTGCAAAGTACTGGGCCTCATATGAGTTTGTAGATAAATAAGTCTAGTTTCAAACTCAATTTACGAAAGTATGATAGGTATTTTAGATTTTAAGATAATTCAGAATTACGAAGATCTGTCCAGATTCGTTGACTGTTACACAAATCGGTGTTTCTCTCGAACCAACCACTCACTCTCTTGCCGTTCCTACCCAACCACTCACTCTCTTGAGTTCAAACAAAATATAACTCCAAGATTAAGATTTTGACATAAAATTGGATTCAAGATTATTTTTCTAAAATTTTATAAAAATAGAAAAAGTTAACTGTTTTTCTGGTTCTGTGATTAACAAATTTAAAAAAATTGTTTAGGTTATAAAAATACATCCTTAGGTCTTACAAAAATTATCACATACTCTAGACATACCAAATATTACATCATAAAAACAGATTTTGAGTTTATGGAGTTTGATAGGAAAATAAATTCAAGTGAGGGAAAAGATTTGCTGCTGGAAATTTAAGAAAAAAAGAAAAGTATACCATTTCTTGATTAATACACATTTATACAAGAGTGTAGGCCTAGACTACAACATATATATATATAAAGAGTATGTATTAGGAAGGGAAAAACAAGTGGTAAAAGAACTTGAGAGAAGAGGTGATGTAGGTTTTACCTTTGTTGTACAAGACTCAACACAATTCTTCTTTTTCTTCTTCTTCTTCTTCTCTCTCTCTCTCTCTCTCTCTCTCTCTCTCTCTCTCTTTTCCAAGATCACTTTCTCTCACTCCTCTAGTGCATGGCTGAAAAGGGTGTAAAGTGAGGGGGGAGAAGTGTGCATATATATATATATATAAAGAGAGAAAGGATTGGGAGGTTTCTTAGGGACTAAGTTCCGTAAGTGCAAATTGTCAAAGTGCCATCAAGGCCCTTTCATCCATCACATGGCCACCAACTTAGGCTCCAAGAAATATATATATATACATATATAAGATATTTGTATTTATAAACATAAAATAATAGGCATAAGTAAATTAATTAAGAAAATATTACAATTAAGGTTTGGAATGAAATAAAATAGAAGTATACAAGGACCAAGTCCAAATTTATGAAACCTTGATATTTAGTATAAAATATACTAATATTAGAAAATAGTTAAAATAAAATATTTGGGTCCCGTTAAATTAAAGCGCAAACAAACGCGAGAAACTGAGCAAAAATGGCGTTACCGGGAATTTTAAAGTAATTAATCTATAATTATAGGGTCTAATAATTAATAATAGGGTTTTAAAGGTGATTATTAATCTACGGGATCGATTAGGGTTTACTCGAATTAATCCGCGATGTTTCTCGATTCTAGGGTTTAAAATGCAATTAAGCGAAAATTCAAGAGCTTTATTGAAATAAACCCAAGGTTAGGGATTTAATGGTAATTACAAAAATTAGGGTCTCTACAAGTCTCTTTCTTCCAAAGTTTTCTTTTTCTTTCTATATTCTTTCTCAAGGCCACCACCAGTGTTACGATCCAAACCCGCCCCTATAAGTTTAGCATCGTAATCGGCCAGTAATCCGTAGATTACCGAAGGCCTCTTAAACATAAATCAAATTATTAGGGGCTAGCGGAAGCAAATAACAAATCTACAATGTCCATTGAGTTGTGTAGACTTACATGAGACAGAAAAATTTTAGAACTTTATATATATATATCATCACATCATTTCCAACGTCATCACATAGACAGATGAGACAAAATGGGACTTAGCCCTATTTATAAAATAAACCAAAACTTGTTTAACCAAAACAAGAAAACAAAACTTAAATTTTAATCACACAGCCATAACCACCTGACATATTCGGAACCTTCACGAAAGGCACATAAGTTGGCGACAGAGTCTAGGCAGAAGCTTTAGGCCTGGTCACACGTTTGATCACCTACATACATAAATAATACAATGAGCTGGAGTCCAATGAATAACAATAGAGTAAAGGGTTTATGAATGATGTCCATCACAGATTTAGAAATCATAGTTCATATTAGAAACAAATTTAGATTCACATACTTATACAAATTTCATAAACAGTTATACGTGGTAACATCGATTAGCTAACAGATCAGATTGGTCATAAAGACCCACGTGCAGAGTAGGTGGTCATTAAGACCGTAGTCGGTACCGACGACCATATAGATCAACATCTTTGTACACATATAGCCATGGTACTGTTACCCCCAGGCAAGGGCCACGTGAACATAGGTTGTGGTATTGTTATTCCCGAGCGAGGGCCACCTGAACATAGGCTGCGGTATTGTTACTCCTGGGCGAGGGCCAAATGAACTAAGGATGCCACATTATGTTACAGAAAATTGAACATTCATTCATGGTTCACAAAATAGCATTTCAAAAAACATATCATATTATTTTAGTCAGAAAATATTTATAATCAAACATAACTTTACAGAGTTGTTACTCACAGATAGCTCCAGAAGCAAATCAGACAGATTAGACAGATCAGGCAGACGTTAGCACATGATCTACACAAACACATAACATATACACATTGAAACACATCACTTCCTTGATCAAACTTGACTTCTCTTGTCTTTTTCTATTAAAATAATCCGAAGTTCTTTTACGCTTAATCTTTCTTATTTAAAAGAACCGGGTTCTCATTTCACATATTCTTTCATTACTAAATTCTTCTTTTCCAAATAAACTGACTTCTTACTTGGCTTCTTAATCAACGACCATTAAATCAATAACTTATTCTTTAACCAACTAATTTATGTTAATTGTTGACTTATTAATCTTCATTGAGCTAGAAATCATGTCTAGAATGTTTGGAAAGAAATGGGAATGAAAATATGAAGAAAATGTAATTTTTCAAAACATGCTGAAAAGGCTTAATTGCTCGAGCCACCAGTCGGTCGCTTGAGTGGACTGCACAGTCTGCAAAAATACTGAAAACTCGAAATGTTCACTTGAGCCACTAATTGGTCGCTCGAGCAATCTGTAAATTTTATAGGTTTTCAATACTGAAGATTTAGTTCCCAAACTTTATTTCAAAACTTAGGTTTATGCTTGACTCAATTTAAATATGTAATTTCATTAATAAATTTGAACCCATGGCTAATTTTAAATTATAAAGCAAAACCTTCTTTGATTTGCCAAGACTAAAACCAAAACTTCATGAATTGATATCATAACCTGTCTTCCCTTTTCTTATAAAACATGAAATTAGAACTATGAGGCTCTTAGAAAAATATTTGCATGCATGGATGAACAATCAAAATCAAATCAATTCATAATTTTCATAATAAAATCAAAACTTTGCTTAATTGCAAAAATCAACACCCATATCTTCATGAACTCTTGGTTTTCAAAACTTTTCTTCAAAATCAAATGTATAATAAACTTACATGGTTCAAATCATTTCAAAAACTCATGGTGCATGCAAATATACATCTCATATATATCAAGGTTTCCAAACCCAAGCTCAATTTGAAGAATTCTTACAATTATTTCCATGTTTATTAACGTTAACTATGTTCATGAATTAATTCTTTAATTTCTCCAAATTACATGCGCGTAAAAATGAGACTCAAATTCTTGCAAGACATTCAAAATCAAACCAAAAATAATTAATTTCTAAGTTTATTTCCATAACCATGAACATGCATGTAACCCATTTCATGTTCAAAACCCAATTTCTTTCTAATTTCATGAATATAATCTCAAATCCTTATCAATCTCAAGTATTATAAGAACATACTATAAAATCGAACCAAAAATAATTAATTTCTAAATCAATTTCCAAAACCATGAGTCTAACTTAATTTCTTCATCTTCTTGTTAATTTCTTTGTAATTACATGAGATTGAACCCAATCATCTCTTAATTTCAGCTTTTAGGTGATTTATCTACAAAATTTAACCTTCAATTTCTTACCTTAAGTCTTCAATGGTTGAATTTCTTTTTAATCCTTGAGTTTCCTCTCTTATCTTCACTTAGATCTCTTGAACCCACTTCTCCAAAGCTTTTCCCAGCACAATGTTTGAGTTCTCTCTCTCTCTCTCTCTCTCTCTCTCTCGGTTTCCCTCTCCCTCTCTTGAACTTATTCAACAAAACATCCTCTGAAACAAAATGAGCCCACTTCTTCAATTGAAATTATCACATCATACATACACACCCACTTCCTACTTCAACACCACGTGTGTACACACACACACACACACAGAATTCTAAGCACACCCACACAAAATTTCTTGGTACACTTATAGTGCACCCACACAGAATTTTGCTTGTCAACACTACCACCCACAGTTCGACTTACCCAACTCCCAACCGAAAAAGTGTTTTGTCTCTTAGCATTGCCCTTCGAACTATTGTTAGTTTGGAAGTTGGAAGAACTAAGTCTTTTCTTATAATTCTCTTCTTCTCTTCTTGGGCTCTAGTGAGGCCACTCTCAACCAACAATGCCTTATTCAACACTGCTTGAAAAGTAGGTAACTTGAAAGGAACCACCAGTTGCATAATGTTCGTTCTTAACCCACCTTCGAACTTTCGTGCTTTACTATCCTCATTTGCTACAAATGCTGGTGCAAATTTAGACAGCTTCGTAAGCTCGGCTTCATATTTGCAACTGTCTTATTCCCTTGCTCCAACTTCGAAAATTCCCTTTGTTTTTGTAGACAAACACTCCTAGGGAAGTATTTCTCATTGAATGCATTCTTAAACCTTTCCTATGTATATGGGTTGGCATCATGCTCATGTATGCACTTCTCCATTTGCCACCAATCATTAGCTATCCCTTGTAGCATAAACGCAGATAGGTCACCTTCTGATCATCTGTACACTCAAAAACGGGAAACAACTTTTCCATTTCTGTCAATCATTTTTTAGCCTCCAAAGGGTCTGTTGCTCCCTTCAATGCCAAGGCTATCTTCTTAAATTCAGTAATGTTACAACGTGGCCTCAGCTATGGCCCAACACCTAGCTGCATCCGTTGTTGCTCCATAAGTCTGGTCAAATTATTCCTTATGATGGTGGTTTGTTGTTGCACCACCCCGGCCAAAGTCTGAAGCACTTGAACCATCCCATCTAAATTGGGGACTGCAACTTGTTCTTGTTGTCCCAGCTCTTGCCCCTGATTTCCTTCAACCACTTGAGAACCACTATCATTATTAGTCACATTCCCTCGCCGGTTGTTATTATCAATCCGCCGATTTGTCTGACCTTGGCGTGTATTCCTAGCCATATTTGCCAATGTCTCCTCATGTTCCATTGCAACCTATATGTATCAACAATAAAGCATCATCTTATTCCATTCTCAAATACCTATAACATATAAATAAAATTAACAATATAAGCATTCACAATCCTACATCTACCCAACCTCACCACTATTCTATACTAGCCTTTAAAATTACAACCTGGCTCTAATACCACAAAATTGTCATGCCCCAAGCCCCGTGACAACGCCGCACACTCATCCAAGTCAACATGCAAGGCTAAGAGTTCAATCAAATAAACCAACAATATAAAATGCTCAATTTAAATCTTTAATTATTATAACACCAAAATCCATAAAAAGACATAATTCTTATCATATGAAATTGTCCACCAAGTCCACTAATACAATCCACTAACAAAATAGTAACTTAAAATCATAGTCCTACTCTCGGCACTTCCACAAGCACAAAACCTGCGCAACTCTTCTCCTCAGAATCTAAAAAAAATAAAATAAGGGTAAGCTAGACAACCCAGCAAATAACCAACTATCACTGCTAGTTGGGTCAAGTATACAAAAAAAGTAGTCGATAACCAATAAATATATTTTTGCTACAATTCAATAAATGAACAATTATTTTGTAAGATGGTTTCATAGCTGAAAATAAACAGTGTAACAATACAATTTAATTGAAAAGACAATGAGATAATTCGAAGTAGTTTCGTTGTTCAAATCGATAGTTCGATATTCAGACGGTTCAATGATTCGATTCACAAAACTCAAGCCTTGGTGACAACGGTCACTTAGCCCGTGACAAGGCCCAAAACCACATATGGGCTGGTGGAAAAGCCCCAAAAGAAACTAGTTTTTACGCCAATAAATAACTCCCATTGGCTAGGGTTCAAATCACAGTCAAACTAGAGTGATGTACAAAATTCAAACAATGCACAACTTGTAAATAAAATATTCAATATTTTCATAATAAAATTCAATGCTATTTTGTACCTGACATTTTATTTTAAGAGAACAGGAAGGTTATAAATGAACATTTATAATTTCAAACGATTCGATTGGAATAAAAGTGAACCAACAGTGATAGAAGGTTACTTACCTCAACAGTTAAAATAATATTCCACCACACCACTTCAATCACACAAACCTAATAAATAGAATCTCAAATAAAAATTCCACCACACCACTTCAATCACACAAACCTAATAAATAGAATCTCAAATAAAATAATATTTTGATGTCTTTCACACATCAACAAAAACCCACTATATATATGCAGTGCTTAAAATCCAAGAGACACCAAATCAATCCACCCAATTTAATAGCCAAACACACCTTACCCAATGTATAAAACTCAAATGTCAAACCACACCCACACAAACTGCTCCACTATTTCTACTCTTTACCCAGACTGCACTCCACACGTTGCACCATTCACCAAGCTCTCAAAACTAAGTAGGCACATACAAGTTTACGTAAAGCTTCGGTTGTTTTTATTTATCAATATAAAATTAATAACTAGTGATACAAGAAGGATGTTACCCCAGTCAATGGTTGTATCAGAATATCCCCAACGTGCTGCCCTCAATTCCTATCGTAGCCTCACTTAAACCCTCTGTAAGATTGTGATACAACATAACGTGAACCCCCCCCCCCTTTCTTTTCTTTAAAGGGTTAGTAACCTAATTCTTAAAATTACTAAATTACCCATACAATTTATTTTAATTATTAATCTATCTAAAAATAATTCTATATATAACTTAGGTTTTACATAGACTTAGTCAAACACGTGACCCAAAATCTTGGGTCCAACTAACTCCTAGAAATCCGGGTTAAGTGGAACATAATCCCTAAGGAATAGGGGTTGACGTGAAGAGTGGAAGGAAGGCTAACAGCCCTCAACGGCTAGTGGAAGCATGCTATAAAAGGAAAGTAATCTGCACAACAACTTCATCCTGAACCCTACTCTAATTAATTTTGCACCTTTGTCTATCCAATCACTGACTCAAGCATCGAAGTGTCCCCAGGCTAGTCCAACTAGCCCCTTTGCCTTCTTTGTGAGTGTTTTACAGGTTGAAGTGAAGTACCGTTGTCCCGTCTTCGCCGTAGCCAAGTGGTTCGATTTTTACCCACTATTGTTGGAATTATATAAATAAAATTCCAGGACATGTGGCACCCTCCTACTCATTTGGAGGTTAGGAGAAGTTATGAAATGTGGAAAGATGATGGAAAACAAAGTGGAGAACATGGAGTATGAAGTTATGGAAGATCATGGAATATGATATGGAGGAGGTGGAAGAGTAGATAGTTTTAGGTAGTTTTTTCCTATAAATGTTTGCCTATAAATATTCATTCATGGCTGCATTGTAAAGCATCAAAGTCAAATCAAAAGACAATTGATTTATATTTTTTTTTGTCATTTATATTTCTTGCATTTAATTTTCTGCCCTTTATTTTATGCACTTCAGTTTCGAAGCATAAGAGTAATGGTTAATTTTCTGTACTTTATTTTATGCACTTCCTTTTCGAAGCGTAGGAGTAGAGGTAAATTAACATAGGCATGATGCTTCATTAACCAATCCATCCTCAAAATAACCTCAAAATCCTTCATCTATAAGGAAATCAAATCCACTGGAAAAATCCTACCATCCAAGTCTACCTCACAAGACCTACAGACATCTCCCAATACTACTGTTTCTCCTAATGGATTAGACACGGCAATACAAACATCAAAGGCTCACAAAGAACAGACAATTCGTGTAAATATCTAGGTGCCAACTCTTAACCTTCAAAATGAAATCAAGAAAGATTCAACACAAGTTTAAACAAAACTAACTTAACAACACACTACCAAGGAATATAAGGACTCGTGGCCCACAGGAACTTAACCCAAGGCACACGTAAACCTAAACATGAACCCAAAAATCACAAAGAATAAATGTGATGATAGCCCATAAATAAATAAATCAAAACCCAATCTAGTGACATGTCACAAATATAAATGGTAAAACCAACCATAACTAACTTCCAAAAATATACATTAAATGGAACACAAACCACCCACAAAATAAAATAATTCTAAATAAAATTCAACCACAATGTATGCACAAAACCAACATAACAAGCTAAAACAAAATAATGAATGTCCTAGATGTCTATGAAATTGAGCCCTCGCTATGCAATGAGTTCACTCTAAGTCCTTTAACACCTGGAAATGATAAACAACTAAGTCAGTTGATAGCTCAATGAGTAGCAACATGAATAGTAAATAAAGTTTTGAAAACAAGGTTCAATTCCAAAATAAGATATATATATATTACAGAAACTAGATTTGCATACAGTTTTGATAAAGATAATCTGTTTCAAAAAGATAGTTTCACAGTTCAACAGTTAAAATACTCATGTCTCTCAAGAACATTATTCTCCACTTAAAACAAACTACAAGATGATCATTAATAATTTTCTGGGTACCAAGAATAACAAGTAACAAGCCACATAGTTCTCAAGGCAATAAACCCATTAGATCCAATATCGAACCAAGAGTCATCCTCGGGATGGCAACCCGGGCCTTTTCTGTAAGACGATCCGACTGAAGGTCACCTAGCCTAGCCCAGGTCTTTTCCTTACAATTGTTGAGCACTAGAGTCATCACAGCCCAACCTGGATCTGTTCCCTAATGGTCAGAGTCACCACACACAGTGGAATAATTTTCCTGGACTTTTATATACAGATGGTCCCAATGATCAATACAATTCAGTTTTGCAAAACATGGTAGTTCACCATTATAAACATGAGACCATAACAAATCATTTACAATATGCCAAGTTTACACATATTTTAGAAATAATTTAATTCCATTGATACTATAATAATTTATCAAAACAGTTTAGTCTTGAAGCAACAATTTAATTTCCAACAGTTCAGGGTAGGGAAACATTTATAAATATATATAGCATGCAACTACTCACCTGAAAACGAAATAATATAATCCTCGAATAGAGTATGAAAGTCCAACTAGTGCCTTGAACCAAATATGAAAACTAAACGTCACTACTAATTTAAAAATACTAAAAAGAATAACAAACTAAGTACCCCACACTAAAGCGCAGTAACACAGCTCAACCCCACTCACCGTTACTCTTAAATAATACCTAAGTTCATGTTCTTCAATGTCTCAAATTACTCAAGACATGGATTCAGATCGAAACTCAATTAAAAGTAACTTTAAGATAAAATAGAATTTTAAACAAATTTTCCCAATCTATTTGCTAACTTTGAAAATTAAAAAGCCACTCCACGCAATTAGAAAAATTCCAAAACCCTCCAAATATCAACTAATATATCCTAAGTTTCAAACCCAATTGGTTTCACTTGATTTGCGTATCAAAATAATTATTTACAATTAGTTATATCCAAATAGGTTGTTTTCTGCAGCACTTTAATTAAAGAAATTAATGGTTCTCTTAGTATACATGAGCAATCAATGCAAGGCCAACAATGTAAGAAACTAGACTCGTAACCGGTTCTCATGATGCTGATTTGATAATTTTCAGATTTATATACAAAGAGAACGACACTCCGAAGTTTCTGTTTTACACCAGTTTTCTGGATAGATTTGAACGCACCAGTTAATATAGATTTTGACTCTCAACAATTATGAGAAAATTCTAATATGGTATTCAATATGTAATTAATCTATTATAAAAATTTCAATTCAAAATTCATCCGTTTGATGTGATTCCTCGATTTTTAAAGTTTGTAATTTTGTGCAGAATTTTTATCCAACGACTTTAGCTCCTTAATTCGCTTTAAAATTTTGCATGATAATAATATACACAAAACACTATCCCAATCAGCCTAACCGTTCTTTTTTCTTCCAACAACTCACAATAGATCAAGAATATATTTATTGTTACCTTAGAGTTGCTGAGCCACAAAGGTGCTTTCTCTCCCTCTCTCTTTTCTATCGCTTGCTCTCTTCTCCTCTCTTATGTTGCAACTGCTGCTGCTACTATAGTATTGTTAGGAACCTAGGGTTGTTATATATATCTAAACAAAACTCTAAATAATTATCCTTTGTTTTATATTATCTTTTTTCTTACCATTGATTTAAATAAATTATAACTTTTATTATATCAAAATATACTTACTAACTTGTCTCCTATTTTTTTTAAAAAAAATAAAATAAATCTTACCTCCAAATTAAAGACTTTCACCATAATTTATTTTAGATTTAAATTAATTAAAAGATTATTCAGTAATATTTAATTTGCACCTTAAGATTTACAAGTAAAATATTTGAAGTTTATAAAATAATTATTATAAACCTCAAATATTTTGATTTACATATATGCATCTCAATATTTTGATTTTTTTTTCATTTTCTTGTTTATCTGAATAACAAGAAACCAAATTACCTCCAAAAGCGTCCCATTTTGAGGAGTGCAATGAAGAGATAGGTGTGGATTTTAATGAAGTGAAACCAGAGAAAGCTTTGAGGATTTGTGAAGTCGAAGAAGACGTTGTGGTTGTTGAAGAAACGAATAAGAGGCGAGTAGAGGCATAGCGAGCACTATTTCGGGAACAAACATCTGATCTTCTGCTGAGACCGTGCCGCACTAATCTTCCGAAACCCTTCATCACCTCTTCTCCTTTCTTCTGCAAATTCGCTGTCTGCTTCAAAAACAAACTAACACTAAGTTTGGGAAAAGAAAAGGAGAAAATGATTACTTAATGATTGTGATTGTTTTTTTTGTTTTTTTTCTAAGTGAGAAATGAAAAAAAATAAAAAAATAATTGTGATTTTTCTCTTTCTTACATAAGAGTAATTCCAATCATACTCTTTATTTTTTTCTAGCTAAAACATAAAAAAAAAGTACACTCTTTAGCTATTGTGTTCTCCAATCATACTTTTTATTTTGGCTAATCATTCAAACTAACTTAACTAATTTTTAAAACAAAAAATACTAATTATTGATATTTTACTAATATCAATTTGCAATTATATTTTTTAACATGTTTTAAAAATATATATGTTTAACAAATTTTTTTTTTTTAGAACAAAGCAAAACACACACACACACACACACATATATATATATATTAAATATTAGGAAAATTTATAGCGGTCCCGGGTTTACCCCTTGTTGTATAGCGATCCGGACATGTGTCCGTGGATGTTGATAGTTGAGTATTGTCTTGTTTACATCCTTTCTTGCTTTGTACTTGAGTTATAGGATGTGTTGGGCAGGTTTGTTACAGGTTGGTTGAGCTTAGGAACCAAGTCTAGTTGCCCAGGTTTTGGCTGGTCCGCTCGAGCGGAGATGTTTACGCTCGAGCGGAGAGGTTGTTGTTGCTTGTACGCTCGAGCGGGGATTTTGGCGCTCGAGCGGAGAATGCACCCATCCAGTATTTCGTGCACCTACAAAACTTCTGCAAGTGTGGTTTCTACGCTCGAGCGGGTTTGGTGCGCTCGAGCTGGTTGCGCTCGAGCGTGGATGTTGCGCTCGAGCGGACAGTGTGTTTTTGGTGAGAGTTCTGGGAGGGGGAGACCTGCGCTCGAGCGGGCTGGAATCTACGCTCGAGCGGACGAACTTTGTGTCTGTGTCTTGGCGCTCGAGCGGACAATGTTGCGCTCGAGCGGACCATGTTTTATGTGTCTTTACGCTCGAGCGGAGTGGCTTACGCTCGAGCGGACCTGTCGTATAACTGAGTGGGACTGGGCATTTTAAATCACTTTTTGACTTATCTTCTCTTTCCTACTTTACCAAAAACGCCATTTTCAGAGCTTCTCACTCAAAAACCTTAACTTCTCTCTAAGTATTGATCTAGCTAGGGTGTTTTGTTCACCTTTGGTCTTCACAAAAAGGGTGTTGATCGTCGAGGGCGTCTTTTTGATCCGAATAGTTTGGTGTTTGGAGCATTTTGGTTTTGAGTCCTTCTCCTTTGGAACTCATCTTTTGAGGTAGGGATATCCTACTCCTCTTTATGAGTTTTGTCTTTAAATTTTAGCATTTTGATATGTTGGAAGTTGTTGTGAAATTTTGGGAAACTTTGGGCCATTGTGTGATTTTACAAAAGTTGGGGGTTTTCATCTATGATAAACCTAGAAGCATGTTTGGTATAGAAACATGGAATTAATGTTGAAACATTAAGGAAATTGGAACCTAAGGGTTGTGATGTTAATTATGGAGAATGCCCTAATTACATTGATTGATTAATTTGGATAATTAATTGTATTGATTTGTGATGCGTATAATTGTTGTTTATATGCATTGTGTTGTGTTGGAGAAGATAGGGGATGTACTCCACGGTTTAGGGGAAGATAGGGGATGGACCTCTAAACCGGATGTTGTTGGGAGGAGATAGGGGATGAACTCCGTAGATAGAGCTTGTATGCTTATCTGGAAGTGTATTGACAGAGCGTATATGCTTGTCTTTGGAAGTATTGATATAACTGTGATGTTTATCTTTGATGAAGTGAAAAGTGTTGGCATGAGTGTATGTCTCATGTGTGATGTTTGGCCAGGTTCTGAGCCAAGATTATGAAATGGCAAGTAAAAGGAATGAAAATGGAAACGAAGGGAAATATAGACTTAAGTGCCTTGGAATTGTATTATATTATGAATGGATGTAAAAGTGTTGACCATCTATCAACTGTTAATCTTTTAGTCATTATTCATAATTGGTTTAGTATATTTCTACTGGGCTGTGGCTCACCCTATATGGGAACATCATTTTTAGGTACAGGTAGTATGCCACCTCCAAGGACTTAGTTGGGAGGCTAGTGGCGGACAGGCTTTTTGGTTGTCTTTCCTCTTGTTGTATTACATGTAAATTCAAGCCAAGGGCTTTATGTGTAAATGAGTTAGCACTCTACTTTTGTGTAACCAAGTGTTAACTTGGAAAGCTGTAAGCCCTTAGGGCATTTGCTTTTGTTGTTAACACGTGATACTTTTTTTGTAATAAAACTCTGGTGAATGGAAGGATGTGGACCTTTTATATATCATAGCATGTTTATATTGTTGGGATTAATGTTATTATTTTGAGGGCGTTACAAAATTGGAGGCTTTTTCCATATTAAGCCAAATTACCATCTTAATTCCCAAACTAGGCCTACTTTGGACGGAATTCCCAAATTAGGCTAAAGCGCTACTACAAATCACGCTTTCACTGTTTGGAGCAGAAAATTTGTGAAATAGTGAAAGCGCTATTACAAACTACGCTTTTAATTAAGAAAGTATGGTTACAAACCACGCTTTTAAGATAAATTTGTTTTCTTCATAAAACATGGTTCCAAACCACGCTTTTACTGTGCTAATTTTGTTTTCTGAAGAAAACGTGGTTCCAAACCACGCTTTCACTGTGCATATTGTTTCCTTAAGAAAACGTGATTCGCAATCACGCTTTCACTGTGCATATAATTTAAATTTTGTTTTCTGAAGAAAACGTGGTTCCAAACCACGCTTTCACTGTGCATATTTATTTTCTTAAGAAAACGTGATTGTGAATCACGCTTTCACTGTTCACTACAATAAGCGTGGATTGCAACCACGCTTTTACTGTTCATTTAAATTTTATTTTATTTTATTTTTTATTTTTTTTTCTGTTGTCATTGTTTTGGTGATAATGTAATTCATAAATTTTTTTTGGCTTTACTAAAGCCGTTCTCATGTTAAATTTTTTTTTTTTCTTTTGTCTTTGTTTTGGGTTAGAAGGTGTAATTCAGAAATTTTTTTTAGCTTTACTAAAGCCGTTTTCATGTAAATTTTTTTGTTTTTTGTTTTGTCTTTGTTTTGGGTTAGAAGGTGATAATGTAATTCATAAATTTTTTTTGGCTTTACTAAAGCCGTTTTCATGTAAAATTTTAATTTTTTTCTTTTGTCTTTGTTTTGGGTTAGAATGTGTTATTCAGAAATTTATTTTGGCTTTACTAAAGCCGTTTTCATTTAAATATATATTTTTTTTCTTTTGTCTTTGTTTTGGGTTAGAAGGTGATAATGTAATTCAGAAAACCGGTTTAGTAAAACCGTTTTCTAGCCATTTTCATTATAAAAAAAAAAAAAATCTTTCGTCTTTGTTTTGGGTTAGAAGGTGATATACATGTTCTACAGTCCGAAGCACACCCACACACTGTGCAGTTCAACGAACAACGACGAAGGGTGAGACGTGAAGAGTACCGCGGAGTAGGCCAAGAAGACGAAGGCCACCGCGAGAGCTGCAGCAAGAAGGAATAAGAGAAAGACCTCAAATTTTGGTGATGTATTTTTTACATACGAATGGTACTTTTTTCGTTTTTTGCTATGTAATGTAACTTGTATGTAATTTGAATTCTGATTACGAACAGGAACTTATGTAATGTAAATATTGGGTTGGAGTTGATGTTATTGTGATTCAATTGGTTTCACTTATTTCATAAGACTGATGTTGTGCAATGAATGAATGTTTTGAAAGGTTATTTGTTTTATTCAATTGGTAGTGTATTTTTTGTAAGAATGAGAACGTTATTTGTTATATTCAATGAATAATGGTTACATTTTTTGGTTGTCACGATTGAGAAGATGAACAAGTTAAGAGAATGTATATGTCTCCTAAAATAAATTTTGTCAACATTTTTGTAATAAAACTTAATACATAATATACGAAGTCACTAATTTACTAAATACTCATACAGGCATAAAAACAACATAACTGAAGTTGCAAATGTAACAGTTTTCAATTACATAGGTAGTACAGACATAAGTCTCCCATAAAAATACATTCTGGACACCATGAACTGAACACACAATACATACATCCTGGACACCCTGAACTGAACACACAATACATAAACATAACAGTTAGACAGACAAATATTAGGCAAACAATCTGACAAACTCATTACGGAAACACTTAGTCTAACACAGACACTACATATTAATGCATGACCTAATATTGCCGAAGTGTAGACATTAACACCTAATTCGCGCTTAAATCGGCAATCTCAGAGTCTGAATAATCCGAAAGCTCAGCGTCAAAGACAAGTTCAGGATCCTCCATGATACCCTTGATAGCCGCAACATTTGGTTCTGTTCTGTTCTTCTGGGCATCCTTCTTAACTATGTATAGTTACATATCGCGGCCTAACCTACGGCGCATTTGAGAAATCTCACGTTGTAGTCTTTCACATAGTCGATCAACATTATCAGGATCTTCTTTTTGGATCTCAACAGAACGTGCTTTTGGCACCTTAAGTTGATTTTCCCGACTTAAGGTTTCCAGCTGTACCCGCTGTATAAATAGTGCGGGCCACTTGAGACGAGCAGCGTCAAATAAACCATATCCTGTTTGATTGTCAGATGGCTCCATACATGAACCTCCTTGAACTCGATAATACTTGGGCATAAAAAAATGTCACTTCCCAAACCTATCACGATAACCACAAGCATAATCTAAAACAGGTATTGTTGTTTTGTCTTCAGCATCGCCACGTCCCCTTCCCCCTCCTCGTCGTGAACTGTCACCCCTTTGCAAGTTCCTACCACCTCTGCGATTCCCACTCCCTCCCCTGAATTGTGTAGCCATGCTAATTTTTTTAAACAAATGAATGATAATTTCGTAGGGCGAAATGAGTTGTAAGGTTGTGTCTTCACCTTTAGTCGTTTATATAGTTGGTTATGAACGGCTTGAGAAAGACATTGAAGGAAAAACCATAGAAAATAAATGTCTCTGCATGACAATCCCACATATACAAACAAGGTATGAGTTGTCATTAGAATGAAAAAACAGAGAAAAGCAAATACTGTGTACCAAGTCACGTGACTTGACAATCCATCTGCATATACCGACAAAATAAGGGCATGCTCACTGTAAGGTAAATCAGTGAATTCACTGTTGCCATGTGACTTTCTGAATTGAGAATCCCACATATATCAATAAGAGATGAGTTGTCACTGTAATCAAAAAATCGAGCAAAAAATCGAGAAAACCAAAGCCTGTGCACCAAGTCACATGACTTGACAATCCATCTGCATATACTGACAAGTCTCTCCACGATTTGACTACTCAATGTGTGAAAAAAGGAAGCTCATGTAGGCAATGTTGTGTTTCACTTAGCTATGCATCATTCGTTGTTACGACCAACTATTTGTATTTCATTGAAAAGTATGACTATTTGAATTTTTGTTGTCATTTGGAATTATTTTAAAATCAACTTTTGAATATTCAATTTGCAATATTTTGGAAAACATTTACAACATCAACTGAACATTGGTTGTAACGTACCCATCCACAGATCAATCGTAACAAATTTGTAAATCCCACGCACGCCCACTTAACCCCATAGGTATGGAAGATTAATTGTTATTTACATTTTTTCTGGAAATCACTCGTAATAAATTTGCAAATCTCACAGACAACCACTTAATCCAATAGTATTGGAAGACTAGTGTATGAAAATATTGTTGGAATGAAAATGTATATATTAAAATAATTGTTATAAATTTTAAATCCAAAACTTACTCGGTTTTCGAATTTCCAAGAACAATTTTTTGGAAATTATTTAATCCCCCAACTGGACCAACCACTTGGCTTTGAGCTTGTTTGTCCTGCCCCCAAGTTTAGTTTTCTGTCAACCCCCCATTCCTTACCAGAGTCATCATTTTCACTGGACTTCCAGGAATTGGAAGGTGACTCTTTCTTCTTTCCTAATGGAGATTGAAATTCTTTACGTACAGGTCACTATTTGAGAAGCCATTGTTGAGGGAAAATTTTGACTGAGCTACCTGTTCTGTGAGAACTCGAATATAAAAATTAAGTAAATAATTAAATAATAATAATATTACAATCTCAAATATTTTTGTGGTTAATCCTAAAGTGCAAATTAAATATTTGGAAGGTCTTTTAGTTAATTTTTAAACCTAAAATAAATTTATGGTGGAAATCTCTAATTTAGAGATAAGATTTTAATAATAACAAAATAAATAAATAAATAAAAGCAAAAGGATAAGGGAGTCAGATTTTTTAAAGTGTGTGGGTAACCCTAACCTCTCATATTATTCAACTACCAGCCATGAAGAGGAGATAGGAGTAACTTTTGGTGAAAATTGAACAACTAGTTTGGTGCTTTAATAACTCCATCTCCAAGGTTGAAACCAATATTCTATGAATATAGTTATTTTGTATTTATGTTTCTGTGCATTCATTGGAAGAGGATGGAATGAAAGCTTAACTGATTAGGTGGCTTCAATATATATCAGGTTAATTGTTGGTGTCAAATAGTGTAATGGGTATAGTGGATGTATGAAGAACAAATATATGGCATGGGTTATATTCCATGAGTGTTTTTGCTTGTAATGGTGGATCTTGTGAGTGAAACGTGGGTTAGGTAGGAGTACTTGGCCACCAATGTTTGCGAATATCATATGTATTGTTGTTTAAATTGTGAAATTAAATAAATAGATTTATGAAGAAAACAAATTATATACCAAGAACATATGCTGATAATTACAACTAAATTTCAACAGAAATATACAAAACAATAAAAGGGTAAAGAGATGAAACCGAAGCCTGCACGGAAGCAGTTTCCTTAAAACAGATTTCGCCGCCTCACGGGTCGAGTGCTTGAGGAAACCCGGCATCTGTCTCCCAGGATACGACGGTTAAAACCAGCTACGGCAGAAGAACTATCTGTTTAGCTTAGCGAACAAAACAATGGCAGCACTCTCTCACAATAGGAACTTTCTGGCAAACTGACTTGTAAAATGGAAGCAAAAATTTCTATATTGAAACTTGACAGGAGGGTCTCAATTTATACATGTATAGGGGAGAGAGGAAGAGCCTCCAGCCTTTAAGGCTAGCCATTAAACACCAAGCATCCATAGCCCCTTTCCACAAAAAGAAAAGTATGGATGCCCAAAGGATTCATACCCTTTAGCCAAGAAAAAAGATTTAAATACTCTTTAAAATCCTATTCATGAATCTAACATCATGAAGCAATTTCTTGGCAATTTCTTATTCAAAACCCAATGGTTTTTGGCTCACTTGGACCTAACACAAAAAATGGTTAGGACCCACTTTAATATTTAATTAAAGTCACCACAGTTTAATAATAAATTAAAGTCCCCAAAAATCATTTTTTTCCAACAATCCCCCACATGAATAAAAATTGACCGAATGACTCAACAAACGGACATCGTTCAACAATAAAGACTCTGAGAGAGAGTACAACGGACTAACCCCGACATCAGAGAAGGTAGCTTTTGGCTTTGAACCTCTCCCAGTGAAAACCTATTGAGTTTACTGGCTGATCAGTGAATAAGACATCTTGAACTGCTCTGCCGTTTGTGTAAACTGAGACAATAGATCTCACACGGGAATTACTCCTACCACCATTATGTTCTCACTGGTGTGCCCTGTGTGGCCCTGGACACTAGCCTGGTTCAGCGAGTGGTTTCAAAGAATCTTGGCCTGCCCAATTCTTCTAGAAGCGGCCCCACTTCAAACTCACATAGGTGACTCTACTAAAGTATCCTGCAATACTTAGCTCAACAGCTTAACACATAAGAGTCATTAAAAGCTTAGCTTATCCTCTACACTTGCAGGTATCACTGATAGAAGGAATGGCTGGAGGTTTAACCTCCTCAGTGACATACCACCGTTACACGCAATTAGGTTGTCCCATTGAACCTAGATCTTGGAATCTCCAGTCAACTAGGTTGGGTTTCCATTCCGGTAACTTCCAAAGGCCTTAACCCCATTCCTTTTGACGACGTTTCAACTAACACTCGACTTAACCCTTTGGTTAGCGGATCCGCAATGTTGTCCTTAGACTTTACATAGTCTAAAGAGACAACTCCATTCGAGAGTAGTTGTCGTATGGAATTATGTCTACGACGGATATGTCTAGACTTTCCATTATACATATTACTCTGTGCCCTACCAATTGCAGATTGACAATCACAATGAATACAAATAGCTGGCACAGGTTTAGACCAACGTGGAATATCTTCAATGAAATGGCGAAGCCATTCTGCTTCTTCCGTTGCTTTATCCAAAACAATAAACTCTGATTCCATCGTTGATCTAAATATACACGTTTGCTTGGAAGATTTCCAAGACACGGCTGCCCCACCAAGAGTGAACACATATCCACTAGTGGACTTTGAGTCCTTTATATCTGATATCCAATTCGCGTCACTATATCCTTCAAGCACCGCTGGATATCGAGTATGATGCAGCCCATAATCCCGAGTGTAGCGTAAATACCTTAACACCTGCACAATGCCCTTCCAATGAGAAGCATCAGGATTACTTGTGTATCTACTAAGCCTGCTAACCGAGTAAGCTATATCAGGCCTAGTACAACTCATCAGATACATTAAACTTCCAATTACCCGAGAATATTCTAACTGAGAGACATTATTCTTGGTAAAGTGTAGACTTAAGTCTACAGGTGTCGATGACACACTCGTATCTGATCCACTAAACTTCTCAAGTATCTTATCAACATAATGAGACTGAGAAAGTACAATTCCGCCAGAGATTCTGGTAATCTTAATTCCCAGAATAACATCTGCAATGCCCATATCCTTCATGTCAAAATTAGAGTTTAGCAACTTCTTGGTAGTTTTGATCATTTCATCGTTACTACCTATAATGAGCATATCATCAACATATAGACACAAAATGACATAACCTCTGTCAGTGTCTTTGACATAAATACACTAATCACATTCGTTGATTCGAAACCCATTTGACAACATTACATTGTCAAACTTCTCATGCCATTGTTTAGGCGCTTGCTTCAAACCATACAAAGATTTGACAAGTTTACAGACTTTCTTGCTTTGTCCTGGAGCTGAAAACCCTTCAGGTTGCTCCATGTAGATTTCTTCATTCAAATCCCCATTTAAGAAAGCTGTCTTTACATCCATCTGGTGTATCTCAAGATTGCGCAAAGCTGCTATCGCAATCACTATGCGAATGGATGTTATCCTAGTTACAGGTGAGTACGTATCAAAGTAATCCAGGCCTTCTCGTTGCCTATACCCTTTGATAACGAGCCTCGCCTTATACTTGTCAATAGACCCATCGGCCTTCATCTTTCATTTAAAAATCCATTTGCAGCCTAAAGGCTTATAACCTGGAGGTAAATCTACCAACTCCTAGGTGTGGTTCTGTAAGATGGAGTCAATCTCACTTTTGATCACTTCTTTCCATAAAGGACTCTCAGGAGAAGTCACAGCTTCGTGAAAAGTTTGAGGTTCGTTCTCAACCATATAAGTCAAGAAGTCTGGACCAAAAGATTTGGATGTCCTAGCCCTTTTACTCCTTCTGGGCTCATCTAAAACCTCAATTTGATCATCACCTGGATCATCAACATGATCATCCTCACTAGCAAGCTCATCAAATTGCTCCAAAGACCTTGGAACCTCTGCATGGGTTCGGCAAGGAAAAATGTCTTCAAAGAAACATGCATTCCTTGACTCCATGATGGTATTCCTGTGTATGTCTGAAATTTCAGACTTATGAACAAGAAAACCGATATGCACTACTATTATGTGCATAACCAATGAATATACAATCCACAGATTTCGGGCCTATCCTAACCCGTTTGGGTGTAGGAATCACCACTTTTGCAAGACACCCCCACATTCGTAAGAATTTATACGAAGGCTTAACGCCTTTCCATAACTCATACGGCGTCTTGTCCACCTTCTTCCGGGGTACTTTATTCAAAATGTAATTTGCAAAGAGAATTGCTTCCCCCCACAAGTTCTGTGGCAATCCAGAACTTATCAACATTGCATTCATCATTTCCTTTAGCGTCCTATTCTTCCGCTCAGCAATCCCATTAGACTGAGGAGAATAAGGCGCCGTGGTTTGGTGGATAATCCCAAATTGAGCACAAGTCTCAAGAAACGGAGATTCATACTCACCACCACGATCACTTCTTAGAGCCTTAATCTTGTGGCCTACTTGATTCTCAACTTCATTCTTATAAAGAACAAACTTGTCAATCGCCTCATCTTTGCTTTTGAGCAAATAGACATAACAATACTTAGTGCAATCATCAACAAAAGTGATGAAGTACTTATTGCCACCACGTGATTGTATAAATTTTAAGTCACACACATCACTATGCACTAAATCCAACGGTTCTGAACTTCTTTCAATAGAATGAAACGAAGATCTTGTCAACTTCGCTTCAACACAAGTTTCACACTTGTGTTTCGGATTAATCTTAAAAGATGGTATGTGATCTAACTTGATTAATCTACGTAAAGATTCAAAGTTCACATGTCCTAGTCTACCATGCCACAAATTGGAAGACTCAAGCATGTAAACAGAAGAATATGCACCTTTATTCATCTTTGGGATAACAGTCATAACATTGAGTTTAAACATACCCCCCAACATATAACCCTTACCCACATACATTCCGCTTTTGGTAAGAACGACCTTGTCGGACTCAAAAACCATGCGAAAACCATGTTTACTAAGAAGAGACCTTGAGACAAGATTTTTACGAATGTCCGGAACATACAGGACTTCGTTCAAGGTCAGCTCCTTTCCTGACGTCAACTTCAGGACCACCTTTCCTTTCCCCTCAACAATCGAGGTAGCAGAGTTTCCCATAAACAACTTCTCACCGTTTGTAACCGGTTCGAAAGTTGTAAACAGTTTCTGCTCGGAGCAGATGTGGCGTGTAGCCCCAGTATCAATCCACCATTCTCTTGGGTTTGAACCCACTAGATTCACCTCAGAGACAACGGCAGACAAGTGCATATCATCCTCCTCATGGGAGTGCTCTTGTAAGTCTGCCATATGAGCACGAGGTTTGGTCTTGTATGGCTTCTTCTGCTTGCGGCAGTCACTAGCCCGATGCCCCTCGTTACCACAGTTATAACACTTCCCAAAGAACCGATAACAAGGTTCCTGCGGCTTGTAAGCCGACTTCTTTGCAACACCACCCCTTGGCCCCAGCTTAGAGCTCTTGTTCATAGGGGGCTTCTTCCTTATCCCAGAAGATTTGCCATGCTCAACGACATTGGCCTTTACTGAGGAGGTACTCCCTCCTTTCTTTCTATTATCCTCTTCAATCCGGAGTCGGACAACCAGCTCTTCAACAGACATTTCCTTGCGCTTGTGCTTCAAGTAATTCTTGAAATTCTTCCAACCATTGGGAAGTTTCTCAATGATCACAGCAACTTGGAATGACTCGTTCAAAGGCATCCCCTCAGCATGAATATCATGCAAGATCACTTGGAACTCCTGGACTTGGCTTATCACAGTTTTAGAATCTACCATTTTAAAATCAAGGAAACGGCCAACCACAAATTTCTTTGCCCCGGCATCCTCAATTCTGTACTTTTTGTCCAGAGATTCCCATAATTCTTTTGCTGAGCTCTTGGAACAAAACACACTATAGAGTGAGTCTGCCAAGCTGTTGAACACATAGTTCTGGCAAAGATAGTCTGTCTGCTTCCATGTGTCAAGCGCTATGACTTTTTGCCTATCAGGCTCATTCTCTGCCACGGCTGGAGGATCCTCACTCAGAACCTTGGCAAGGTTTAGCGTGGTCAAGTAAAACAGCATCTTTTGCTGCCATCTCTTAAAGTTTTCCCCAGGAAATTTTTCTGGACGCTCATGGTGACTAAGCGGTCCTCCCGGAACAGCCGGAGTAACACCAGGGTTGACCACAGAGGTCACAGCAGTAGGGGTTGGCAATCTAGTTGCCCCGGGGTTCAAATCCCCACCAACATTAGCAGCAGCAACAGCATCAGTGATAGTTTCCATTTCTGAAAATTACACCAGAATATCACTTATGTGTTTCCAGAAATTAAACTTAACCCTTAGAAAATCCCTTAGAAGAAAAATTAATTCAAAAATTAGTCTCACCACAAAACCTAGAATCGAACATGGTCAAGAAAGTTCCCAAGAAGACTGGAGGGGTCACATCGGTCCCACTTAAAACCCAGTTAACCTTTTGACAAAACTTTTAAGAGCATGTTGACTCCTAGTCCGTGATAAACAACTTTAAGAATTAAATTTTCTTAGGGATGAACTAAGTTAAAAAGTCCAAAACTTTTACAGGCAATGTAATACAATTGCTACAACAATATAAGCAAATAAAACTTGCTACTATAAATTGGTAAACAAACCAACTACTTCTCAAGCAAACATGCTTCAAACATTTTGATAAAATAACCAATCCATAAGGATTCTATTTAGTCCAAAAGCTTTTCCACGCTTAGGTATTCCTATTCAACACAAATGTTAGTAGTCCAAACATTTTTGTTTTTACATCCCAAATACTATTCATTTAGTTTTATATTTGTTTTCCACATTGGTATCCCTACAAAGAAAGTTAGTAGCAAACCACAACAAAATACAAACAAATAATCTAAAAATTTAATTATAATAAATAATTGAAACCATCTAGCCAACTATTAATTATATAAGTAACCAACTAATATAAGGTACCAAAACAAAATACAATTTGTAACTTCAAAATTAAATTACAACTTTAAAATAAAGTTCAATACTCATGAGTCATGAATGAAATTAATTCATAATAAACATTTAAACTAATAACTCCAAATAGATAAGTCAAATTCAAAGTTAATGCATCCAATTAAATAATACCTAATTAAATAATTCAGATTAATGCACCTAATTAAATAATTTAGATTAATGCACGTAATTAAATAATTCACATTAATGCACCCAATTAGATAACTTAGATTAATGCACCTAATCAAATAATTCACATTAATGCACCCAATTAGATAACTTAGATTAATGCACCTAATTAAATAATTCACATTAATGCACCTAATTAGTTAACTTAGATTAATGCACCTAATTAAAATCAAATTAATCATGTACACAATTCATAAAAACTCTATAATTCCAAATACATTAAAATATGTAATCTAGCCTAGAAAATAATAAGCATGTAACAAATTGAAACTAGAATAGAATTAGCATGTCAAATTGCAACATCCATAAATTATATTTTATAACCTTAAAATTCATGCAAATCATGGTAGGGGAATGATGAACCATACGCATAAAACAAGATCATACTAATACAATTAAGTATGCAAATTATAATAGAGCATTCTAATTAAACTAAGCAATTAGAGAGTACCAATGCATGATTTACAATCATTGAAATAGTGAGTAATTCTGCAATAGTTCCTAGTAACATTATACAAAGCTAACCTAATAGTCTATATAAATCTATTCGATCAATTTCATAGAAAAGATATATAAAATTGTTTTAAGCTTGTTGTTTAAATTGTGAAATTAAATAAATAGATTTATGAAGAAAACAAATTATATACCAAGAACATATGCTGATAATTACAACTAAATTTCAACAGAAATATACAAAACAATAAAAGGGTAAAGAGACGAAACCGAAGCCTGCACGGAAGCAGTTTCCTTAAAACAGATTTCGCCGCCTCACGGGTCGAGTGCTTGAGGAAACCCGCCGTCTGTCTCCCAGGATACGACGGTCAAAACCAGCTACGGCAGAAGCACTATCTGTCTAGTTTAGCGAACAAAACAATGGCAGCACTCTCTCACAATAGGAACTTTCTGGCAAACTGACTTGTAAAATGGAAGCAAAAATTTCTATATTGAAACTTGACAGGAGGGTCTCAATTTATACATGTATAGGGGAGAGAGGAAGAGCCTCCAGCCTTTAAGGCTAGTCATTAAACACCAAGCATCCATAGCCCCTTTCCACAAAAAGAAAAGTATGGATGCCCAAAGGATTCATACCCTTTAGCCAAGAAAAAAGATTTAAATACTCTTTAAAATCCTATTCATGAATCTAACATCATGAAACAATTTCTTGGCAATTTCTTATTCAAAACCCAATGGTTTTTGGCTCACTTGGACCTAACACAAAAAATGGTTAGGACCCACTTTAATATTTAATTAAAGTCACCACACCTTAATAATAAATTAAAGTCCCCAAAAATCATTTTTTTCCAACATGTATTTATGTAGTTTGAGGAATATCAGATGGGTACATAAAGTTGAGGGTACAATCTATGAGTATGAAATTCTACACATAACCACAATCTTTAAAAATGAAGAAACCTTATCAAACGGATGAATTTTGAACTGAAATTTTTACAATTGATTAATTACATATTGAATTGCATATCAGAATTTTCTTATAATTTTTGGGAGTCAAAATCTATATTAACTGCTGCATTCAAATCTGTCCAGAAAACTGGTGTTACACAGTAATTTCGGAAGTGTTGTTCTCTTTGGATATAAATTCGAAAAATATCAAATCAGCGTCATTAGAACTGGTTACAAGTCTAGTTTCTTACATTTTTGGCCTTGCGTTGATTGCTATTCTATACTAAGAGAATCGTCAATTTCTTTAAAGAGGTGCAGAAAACAATCTGTTTGGGTATAATTAATTGTAAATAGTTATTTTGACAAGCAAATCAAGTAAAACTAATTGGGTTTTAAACTTAAGTCCCCCAACTGGACCAACCACTTGGCTTTGAGCTTGTTTGTCCAGCCCCCGAAGTTTAGTTTTCTGTCAACCCCCCATTCCTTACCAGAGTCATCATTTTGACTGGACTTCCAGGAATTGGAAGGCGACTCTTTCTTCATTCCTGATGGAGATTGAAATTCTTTACGTAGAGGACCCCTATTTGACGAGCCCCAGTTAAGGGAAGCTTTTCACCGAGCTACCTATTCTGTTTTATGTGTTGTTGAAGGTGGTAGTTCGTTTCTCTGAACTTTATTAGTCCCCCAACTGGACCAACCACTTGGCTTTGAGCTTGTTTGTCCAGCCCCCAAGTTTAGTGTAATAACCCGACCCTCGTATATGAATCTGGTATATTTTCAGTCCCTAATTCTGCGCTTTTAAATGCTTGTTGTGAAATTTTATGTGAAATTAAGTTTAATTAAGTGAATCCTATAATTATGGATGCATATCTATTTAATAAGAGAAAAATCTGTTACAATTATAATGTTTGAATCAGAAATTGAAAGCCTTAGAGGCTTGATAATCCGAAATTGATTTTACATTTGAGATCAGAATAATTTTTAAGTCATAATAAGCATTTTTGTAAAAATTTGATTAGGAATGGTTAAACTGATTAAATTTTGTCTTTTTATATAAATACCAATGCTCTTTAAACATTTGACTTGGAAAATTCATTTGATAAATATCTCCTGGAGAGCATTAGAGAAGAGGAATAAAGGAGAGTTCAACAAGGAAGGGAATTGGGGCAAAAATTGTGAGGGTTTGTAGAGATTAAACCAAGGTATGTAAACTCCACCTTAAATTAAGCTCCTTCTTGGGTTTGAGTGAGCATGCCTTCCAATTGAGAGAGCTAGGGGTTATGTGGAAGTTTTGTATGTGATGATTGTCTAATTGGAAAGTTATGTTTACCATATGGTTGTCTTGGAAACTAATTTGAGTTATAAGAAGAAATTACACCTTGCTTCCTTGTTAATTTCATGTGAATACTCACCTATGTATTTGGATTATGTGTGTAGATGGCTATATATATATATGTATGTGTATAAGTGAGCCAACAATAGATAGAACTTTGGAAAGAAATTGAATTGTGTTTATAAGTTAAAATTTTGATAAATCAAAATTTAGTTTGTGAATGTTTATGCTAATTGTATATCCTAAAAAGTTCATTGGTGTACCTATTTTTCCACCCACCCATGTGTGAGCTTTGTTGAGTTTGCATCTTGGTTCGGACTGCCATAACGGGGACACAGCCGCACGTGCGGAGGTCATGGCCGCACGTGCGGAGCACCACCGCACGTGCGGAGAAGAGGAAAAAAATGGGATTTTGGTTCTGCTTTCTGCCGCTCGTGCAGTGAAAGGGGACCGCAAGTGCAGCCTAGACCGGGGAGAATTGTCTGCTCCGCTTTGTAAATTCATTCGATGATCTTAAGAGAGTTTTCTGTCAACCCCCCATTCCTTACCAGAGTCATCATTTTGACTAGATTTCCAGGAATTGGAAGGCGACTCTTTCGTCTTTCCTGATGGAGATTGAAATTCTTTACGGAGAAGATCAGTATTTGAGGAGCCCCAGTTAAGGGAAGCTTTTGACTGAGCTACCTGTTCTATTTTTTGTGCTGTTGAATGCGGCAGTTCGTCTGTCGTAACTTTATTAGTCCCCTAATTGGACTAACCACTTGGCTTCGAGATTGTTTCTCCAGCTAATAAATTTTGTTTTATCTGTCAAAATGCATTTGTTTTCCTCTCCCTATCATTTTCCATGTTCTATTAGAATAGATGGTGCATTAAGTTTTATATGTTTCTAATGTGAACTTGTACAATATATTGTTGTTATGCAATGCAGCATTGTTGTGATTTTGTGTTTACTTATATTCATGATATTATATTTCTATTTTAATTTCATTTTGTGGGATAATTGGTGGGGGTAAATTTCAAAATTTCATAAACAAAATTAAAAAAACTAAATAAAGTACAACATCAAAAACTTTATAAGTCTACTGATATGTCAAGAAGAGGATTGGTTGATAATTAAATATTATCTGATTATCAACCAATCATCTTCTTCACACATCACTGAGTCTATAAAATGGGTACAAAAAATGGAGTTGTATATCATGTTTGAAAAAAAAAAAAAAAAACCTTAAGTATTCACATAATTCAATATACATTAATCCATTCATTAATCCAGAACATTCATTAACTCATTGCAATTCAATAAAGAAAGTCATGAACTAATAAATGTGTACTTATAAATGTAATTATTTCATAAACTTCAGATTCATATAACAAATACTTGAAATACATCCGTAAGTTAGATGAACAACAACATTGTCTTACACTCCGGTAACGAAGATACGACACAACATACAAACATATATGAAAGATAAAGGTGTTTGATTTCTCATTCCTCATCTAACATGTAGTAGTCAGAGAGATATTTTTCATTATTTAAGACATTATTTCGCTCAATCACTGTCAAATCTCTGTTGCTTGTTTCTGCCATTTCGGTGGCTAGCTGAAGCATGAAATGTCGACATCTCCGCATCAACATTCTGTTGTTCTCCTTCTAAATTCTGCTAACTGCTTTTTCATAGTCACTCACATTTCGTCTAGCCATGGTCAATGAATGACAATGAGGTATCGGTGCCCCAAAGTTACGTAGATCATTAAACAATCCTTCTTGCTCCGTTACCCTGAACGCCATTCTGCTCAGATACCATCACAATAATCCTTTGGACTCGAGTACTTTTCGCTCTTGTAGTCATAAGTAAATGGAGGTAGCATCCACACTTTCGGATTTCTTTACCGGTGTGAACTTCCTGCACCTCTTGAAAACATTGTTCATAAAATAAAAAAATTAATAATAATAGTAATTGTAGATATATTACTATTATTATGACTTGAACAAACATCATACTGGGGGTAGCGCTAGTTATAGACATCATACTGGGGGTTAACTAGAGATGATCTGGTGATGATAATGCATGCTGGGGCACTATGGAAGAAGTGATGCCCATGATATTATTTTATCTTATTCATTTCATGCAATCCTGAGTACCCGTGACTTTGTGTACCTGTGATGTAGTCACGGACGTGATTGTCAGATAAAATCATAATTGTAGGCTGCCCTTTTCACAATGCAATCCCTTCATATGCGAGCAGTGAGTTGTCAAATTAATCAGTAATGCAGTGAGTTGTCACATCGCCACATGAAACTATTTTTTCATGCTTACTTTTTTAATACTGTAAGTAGTCACTTGGAATTGACGATTTCAGTACAAATTGGTGTTTTCCAAAAATTATAAATGAAATCATAAAATGAAATAGCAGCTTTAATTTTCTTTGTTTTAAAGTAATATTGTTCATAAACAACTATGAAACACAGTGCAAGTAAATACACAACCGTCCAACTCACTTCGACTTACAAAACTATCGTTGATTTTTTCACCAAAATAATAAAATGGTCACCTAATATGTAAACAAGATTGGCACTGCAGCCTATATTTTATCTTATTTTCACTTAATGAACTTCACAGTCATCCCATTTTCTCCTCTTTGCATTTCTTCTTCTTTTTATATTCAATAAATTACACTTCACTCCTTCAGTCCTTTATATAATTGTTTATCAACACTATTGCCATGTGATCGTATTAATATGACTTAGATGAATTCTGAAATGTGAGGAAAAAACAAAGCATCTAAGTTGCACTATACAAAGTCACATGCATCACGTAATGTGAGGAAAAAAGTCACAAAGTATGTAATTTACAAAGTCAGAAAGTCACATGCATCACTGCATCACTGCATAAAGTGACATGTATCACTGCACAAAGTCACATGCATCACTGCACAAAGTCACATGCATGACATGCATCGCTGCATCGCTACACAAAGTCACATAGCATCTGAGAAAAAAACAAAGCATACAAATTATTATGTCTGTTCAAGTCACTGCACTGCATCACTGAGAAATGTTGGACGTATCACTGCGCCGAGCTACAATTTATTATGGTACCATACCTACTGTGTCCATATGAATTCTGCAATTCATAATGGGATGAGGGGGTGTCAAAACCAAATAACAAAACAATTAGACCCTTTGTGTTTAAAAAGCCACCCTATGCAGTCCCAAATAGATTCATAAACGTTGAAGATAAAATATTATACAGTTATAATGTATTGAAGATTAATTTGTAGTAGAGTTAGAATGGATGAGTTTTTCGATGTACAGAACTTGAAAGTGTTGCAGATAAAACCTAGCCTAGTATGCAGACAAGAACAACACTGACTTAAATCAACACATAATTAACTTCAAATTAAATTGATCAAATTTCTCCAATTAAATTAAATGAAATATGTAAGGTAAAAAGTGAAATTAAATATATTGTCAAGGCAAAATAAATTGAATTATATTTGTAAGCGGAAAAATTAAATTAAATTTCTAAGCGGATTTGAACTTTGCTTAAAACCTTCAAATATGCACTGAGTAGTAAATAAAAGTCGAAGTGACAACTCCTATAAAGTTGATGCATAGTTGTTCAGGTCATAAAAGTTGACGTGACAACTCTGATGTATAGTTGTTTACAATAATTTCATACATACAGCTACCATGTGTATATGTGGTATAAATATCACATCTTACCACAACAAAAGTTTTATAGCTCTTTCGAGCGATATCATCATGAGATATATGGTGGTTGATCTATATTCAGCAATGGGTCGCTATTAGGTTGCAGATGGAGATGAATTTCAATACCCATTAAATCCAAATTTGCGTTACTCACATGCCACCGTCAATACCATGAGATGGGTTAATGAATGTGCACACCAGTACTTCGCCTGGAGCATGGATGTTATGTATGAATCTGATATTGAAATGTCAGATGATGATGATAATGAATGAAATTGTTTGGATGAATGACCAAACCATTTATCTTGTAATGGATTTGTAATGCTTATCCGCGACTTATCAATGAAGGGAGATATCTCAATTGTTTTTGAAGAGTTCTTGTAATTCTACAAATAACAAATACCTTTACTTTCTCTTCGTTATTGTTATTTTGAAGAACGCTTTCAATACCAGCCACTCCATGCACTCACTCTTCTCTTCTCTCTCTCTCTCTCTCTCTGACACACAAACACTCATCCCCCACACACACACACCAAACCACACACACTAGGGGTGTCCGCGGTTCGGTTTAGGACGGTTTGCGGTTCGGTTTGGACCCGCCCGCATCTATGTGGTTTGGGGAAAAGTCAACCCGCAACCGCCCGCAATGCGGTTTGCGGTTTGTGCGGATAGGGTTCGCGGATGTGCGGGCGGTTTGCGGATTGAACTTTTTTTCCAAAAATTTATTTTTAAACCTTTTTTTTTTCTTTCCCATTTTGTCAATCTTTATTTTGAACAGCTACAGCAAGCAACAAAGTTTGGTTCCTCCTCAAAAGAATGTTTTTGCCATTAAGGATGTTAATTATTAAAAAGAATGAGAGGGGAAAGAAACTATTAGAATCAAAGTAAATTTCAGGGCTTGAATAAATGAAGTAATCCTGTGTTTAGCATTGTCATACCTTTGCATCAATTCTGAATAGTACATGGCCATGCTCATGTCAACTCTGATTTCAATTAAAGAGAAACAAAAACTTGAGTAAAATATCATAAACAAAAACTAAGACTTCTTTCTCTGCATAAATCAAAATTTCTCACCTTTTTTGAATCAACCCATAAATGAGATGTTGAAATATTTCCAATTTCATCCCTGTAGTAAACAGAGTGAGCTCTTGGTGGCAATTTGGCAACAAGATGCCTAAATGCTGACGCACCTCTTACATGAGGCCTGGCCTGATAGTCCAGCCTGCAGTATTCAAACAGTATAGCAGAATAAAATCCCCTAATCACAGACACCACCAACTCTTGAGCAACAGCAAAGGGCTGATTGTTTTCAAAGTGAACTATTATAGATGAGTATGAGAAAGGTGGACCTCTTCGTAGTTGATCCCATCTGGAAATTCCCAACAGAAATATGATGAGCCTTATGTCATTTGAAGTTAACATGAACTATATATTAGGAAAAGAAAATTGTTATATGCAGCTTGTTTTCAGGCTTCTCTGAAATTTGTGGTTTATGTATTGTAATTAGATGTAATATGGTGTATATCGATGTTGCTAGAGTTGGTCATGTAGTAATGATTGACAGGTTTATGAAGCAGTTTAGCCATTTTGATGGCAAAATGGTAGTTTAAAATCTGTGAATCCAAAGAAAGGTAGGAAATTTAAAATCTTATTTAATATATTCTGCTTTATTGCATATTAAAATTTTGCTCCCAAAAGAATAAACAACAAACAAAAATGATTTTAGTGAAGCAATTAGTTTGTACCTGAGTGACGAGGGCATATAACGAAAGTGTAATATAGCTGCACACAATTTGAATTCCTATCCTGCAGAATCAAATATATATGCCCTTTATTAAATAAGAATATCATATTGATAATATGAATTAATCTATGACTATCTAAATTACTAGAGTCATGAATCTGAGTTCTGCAACTTTACTTCCAACCTCTTCGGCAGAATGTAAGATAGCACATTAGGACATTGTTCCAAGCCGAAAATAATTTCTGAAGGAAACCACAAATAACAAGACATACAAATCACAAATAGAATTGTCATACCTTTTACTAACAGATTCAGATCAAACAAAATTACAGATTCAGATTTAATTTATACAGATTCAGATTCCAAAATTACTAACAGATTCAGATCAGAAGAGACCTTGAAGTTAACAACATATTCTGGGTAAATATGAGTATTCTTATTCATATTCCATACTATGTACTGTCTTGGAGTATGAATATCATCGACTCCACTATCAAAGTCCTCACCATTGACACATAACACACAATCAGAAATGAACAAATAAACTAAGAGTCACAGATCTAAAAAAAAAAAATCACCATTGACACAGAAATGAACAAAAAATCACCATTGACAAACAATCTTAGTCACACAGAGTGACACAGGTCTAAATAACACAAAAAAATCAGAGATCGGAGAGGAAAGAGAGACAGCGACAGCGACATAGAGATCCATACCTGCGAGGTCGATCGGTGCGATGAGAGTATGAGGTCGATCGGTCGATCGGTCGATGAGTGAGAGTCAATCTCTTGCGAGGTTGATCGGCCCAGATGAGTGATGAGATGAGAGTGAGAGAGTGAGTGTGAGAGACTGATCAGATGAGAGTGAGATGAGAGTGAGAGACTGAAAACGAGAGAGAGTGAGATGAGAGCTGCGTAATGTGTTTTTGAGTTTAGGGTTTTTTTCTTTTGTTTGTTTTGTTTGGGTATATATGAAGTGAAGTGAACGGTCTAGATCTTCTGGAAAAAAAAAAAAAAAAAAAAAAGATTTTATGCGGGCGGGTTGGTCGGGTGCGGTTCAAACCCGCAACCCGCCCGCAACCCGAAAATTAGAAATATTTCAAACCGCACCCTACCCTATTGTATTTGCGAAACCGCCCATACGCGTGCGGGTAAGGTCGGGTAGGGCGGGTTGCGCGAGTCAGATGACCCTATGCCCAGCCCTAACACACACACACACCAAACCAATATAATTTTTAATATATATAAATTTTATTTTATAAAATTAAGACCAATATTAAATATATATATATATATAATAATTTATAATAGCAAAGAATAATCAACTATATGAAATTAAGACCAATTTTTTCAAATAATTTTTTTTTCAATTATTTTTTTTCAATTAATTTTTTTTTCTATTAATTTTTTTTTCAATTAATCATTTATTTCAATTAAATTTTTTTCAAATATTTTTTTTCCCAATTAATTTTTTTTTCAAATAATTTTTTTTAAATTAAATTTTTTTCAATTATAATATGTATGATCCCATTGTTATAAATAATAAAAATAAATATAAATATTTTAGGCCTGAACAAATATATTTTTTATTTTATGTTTTTAAAATTTTTTTAAACATTTTGTTCAAACCAAACACGTTTGTAATTTATGTTTTTCTAAAAATAAACAAAAGCCAGTTCATAAAATTTTTGTAAACATAAACCAAAAACGTAAACGTTACCAAACGCTACCTTAGTGTTTAGGAATAAAATTTATTTTTTTTATTTTAGGGTTTAGGGTTTAATTCTTAAAATTTATTTATTTTTATTTTAGGGTTTATGATTTATAGTTTAATTCTTAAAATTTATTTTAACTTCAATTTTATAAAAATAAATAAATCCTAAACCCTAAAAAATAAATTTTAGAAATTTTTTTTTTCTTCAGAAAACATGATTAGGAACCGCGCTTTTAATTAAATCATAAAAACTTGTTTTGAAATCACGTTTTCACTGTTGCACTCACTCTTCATTTTCACACACACTCACACACATACTCTCTCTCTCTCTCTCTCTGACACATACACACACCCACCACACTCACATTTTTTTAATATATATAAATTTTATTTTATAAATTTGGGACCAATATTAAATATATATAATAATAATTTATAATAGCAAATGATAATCAACTATATAATTTTTATAATTTTTGTAAATATAAATCATTTTTATATAATTTTTATTTTTTGAATGGTTAGAAATAATTTTTTACAAATTAAATTGAAACAACCATACGTATATATATAACCTGCCCAAAAATTAAAATGATAATTATTTTTTACCCTTAAATGATGATTATTTTTTATTTTTTATTTCTTAACCAAATTATTTTTTAATTTTTTGAAAAAAATTCTAAAAATCAAACCATATATAGCCTAAAAATCTTTTGATAAGTCATTTCTTACGTTGGTAACTTATTTAATTATTTGTTAATTTTAAGACATTTTTACCAAATTTAAAAAACTATCATAAAAACTTGTTTGATAATTTTTTTGGTTTATAAATGGTTGTCTCAATTTGTAAATTTGAGGAAAAAACGTAAATTACTATAAATAATGCAGAGACTACGGAGAATGAGAGAGAGATAGAGATGTGAAAGAGATTTTGGAAATCATCAAAATAAGTAAGAATAAAAAATTGTGAAATTATATTTTCGAATAAATAAGTATGACACATTTACATCATTTGTACAAATTTGATTTACAAAAACTATAACAATTATTATAAATAAAAAAAACTATACACTCCATATCACACCCGCTAATGCCCTAACCTGCCCCCTGTCCCACAACCCCGACCGTGGACCTCCCTCCTCGGTCTCCAACGGTAGACTCTCTGAATATCTGGCTCCCCCAATCGTAAATGCGTATCCAGTGGCACTCCCTCCCCTACATGTGGCCCTCCACTGACTGCCTGTGGAGCCTGTGAGTGTGACCCCCCCTCTCCTGCATGTGCTGCCCCTGATCCTGTCTCTGGCTGAAGATCGAATACTGCTGTGAGTTGTGAAACTCACTCATCTGGTGCAACTGTATCACGATCTGTAGCTGGACCTCGACCTCGACCTCGACCTCTGCCTCTGCCCGCACCCCGACCTTGGTCGCGACGTCTGCCACGACCATAACCTCGGCCTCTCCCTCGCGTTCTTTTGGGGGGGGGGGAGGGCTCAATATGGGCCTCATCCTCAACGTGGGAGATGTCAGTGAGAACTGCATCATGTGTACTCATGGATGCGGTCGAACTAGTCCCCAGAAAAGCAGGTGGTAACTGGGTGGATGGGGTAACAACGTCATGCATGTATCGGGGCGGTGTCCAATCAGGGTCAGCATGCTGGATAGGATGTAAGTGTAGGAAATCTGGAGAAATGTATAGGGTACCATGCGGTGGGGTGACTGAAGTCCAAGGACCTGCTGTGGCTGGCGCAGAAGTGGAAGGCACTGACGTGGACGGGACTGATGTGTCTGGAGCAGCTGCTGCACTATGTACACCGTAGTGGCCAAAATGCAGACGATCTACCCGATGGGCATGCTGGATCCCCTTTTACAATAACTCTCGAATCTCTTCAAGGGCCTGCATCGCATGCTGTCCATCACGTCTGAAAAGGGCGTCCTCAGCCAAGTGATATGACCTCCCAGCTTGAACCCCCTGAACAAAAATTTAGACGTATTAGGCTATAGTTGACTGAAAGTAAATCAATTATGATCTTAACAATTATCTGACACATACTATGATACTCACCAATGTCTCGAGAGAAGGCCCAAGTCCCTGATATCCGGACTCAGACAGGTGGCTCAGATTACCGACTAGTATGTTTGTATGTCGCCGATACCACAATATGTAAGGGTCGGAAGAAGGGAGGACCTCATCGCTCCAATCAGCATGTACAATACTGTCGTGACGGGCATCCCACAGCTGTATATATCGCATATGAAACAGACTCCAGTCAGTGCCGGCTCGGCCACGTCTATCAGTCGCATACAACCGCCACTCGGTGTCGCACCGATCCGGCACGGACTGGACCCGACCAAACTGTCGGAGGACACGATCAGGGAGATGCCACTCAACCACGTCAAAACAAATGAGTGGCACTCTCACCATCCATATCTCCTCACCTAGTCGGTAATAGTCTGGGAGCGTACTGAGGACCCCAGCATAAGGCTGCCAGATAAACTACAATAACGACAAGTCTATTAAAAATCGCTCATGAACATATACACTCGATATGACAATTAAAATTTAGGTATTTAAATTTCATACCTCGCCCTCTATCATCCGGTCAAGCTGGTCTCTATACACGACGACTACGTGGGGCGATACGACCTCGTGGCCCATGTCAACCCTCCACTGGCTACCTCGAGGTCTGGTTAGCAACTGCATGTCTCCCTGGCTGATGGGAAGCTCACTAGGAGCAACCACTTGCCGCCTAGACGGGGCAATGCGAATCAATATCTCCCACGCCCAAATCTGCAATAGTTTGAACGCAACTACAATACTGATATATGCCATACAATATGAATTGACATGTAATAAAATTCTTACTAACCTGTAGCAAGACAAGGGGTCCTCCAATCTCCTTCACACCCACCTGAACTGCTTGATATAGCATCCTATACAAGCATGCCAAAGCCGCGCCGCCCCAGCTATACTGGCCGATAGCATCAATGTCTCTCAATAATGGCAAGTACATCAGCTTGAGCAGGTTCTTTGACTTATCAGGGAGAAGTACCCCCCTAATAAGCCACAGAATATATGCTCGGGCATGCTGTTGCACTAACTCATCTGGAGCCTAATCTGGAAGATGGCCCTGAAACTGCTCAGACAGCCACCTCATCCTCAGTCTACCTGCCTGTAAGTCTGCAGGTGTAGGTGCTACTCCCAATAGCTCAGCACATAGGGCTATCTACTGCTCCCTCGTCAATGATGGGTCAACTCCAGTAACTGCTCACCCATCAATCCGTAGACCATATAGGACAGATACGTCCTGCAATGTGACGGTGGCCTCCCCGATTGGGAAATGAAATGTATAAGTCTCTGTGCGCCACCTCTCAACGAGAGCAGTGATGAGTGGGTGGTCCAGTCTAATATGGCCTATACGATAGACACCATAGAATCCCGCGCATAGTATACACTGCAAGACTCTATGGTCCAATGCATGCTCCCACAGGCCGGAATCTCCCCGCCGACATGTCACCACGGTGCGTGCCTCGTCCTGCATAACAGAATGACTAGTTTAAATTATAGCATTATCACGTAATATAAAACAAAATGCAAGGTATTTTCATTGTAAGCATAAAGTCCAACAAACGTTATTGCATACCGGATCCTCCCATATACTGTCAACCCAATGTGGATGACTGAAAAGTGGGACATCATTAGGTAGATGTGCCATGAAGCTTGTACAAGTGAAATACTAGATCATAACAATAAAAGTCTCATTTAATCATAACAGGAAAACTGTAATTATTCCATGAATTACGATTTGTAAAAGAAAAGTATGCTCAACTATTTACAAATTTATATTTGTGTGACACCATATATGGAAGCAATTCACTAAAATGTAATTAATTTTTATTTCAAAAAACTGTATTGGTGAGCATGTAATTTAACTAGAACAATTAAACTCTAATTATTCCATACATGACAACTTGAAAAACAAATGTGGTCGATTATTTTAAAATTATCAATTTGTGTGCCACTAACATGGAAACAATTCACTAAAATCTAAATTTATCAATTTATGTGCCATTAAATATCACAAGAAATTTAACAGAACCTACCGTTATCTATGCTATAACTAATATAGAAATCTTTTACAAAATAATTTTAGGGTCTCAGTTACATAAGCTTAATAATGACTAGTAACATGTGGATAGTTTTCCTACATAAATATTTGCGAAAAAATTGAATGAGAATTTTTTTTTCAATAAGAGGTTGCTAATTACATTTATGGCATATTTGACAAAACTTCATTATTGATTTTGTAATGGTAAAAGTTCTAATAAAGTATAAAATTTGTAAATTACGTAGATCTGATTCATAAATTGTAAATGTAAAAAATGCTTGCAGCATTTAAAAATATTTAATTTATTTATAAATAATAAATTTTTAAATGGTAGAAGAACTATGTGATTTTCACTAAAATATTGTAATAGACATTTTCAATCAAGTAAACAATAAAAAACTTAGGCCTATGTGGTATAGTTAAATGTTTTTGCATACATATTTAGTTTAATTTATTTGTTTAGTATGTTACTTGTAAATTTTTTCAAGGAAATCAAACAATTACAATATATAAAGAATTAAAAATTAGAAATGATCTATTACAAATAAAAAATGATCTATTTAAATGTACGACCCCATTTACAAATAAAGAATTAAAAAATAAAGAACTGAATGATCTATTACAAATAAAGAATTTAAAAATGATCTATTACAATATGTAAGTGTTACATAGTCTTTATCGACCAAGTCGCGCCGGACATGTTCGCCTGTCATGACCTGTCTGCTGGCACTCACTGCAACGAGCGGTCAAACGCCTATCTGATATATCCATCTCATTCGGAATACGAGACATAGATGTACGACCCCGTTTTACTTCTTGCAGACGAAGTGCATTAGGCATTAAGGTCCACTGCGGATCATCCCAATAATCTTGATGCGGTATTTGATTGAATTTAATTTCCCAAACCCTCATGTATACAGGAAGCCTATATACTAGATCAACGTACTCGAATGGATTGTCACCGCATTCAGACATTACAGCGAGCATATGGGAACATGGATAGTGTCTTATCTCATATTTCCCACAGCTACACGTGGGTTGATTCATCCACACAATTTGTGTATTGCGACCTCGTCCATGGCGAAAAGATGTTTGCACCTCAAATACGCAGCGGGGCCTATCAGACAATATTGATACAAACTAATCAAGTTCACGTTTTTAGGTGTACTTAACGTCACAACATAATAAGAACAATTTAGTTTACATTACAAAATAACCTGTCATACGATATCAACTTGAAAGTATTTCCCCTTGCGATGCCATCCTCAATAGTTTTTTGCATCTCTCTAGGGTATTGGAACTCATTTCGTACATCTATTTCAGCTTGGGCTCCCATTTCGTCAAAATATTTTACGAGCCGCCGAAATGTAAATTCAACCATAGCTGAGATAAGTAAGTTCCTTGCACCTTTCAAGACGCTATTGAAGCACTCTGCATCATTGTTGGTCAATACCCCCCACCGATATCCACCGTCATACGCAAGGGCCCACTCCACAGGATTCATCTTGTGAACCCAATTGATGGCATCTTGGTTAATAGTCTGTATCTGTTCTAAGTAACCATTACACTTTCGTCGTTAATGAGCACTCCCTGCTTTCCATAGAAGTTGTTTTAGCTCTTTATTTTTGAACCTAGTGTTAAAGTTACTACAAACATGTTGAAGGTAGTGCCGATGATATCCAACAAATTAGAGTGAGGGATTCAGCCAATGCCGCCTCACAACAGCTAAAATACTCTCAGCTCGATCAGATATCAAAGTCACTCCCTGTCAGTCCATGACAATATGTTCCTTGATATTTGAAATGAAGAACGACCAAGACTCCAAACTCTCCCTGTCAACAACAACGAATGCAAGCGGTAATACTTTGCCATTGGCAGTGACAATCGTTGCTATAAGCAACACACCAATGTATTTCCCATATAAGAATGTACCATCTATGGTTATAACAGGCCTACAATATCTGAATCCATCAATGACGGGTTTGAAAGACCAGAAAACAAAGTGGAAGACGGGCATAATGGTTGTACCTCCGGTATATCTATGCTTCCATTGCACGATGGTGCCAGGATTAAATGTTTGTAATGCATGCATGAATTTCGGCAACAGCCTATATGATTCATCCCAATCCCCGAATACCATTCTAATTGCCTTTGCCCTTGCATGCCACGCCTTCTTGTATGATATACTATAGTTCATGGTCTTTTTGATATCTTCGATGACATTCGTAATTGACATATCAGGTTCATTCTGCATACGACAATACCTATGAGTCAGATTATTTTGGTGTGAACACTATAAACAAACAAATATGTATATATATGTAAACATTTATTTTATATACTCACCGCAACTTGTCCCAAAAGATGAGAAGCAATGTAACTGGAGCTAATATTAGTGTGGTCCCTGTTCATTCGTGGATATAAACAATGGTGAGGACCCCTATACTACTTTATTTCAAAAAGACCATGTTTTCTACTAAGAGATGCACGCAACCACCATCTACAATTGTGCTTGCAAGCACACACCCAAATGTCTCGCTTGGAGGTTACGACTTTATACTCTCGATTATTTGTTGCATGGTACAATTTCACAGCATGTACGAGTTGCTTCTTATCAACAAAAACCATCCATTTGTCCAATTCTGGATTTTCAGCATTCCAGATTTGGTTACGGAGAACGATATCGCGGTTACGAATGTCAAAATCACCACCCATGTGAATGTTTTCATAGAAAGGGATTTCAGGTCTAGGTGGAATGGGGGCATTGTCAAGGTCAACGGGAGTGTCGGCATCATCTTCTTCATCATCATCATCTGATCCGCCCAATAAATTTTCTTCATCACAAATTTCATTCTCATCATTGTCTAGGGCAACACCAGGACCGTACATGTCACTGTCAGCAAACTGCACATAATTCACCGTTTCAGCCATATTACCAGCAACTTCAATTGGAGTGGTATGATGGCTGTAGGTGGGCATATCTTCTGTGTTATTGTGAAATTCAGTCTCATATCCACCACGTGAACTTGATTCTACACCATGGCCCTGAAATGTCTGTTGTGTGTAGCCCACTGCATAACATTCATTTGATTCATACATAGGAGACTGAAACGCTGTCATGTCAATCTTATGTGTCAGCAATGTGGTGAACGGATGAGAATCCATCTGTGTCATATTCGGGACATTGTGTACAACCTCTTTATCAATGTACACTTCCAAACAATTTGGTGGTTGGAAACTTCCACCGACACTTAATACGGTGTTCAATGCCTCATCATCATTGATCGGTAATATTTTGTATTTACTGGTTGCTTGCCACTGGCGATAAGGATATCTACATTTGAAGATCAATCGGACAGTTTCCCCATAACTTGCCACCTTGGACATAAACATCTCCTCCAAATTGCTAAGTGTGATGCTAAGTTGCACCCAATATATCCCTTTCGGCTCAGCATCAAATGACACACCTTCATCGGGATCCCGAATTATGTTTCCCCCCCAGTAGAAGATAATTGGAACAGTTGTCATATACTTGCTTCAATGAAACAATAAACATTAAAATATCAACAATATACATATATCGAATTTTACTTCTAAAATAATTATATGAATTTTAAATCATTCAATTACAATTACCTGTGAGGCAATAACTTTATTTAAGTAATCAGTAATTGTAATCCAACAATCATTATTCATTTTTTAATTAAAAATGAGTTAAAATAAACCTTATGTTTTGGATTTTTTAGCTTTTTTAAAAAAAAGCTTACAACACATAAAGAATGTTGGTTTGTTTGGACATAACTGTCTGTGGAACTCCTGTGTTCTGCTTTTTCCATTATTTATTACGATTAACATCATGCTTTTGTGCACGGTAAATGTAAATTTTTCTTTTTCCATGTTTCTTCTTCTTTGTTTTGATAACATTTCAGTGTTGATTTGATTTTTGTAAATTAACCTGCTTTTATTTTTGTGTTCGTTATTTGAATTTGTTTAGGCGGACACTTGGTGAAAGGAAGTTGTGGGAGTCAAAAGACAATTTATATTTTCCTATAAGTAACATTTATATCATAAATGACATTTTCCTATAAAAATCAGCCCTCTCATTTTTGTCAATTTATATTTTCCAGGGTAGAAGGAACTGTAGAGGTGAAACATTCCTTCAATTTATATTTTGTCAGTTGTATATTTGTGTCTCAATTTGTTTATTAGTGTTTATTTTCTCATTTTTTCTCACTTATTTTTATTCGTATAAAACAACAGCTGAGATTTCATCTCTACGTGGAGTTTTTATTTACTTCCTATGTGGAGACTCTTATCTTTTCTGCGTGAAGGTTCTTTGTTGTCATTGCTCTCTTGTCTTAATTAAAAAAAAACATCAAAATAACTATACTTCTTGTCTTAATTCTTTGTTGTCATTGGTCTTTTTTTATTCTCATTCTTTTTGAGGTTGGATATGCTTTGTTCATATGATCCTTTTTGGAATTCATACACATGTATAGCGGTCCCGGGTTTACCCCTTGTTGTATAGCAATCCGGACATGTGTCCGTGGATGTTGATAGTTGAGTATTGTCTTGTTTACATCCTTTCTTGCTTTGTATTTGAGTTATAGGATGTATTGGGCAGGTTTGTTACAGGTTGGTTGTGTTTGGAAACCAAGTGTTGCTGCCAAGAAATTTGGCTGGTCGCTCGAGCGAGGGTTTGGTCGCTCGAGCGAGGGTTGGTTTTTGTGTCTGGTGGCTCGAGCCAGAGTGGCTTCGCTCGAGCGAGCGATTGCGTCTGGCTCAGACCTGAAGGTTGCATTTCTTGGCTCGAGCGAGCTTTCTTCGCTCGAGCGATCTGGTTCGTTCTTCGCTCGAGCGAGCGGTTCTTCGCTCGAGCGAGCGTCGTATTGCAAATCAGAAAATTTGCACTGTTGGCTCGAGCGAGCTTATCTTCGCTCGAGCGAGTTCGATTTTTGTGTCTGGTCGCTCGAGCGACCGAGTCTTCGCTCGAGCGAGCCTGTTTATATCAGCAAGGCAGCACCGAGTTAAACTTCACTTTTTCAAGACTTTTTATTTTCAAAACCCTAAAATTTGAGAGCCCTTTTCTCTAAAATTACTCTCTCTCTAAGATTTGATCTACCTAGGGTGATTTCCTACCCTAAGGCCTTTGTTAAAAAGATAGAGGGTGACTTGGGCTTCGTTTTAATCGGAACAAATTTGGTTTTGGAGCAAGTTGGGTGTTGGGCATCATCTCCTTTTGAGCTCAATCTTTGAGGTAGGGATATCCTACTCCTCTTTATGAGTTTTGTCTTTAAATTTTAGCATTTTGATATGTTGGAAGTTGTTGTGTAATTTTGGGAAACTTTGGGCCATTGTGTAATTTTACAAAAGTTGGGGGTTTTCATCTATGATAAACCTAGAAGCATGTTTGGTAAAGAAACATGGAATTAATGTTGAAACATTAAGGAAAGTTGGAACCTAAGGGTTGTGATGTTAATTATGGAGAATGCTCTAATTACATTGATTGATTAATTTGGATAATTAATTGTATTGATTTGTGATGTGTATAATTGTTGTTTATATGCATTGTGTTGTGTTGGAGGAGATAGGGGATGTACTCCACGGTTTAGGGGAAGATAGGGGATGAACCTCTAAACCGGATGTTGTTGGGAGGAGATAGGGGATGAACTCCGTAGATAGAGCTGGTATGCTTATCTAGAAATGTATTGACAGAGCGTATATGCTTGTCTTTGGAAGTGTTGATGAAGTGAAAAGTGTTGGCATGAGTGTTTGTCTCGTGTGTGATGTTTGGCCAGGTTCTGAGCCAAGGTTATGAAATGGCAAGTAAAAGGAATGAAATGGAAATGAAAGGAAATATAGACTTAAGTGTCTTGGAATTGTGTTATGTTATGAATGAATGTAAAAGTGTTGGCCATCTATCAACTGCTAATCTTTTAGTCATTGTTCATAATTGGTTTAGTATATTTCTACTGGGCTGTGGCTCACCCTATATGGGAACATCATTTTCAGGTACAGGTAGCATGCCACCCCCAAGGACTTAGTTGGGAGGCTAGTGGCGGACAGGCTTTTTGGTTGTCTTTCCTTTTGTTGTATTACATGTAAATTCAAGCCAAGGGCTTTATGTGTAAATGAGTTAGCACTCTACTTTTGTGTAACCAAGTGTTAACTTGGAAAGCTGTAAGCCCTTAGGGCATTTGCTTTTGTTGTTAACATGTGATATTCTTTGTAATAAAACTCTGGTGAATGGAAAGATGTGGACCTTTTATATATTATAGCATGTCTATATTGTTGGGATTAATGTTATTATTTTGAGGGCGTTACAACTTGGTATCAGAGCGTACCGGGTTCGAATACTTTGGGTACGTGGGAAGTGATTAGGATCACAATGGGTTTGTCTCGCTTAATAGAGACTTAAGTGTACTGTTATGCTTATGTGATAATATGCTTATGTGATTATTTGGGTATGGGATTTAATTTCTAGGATGTTGATTGGATCTTTGGGTTTCTGGGAGTCTTGTTGGAAAAGCACTTGATCAATGCTGTTTCTAACCGGTACTCTAGTAACGCCTTGGGACTATCATTATCCGGAAATGAAATTCGTAAGTGCTTATGTGTTTATGTGCTTACATGGAATGAATTACAGTTGTCCATGCATTAGGACGTGAGTGTTTAGTTTTGGCACGTTTATGAATGTGCTAACGTCCTGTGTTACCTTTATTAGGATGTCAGGACGAGCAAGAGGTGGTAGGCGTGGTAGGCCTAGGAGGCAGGAGGTGCCATTACCGGAAGAGATTCCGGCAGTTCAGGAGGGGGTTGGTCAGGCCAATGTGGCCGAACCAGCAGGTCAGCAGGCCATGAGTGCCTTCGCCCAGGAGATAGCGGGAGCTTTGGGTATTCTCAGAGCAGGGAATCAGGCAGCTGAGGCAGGGCCTTCCTTCTTGAAAAGGGAGTTCTTCCGGTCTAACCCGGAGGAGTTTGTTGGGGATCCTAAGGAGCCACTGAAGGCAGACGAGTGGCTAGAACAGATGAGTAAAACGTTCGAGATGCTAGGCATTGAGGACGGAGCATTGAAAGTGACCTTGGCATCCTTCCAGCTGAAGGGAGATGCGGGTCAATGGTGGAAGTATGAGAAAGCTCGTGTTGGTGGTACTTGGGAGGCGTTTGTGAATGCTTTCCAGGAGAGGTTTTTATCTGCTGTGGCTAGAGAGAGGCTGAGGGATCAGTTCAACCGGCTTAAGCAGGAGGGTTTGTCTGTGGCCGAGTTTGAGGCTACATTTACTAGCTTGTCCAGGTTTGCACCTGAACTTATGGCGACAGAGGAGCGCCGTTGCTACGAGTTTGAGCGGAAGTTGAGATGGGATCTCAAGTTGAAAGTTGGTGGACCCTACATTCGAGAGTACAGGCACTTGGTGGATGCTGCAGCTCATATGGAGCTGATGATGCAGGAGGGAGAGGAGGAGAAACATGGAGGCTCCAAGAGGGGCCAAGAGGGACAGGGTGATGGTAGGAGGCAGAGGGGTTATAACCCTCAGCAGTCCCAAGGTGATTTGGCCAGGTCAACTTTCCCAGTACTGAGTGCAGGCTCCGGGAGGGGCAATCAGGGAGAGTTCACCTGTTTCAAGTGTGGGCAGCCGGGTCACAAAGCTTCAGTTTGCCCGCAGAAGGGCGGGGGTCAGAGAGCTGCTTCTTCGTCAGCTAGACCGCAGAGTCAGAGTTCGGGCAGGGGGCAGCCCTTGTCTTGTTATCAGTGTGGACAGCCTGGGCACATGAAAAGGTATTGCCCACGGTTGAGTGCCACTTCAGGAGCGTCTGGTTCTAGACAGACGCATGGATTTCAGCCAGCTCAGTCTGTGCAGGCCTCGAGGGCCAATCCAGGGGCTTCGTCGTCCCAGTCAGTGCAGCAATCCTATGCTCCGAGAGGCGAGCAGGTGGATCAGGGGCCTACAGGGCGCGTGTATGCTGTTACCGCGCAGGACCTTGTACCGGCTCCATCAGTAGTGAGAGGTACCTTTCTGTTTTGCAATTCGGTTGCTAGTGTATTGATTGATACGGGTGCGTCTCATTCTTTTGTATCTGCTGCATTTGCATCTGTGTTGGAATTGGAGTTAGCATTGTTAGCATCTCCTATTTGTGTAGTGTCACCTATTGGGGGTGAGTTGGTTTTGAAACACGGATGTAGAGGTTGTGATATAGAGGTTGATGATCATAGGCTTCCGTTTCCTTTTGTAGTCATGCCCATGAAGGGCTTTGATGTTATTTTGGGTATGGACTGGTTATCGTCATACCGAGCTGTTATTGATTGCTACCGCCAGAGGGTTACTTGTTGTACCGTGAGCGGGGAGTGTTTCCATTTCTTGGGAGACCGGGTTGGTAGTATTGTGCCACCGGGGTATGGTCCGCGAGGGCGGAATGAGCTTAGTGGTCTACTTGCTAGCTTTGAGAGTGGTGAGTGTGATGAGACCCAAATTGTGTTGCCAAGGGTAGTTTGTGAGTACTCGGATGTTTTTCCCGAGGACCTTGTTGATTTGCCACCTCACCGAGAGATTGAGTTCTCTATCGATTTAGTGCCCGGCACGGCGCCGATTTCTATGGCACCTTACCGTTTTGCTCCAGCAGAGTTGGTTGAGTTGAAAGTTCAGCTCCAGGAATTGCTAGATAAGGGCTTTGTTCGCCCTAGTGTTTCACCGTGGGGAGCGCCGGCACTCTTTGCTAAGAAGAAAGATGGTGCCTTGAGATTGTGTATCGACTACCGGAAGTTGAATCGGGCTACGGTTAAGAATAAGTACCCTATGCCCCGTATAGATGATTTGTTTGACCAGTTGAAGGGTTCCCGTTGTTTCTCTAAGATAGATTTGAGATCGGGTTACCACCAGTTGAGGGTCAGGGAGGAGGACATTTCAAAGACGGCATTCCGTACGCGGTATGGCCATTATGAGTTTCTGGTGATGCCATTTGGGCTTACCAATGCACCGGCAGTCTTTATGGACTTGATGAACCGGATCTTCCGGGAATTCTTGGATCGTTTTGTAGTCGTCTTCGTGGACGACATTCTTATCTATTCACCTTCAGAGGAGGAGCACGAGGAACACTTGAGAGTGGTGCTTGAGTTGCTTAGAGCCCATAGGCTGTATGCCAAGTTTGGGAAGTGTGAGTTTTGGCTGAGAGAAGTCAAGTTCTTAGGCCATGTGGTTTCCGGGGAAGGGGTGTCCGTTGATACATCCAAGACTGAGGCAGTGCAAGATTGGGCACAGCCTAAGAGTGTGTTTGAGATCCGCAGTTTTCTGGGATTAGCTGGGTATTACCGCCGGTTTGTGAAGGATTTCTCTAGGTTAGCTTCACCGTTGACCAGATTGACTCGGAGGGGAGTCAGCTTTGTATGGAGTGAGACTTGTGAAAAGTCGTTCCAGGAGTTGAAAGTTAGACTGACCACCGCTCCGGTCTTGATTATTCCGGAGAGAGGGTTGGGTTATGCAGTCTATTATGATGCCTCACGAGAGGGTTTGGGTTGTGTGTTGATGCAAGAGGGGAAAGTGGTAGCTTATGGCTCACGTCAGTTGAAAATTCACGAGAAGAATTACCCTACGCATGATCTAGAGTTAGCGGCTGTGATCTTTGCCTTGAAAATCTGGAGGCACTACCTTTATGGTGAGAGATTCGAGGTGTTCTCGGATCACAAGAGTCTGAAATATCTATTTTCACAGAAAGACTTGAATTTGAGGCAGAGGAGGTGGATGGAGTTCATTGAGGATTACGACTTCGAGTTGCATTATCATCCGGGGAAGGCCAATGTTGTGGCCGATGCCCTTAGCAGGAAATCCATTAGTGATGTAGCTTGTGTAGCCATCCGGGAGTGGGAGATGTTGGGGGCCATTGGAGAGTTTGATTTGCTTTTGAGCGAATCCGTTGAGGCTGCGGCCTTGTTTTCTGTTGTTGCACAGCCTACACTTGTGACTCGAGTGTTAGAGGCACAGAGAGGTGACCTTGTGGTAGAATCCCTCCGAGAGAAGATCTCCAGTGGGAAGGTTGAGAAGGGTTTGACGGTGTATCCCGACCTGAGTGTGAGATACCGAGACCGTTTGCTTGTACCGGAGTCTTGCCGAGAGGAGGTACTCCGAGAGTTTCACCATTCGCGCCTTGCGGTGCATCCGGGAGGTACTAAGATGTACCGGGATTTGGGTCGCCAGTTTTGGTGGCGGGGTATGAAGAGAGATGTGGCAGTTTTCGTGTCCAAGTGCCTTACTTGCCAGCAAGTGAAGGCCGAGCATCAGAGGCCAGCGGGTTTGTTACAACCCTTGCCTATTGCCGAGTGGAAGTGGGAGCATGTCACCATGGACTTCGTTGTAGGTCTTCCGAGGACTCAGCGGGGTAGTGATGCTATTTGGGTGGTTGTAGATCGGTTGACTAAGTCGGCGCACTTCATTCCTATGCGCGTGAGAGATTCAGTAGATCATCTTGCCGACTTGTATATTCGGGACATAGTGAGGTTGCACGGGGTCCCAGTGACGATCGTCTCAGATAGAGATCCTCGTTTTACTGCTAGGTTGTGGCAGAGTTTGCAGAGTGCCTTGGGTACTAAGTTGACCTTTAGTACAGCTTATCATCCTCAGACTGACGGGCAGTCCGAGCGTACTATTCAGATCCTCGAGGATATGCTTCGGGGTTGTGTCCTTGATTTCAGTGGGACGTGGGAGAGGCACTTACCATTGGTAGAGTTTGCCTACAACAACAGTTTTCAGTCTAGTATCGGTATGGCACCGTTTGAGGCCTTGTATGGCCGACCCTGTAGGTCTCCAGTTTGTTGGGCCGAGGTGGGTGATACACCTTTGTTGGGTCCGGAGTTGGTTAAGGAGACGACGGAGAAAGTTGAGCTTATCCGTAGGAGGCTTGTTACAGCCCAGAGTCGTCAGAAATCTTATGCTGACCGTAGGAGAAGACCATTGGAGTTTGAAATAGGTGATCATGTGTTTCTGAAGATATCACCTAGACGGGGTTTGATGAGGTTTGGGAAGAGTGGGAAGTTATCCCCTCGGTTTATTGGTCCTTTTGAGATTCTTGAGAGGGTTGGGGAGGTTGCTTATCGTTTAGCTTTGCCGCCACAGTTATCCGGGGTTCATGATGTGTTTCATGTGAGTATGCTTCGGAAGTATGAGCCGGATCCATCACATGTGTTGGATTGGACCGACTTAGAGATAAATGAGGATGCCTCGTATGAGGAGAGACCGGTTCGGGTCTTGGATAGGCGGGATCAAGTCCTGCGTGGCAAGACCATCCCTTTGGTTAAGGTTTTGTGGAAACATCACGGAGTGGAGGAGGCCACTTGGGAACGTGAGTTGGGAGTCCGCGAGAAATATCCGGACTTGTTTGTTGATGTGTAATCAAGTATTGCAATTGTGTAATTGTAATGAACTTTAAGAGCATTAAAAATGTCTTAAATTGAAAAACATGGTGCATGTTTTGGTTAATGTAAATGTTGTAGAACTTGCCTTGTTATGGGAGTTGATTATAATATTGCATGTGTTGGCTATATTATAGAAATGGAATTGTATCATGATTATTGCTTATGATATGAATTATGAACCATGTGTGTTGGAAATGGTTGAAATGAAAAGAGAATGCATGTCGAAATGTATATATTGTAGAATGCCTCTTGATAAGAGATGGAATGACCGGGAATGGGTCGAATTGTGGAAAGTTGTGGTATAACATTGTTTAAAAGAGAGGAAAATTTGCTTTTCAAAAACTTGTTCTCAATTTCGGGGACGAAATTCTTTAAGGGGGGGAGGTTATAGCGGTCCCGGGTTTACCCCTTGTTGTATAGCAATCCGGACATGTGTCCGTGGATGTTGATAGTTGAGTATTGTCTTGTTTACATCCTTTCTTGCTTTGTATTTGAGTTATAGGATGTATTGGGCAGGTTTGTTACAGGTTGGTTGTGTTTGGAAACCAAGTGTTGCTGCCAAGAAATTTGGCTGGTCGCTCGAGCGAGGGTTTGGTCGCTCGAGCGAGGGTTGGTTTTTGTGTCTGGTGGCTCGAGCCAGAGTGGCTTCGCTCGAGCGAGCGATTGCGTCTGGCTCAGACCTGAAGGTTGCATTTCTTGGCTCGAGCGAGCTTTCTTCGCTCGAGCGATCTGGTTCGTTCTTCGCTCGAGCGAGCGGTTCTTCGCTCGAGCGAGCGTCGTATTGCAAATCGGAAAATTTGCACTGTTGGCTCGAGCGAGCTTATCTTCGCTCGAGCGAGTTCGGTTTTTGTGTCTGGTCGCTCGAGCGACCGAGTCTTCGCTCGAGCGAGCCTGTTTATATCAGCAAGGCAGCACCGAGTTAAACTTCACTTTTTCAAGACTTTTTATTTTCAAAACCCTAAAATTTGAGAGCCCTTTTCTCTAAAATTACTCTCTCTCTAAGATTTGATCTACCTAGGGTGATTTCCTACCCTAAGGCCTTTGTTAAAAAGATAGAGGGTGACTTGGGCTTCGTTTTAATCGGAACAAATTTGGTTTTGGAGCAAGTTGGGTGTTGGGCATCATCTCCTTTTGAGCTCAATCTTTGAGGTAGGGATATCCTACTCCTCTTTATGAGTTTTGTCTTTAAATTTTAGCATTTTGATATGTTGGAAGTTGTTGTGTAATTTTGGGAAACTTTGGGCCATTGTGTAATTTTACAAAAGTTGGGGGTTTTCATCTATGATAAACCTAGAAGCATGTTTGGTAAAGAAACATGGAATTAATGTTGAAACATTAAGGAAAGTTGGAACCTAAGGGTTGTGATGTTAATTATGAAGAATGCTCTAATTACATTGATTGATTAATTTGGATAATTAATTGTATTGATTTGTGATGTGTATAATTGTTGTTTATATGCATTGTGTTGTGTTGGAGGAGATAGGGGATGTACTCCACGGTTTAGGGGAAGATAGGGGATGAACCTCTAAACCGGATGTTGTTGGAGGAGATAGGGGATGAACTCCGTAGATAGAGCTGGTATGCTTATCTAGAAATGTATTGACAGAGCGTATATGCTTGTCTTTGGAAGTGTTGATGAAGTGAAAAGTGTTGGCATGAGTGTTTGTCTCGTGTGTGATGTTTGGCCAGGTTCTGAGCCAAGGTTATGAAATGGCAAGTAAAAGGAATGAAATGGAAATGAAAGGAAATATAGACTTAAGTGTCTTGGAATTGTGTTATGTTATGAATGAATGTAAAAGTGTTGGCCATCTATCAACTGTTAATCTTTTAGTCATTGTTCATAATTGGTTTAGATATTTCTACTGGGCTGTGGCTCACCCTATATGGGAACATCATTTTCAGGTACAGGTAGCATGCCACCCCCCAAGGACTTAGTTGGGAGGCTAGTGGCGGACAAGCTTTTTGGTTGTCTTTCCTTTTGTTGTATTACATGTAAATTCAAGCCAAGGGCTTTATGTGTAAATGAGTTAGCACTCTACTTTTGTGTAACCAAGTGTTAACTTGGAAAGCTGTAAGCCCTTAGGGCATTTGCTTTTGTTGTTAACATGTGATACTCTTTGTAATAAAACTCTGGTGAATGGAAAGATGTGGACCTTTTATATATTATAGCATGTCTATATTGTTGGGATTAATGTTATTATTTTGAGGGCGTTACAACATGTATAGATGTCCTATACAAAAATGTTTATTGAATTAGTGGCCAAAAAGAAATTTTGAATCACATAACAGCAATAACTTCAGATTTTGAATAAGTCTAAGAATACAAAAATGGTTATAGAACTGTACACAAAATATATATAGATGGATAAAATTTTTCAAAATAGTAACAAACTCTATAAAATTTTATGCGTATATATGCATTTGTATTCAATTTTATGATCAGTTTTGTTTGTTTATAACAAAACCTAAAAGATTTTAGCTAGTGACCCATTTTGATTTACAAGATCTATAAAGGGACAATTCAAAGATTACAGTCACGGCAGAGTTTAGAGGAAGATTAGATATATGCATGCGTATTATTCAGTATCCAAAGACGGTGTGTTTGGTTTGTGTTTGTAGAGTAGTTTTTGAGATAAAAAGTACGAAAACTTATTGGGTTTGCCTTCTTTCAGAAATGGTTGTGGAAAATTGTTTTGGGGAGAGAGTTTTACAAAAAGTGATTGATTTGATGTGTATGAGAGAGAAAGTTAGTTTGGAAAGTAGGTAACCAAACAAAATTTTGAGATTTTTTTTGAAAAAATTTGTTTGGTTTGATTACTTTTGAAAATTTGTTTGTAGAGAAATTTTCCCAAAATTTTTTATGAAAAACAAACCAAACAAGCCCATTATTTCTATGATTTGAATCCATAACACTCGAATTATAAATAGATTTATTTTATTTTATATTATTATCAGCATAATAAAACAACCTTACCATTGCGGCAAGGGCCTCCCTCCCTCAATATGATCAATTTTTAAAAGGCATTCACTCAAAATAAATAAATAAATAAATAATGACTCTACACAACTGTTAATTTAGGCAATGATTTAATCGTACGCATGTAAGCGGGACCAATTTTAAAAACACTTATTTTGTTTTCTTTTCATAAATCTTGATCTATTTTTTAGTATTTTGATAAAGTAGACAGATATATCACACATTAAAAAACACTTCATTCTATCAAGTATTTTTCTTATTCAGTGAGATTGGACAAAATTGGATAAGTCATACAAACATCTTAAATCATAGTGTAAGTTTTGTATGAAATTATTAATTTTTTCATTGAGTTGAAATAACTCAATTGATTTGGACAATATAAAATAGAGGTTTCTAACATTGTTCTTAATTTTTTAAAACTGGTGATCCAATTCTTCAGATTTATGGACAATTAAAGACAAGTAATTTGATTTGCTCAAACTTGTGCCATTAGGGACCTTAATGACAAAGTTATTTCCTATGTGAAATAAAAACCCTCGTCCACTTTTTAGAGGTCATATAAGCTTCGTTATGAAATTCAAACAAAAAGCTCATTTTGGCTCGTTCTGAAAAGTAAGAAAAAAATTTAATTTATTTACTCTTTTTTTTTCTTAAACATACAAAAAAAAAAATAGAGAGAGATAATTTATAATGGCCAAAAAATAGAGAGAAAATTTATGTTGGTGGTTAAATCTATGTAGTAAATTTTGGATAGTTATCCATGTGAATCTAATCCGTAGCAATTATTTGGTATTATGAAACACAGACTTACCCATCAAAGTGCCATTTTTTTTTTCCTTCTTACCTAGGAAATTTCTATGGACTATTAATTAGAATGTTTTAAAACTCTTTTCATGCATATATTATAACTAATGTATGCCCGTACCTGAAGGCACGGTGTAATTAATAATGACTTCTAATTATATAAATCAAAAAAAAAATTATTAAAACATAATGTTAAGATTTTCCTTTTCAATGGTGGTGGACAGTCACAAAGCGGAAGTGGCAATGAGTCCCTTCGTTCGATACCCATTTCAAAAACTCTTTAAAATTTTCTTAAGTTTTGTGAGGAAATTTTAATTTCTACTATAATGCTATTATATGTATTACAAATTCAGCTCATTAAATTTTTTAAAATTTCTATTACAAGATTATAAAATTAAATGTTAGTATTTTATGATGAAATGTCTTCAAATTATTCTAATATCAAAGTTAATATTTTTTATAAAAATTATTAATTTTATTGAATGTATATTAAAAATAATATATGGTATAGCGGTTTGGTATGATTTTTTAAATTATTTTTTGATTTTTTTGAAAAAATATAAATAAATTTGACAAAAATAAATTGTTTAGTTTGATTTTCCAAATGGTTGTGGAAGAATGTGGCATCTCCCAAAATTCAGTTTTTTTTGTTGGTTAGCTTGGAGGGGCAGAGTGCAATCCGGTCTAACATACAATTTACAAGTGCTTATGTGCTTATTTGCAGACACCTGCAATAAGCTATGTCCTAAAGTATGGATTTAGGTAGTTAACAACTAAGTGGAAACCTTTAGCGAAACCTAAATGAAAATAAATCCTAAGAATTTTTTATAATATTTTGGGTGCCTGACCCCAAATACAGTGAAATAAACCAAACGAAACTAAACCAAACAAAGCTTTATGTCCCAATCAAGTGGGCTACGATACGTGAATCCTTTTTTCATCATTTCGTACTATTAAAAGCTATATGCTCAGTTAAATTAAATAAATTCATTTAATTTTTTTACTATCACATCCCAAGTCAACCCCTAACATTTCCTTTTATGGTGATCCTATCACATTCTTCTCTACCATTTCATCTGCTAGTCTTCATTGTACATACCAAACCATCTTAGTTTGTTCTCTCTCAACATATTTTCAATTGGTGCTACTCCTACCATTTAATGTATATTCATTTCTATTTCTCTCTGTCCAAAACTTACCAAACACCCACCTAAGCATCCTCATCTTAACTACACTCATTTCATGAGCTTGTTGTTTCTTAATTGTCCAATATTATGTGAACTGCAAAGTATCACTGGTCTTACAATTGTTTTATAAATTAACAATGTCAATTTTGTTAGCATCATTGATCACATAATATGCCAAAGGCACTCCACTTGAACCTACTTTGATTCTATTACAGGTGGGAATTTCTAACAAAACATGAATCGTACACGAAGTTAGGGGTTAGGGTTGAACATTTTCAACACAAACACAAATATGACACTATATAATAACATAATAAATAAATAGGGTTATGTCAAACCTGCATAATATGAAATTGACGCAAATAACCCATTTAATAGATAATTAGTTACAAATTTTAATGTTATTTTCATTAAAGGATGCCAGAAATGTTTAAATCTCTTATGTAACCTACACAATTAAATAAAGAAAATACGTAAAATAGTATTTTGAGGTTAATATAGTCATTTTGTCTTTAATTTGAGAGAACATGATCTTTTCATTTATTATTTTGAAGTCAATAAAAAAAATTTTTTTGAATAATTTCATTTAGTAGAGATTAGTTTCATGAAATTTAACTTAGGAAAAAACGTTAATCTTTCCATACGCTTAGTATTTTTAATTGAAATTCATATTATGAAATTCATATTTGTCATTTTTTTGAAAGATAAAATTGACTTTAACCCCTTTTGCTTTACTCCATGTGTGATTTACCTCTGATATTTGAAAATAAGAACATAACCCCCTTATGACCTAGCACATGTTTCACACTTGATGTTAACTTGGATTGAATGTCTGATGGTATACTTCATTTAGTCCACAAACCACAAGAACATTATAGTTATTTCCAAATTATATGGGTAGTTTGCACATGCACATTGAAGTGAAATTTGCCCTTTATTAAATATGCTCAATGTCTTGAATTGAATAAATACACCTAGAGGGTAAAATAGTATAGTGAAATAAATCAGGTGACAAATACCATTTCTCATATAGTATAATAAACGGTAGATTCAAGTATACAATCCCACCTTGATATTACCAAGTGAAATACTGAATAAAGGTGTATATATATCTAGTACTATTATAAAGAGAAGTCTTCTCTGGGTGTTTATGTCTCATATTTTGGGTTATTCAAAAATACCCCTATATCAGTTATATGGGCAGTTATGCACTAAATTCATTTTTTATTTTATTTTTTTCAAATCTCTCAACTTTTGAATTTTTCAGATTCATTTCAATTTTCAGATTTTGAATTCAATCATACAGTTTACAGTCTTATTTTCTAAAACAAAATGATCATATATATGTAAGCATGTGGACCTCGAATTGAAATTGCCAGTCCACCTTAATTCTCAATTCATGAATTTCGTAATATGAATTTCAATTCTCAATTCTCAATTATATGAATTTCACAATATGACATTAACAATTCTCAATTATATGAATTTCAATTCGCATAATTTTATTCTTAATTAAAAAAAATTCCTTTTATTAACAAGCAAAAAATAAAATTTCCAATTCAACAAATATAGGTTGGTTTATTCACAATTCAAAAATCCAAACCCTAATTTCAAAAAATATAGACAGGATTCACAATTCACAATTCAAAACCCTAATTTCTGAAACCACAAGCATAATTTCTGATTTCACAATTCAAAACCCTAACATTTTATGATTTCATAATTTCATAACCACACATTTAAAACCCTAACACATTTCATAATTCAAAACCCTAACACATTAAACCACACATTTCATAATTCAAAACCCTAACACATTTATGATTTCATAACCCTAATTTCTAATTTCATAATTTATGATTTCACATTCAATTGAAAACCCTACAAAATTTTCACAATTCAAAACCACAACATTTTTTACCAATTCAAAACCACAACATTTTTTACCAATTCAAAACCACACATTCACATTTTCACAAACACAATAAACACATAAAATTCAAATGAGACACAGAGAGAGAGCAGAGAGCAGAGAGTGAGAGCAGAGAGAGAGTTTGAGAGCAGAGGGAGAGCGAGAGCGAGAGTGAGAGTCTGAGAGCAGAGGGAGAGCGAAAGCAAGAGTCTGAGAGCATAGCAAAGAGGAGAGCGAGAGCGAGAGTCTGAGAGCGAGAGTCGAAAAAAATGTAAGTGTAAAAAACGTGATTGCAAATGAGGGGGCTTAGGGGTTTTATATAAGTGTTGTAAAAGCGTGGTTGCAATCCACGCTTTCATTTATTAACAGTGAAAGTGTGATTGTGAATCACGTTTTCTTAACAAAACAAATATGCACAGTGAAAGCGTGATTGTGAATCACGTTTTCTTAACGAAACAATATGCACAGTGAAAGCGTGGTTTGGAACCACGTTTTCTTCAGAAAACAAAATAAGCACAGTAAAAGTGTGGTTTGTAACCACGTTTTATGAAGAAAACAAATTTATCTTAAAAGCGTGGTTTGTAATAGCGCTTTCACTATTTCACAAATTTTCTACTCCAAACAGTGAAAGCGTGATTTGTAATAGCGCTTTAGCCTAGTCTGGGAATTCCGTCCAAACTAGGCCTAGTTTGGGAATTAAGATGGTAATTTGGCTTAATATGGGAAAAGCCTCCAGAAAACATTCTCAGTCTGGTTGGGTTTTCGTTTTCTTAGGATAGATCAACGGTTGATTTTCCCGAAAAATCTGTTTCATTAATTTTCTTGGGAAAATATCAAAAACCCTAGATTCGTATGAAAGGGGAATTTCTGCATCCGTTGTTGTTCTTCGATTTTTTCATCGATTGGTGTTGTGTTTGAGAGTGTGCATGCAAAGTCAGGGTTCAATGGAAGATCCAATGGTCATCGATGTTGATGAATCGAAGAAAATGAACAGCAACCCAGATCATGAAAACAGTGCAAACAAGTCTCTGAAGAAGAAGAGGAAGACAACTTATTCTTCTTCACTGGTCCAAACATTGACCACAGAAGACAGAGAGGGGGAAAGGAAGGAGAAGAAGAGATAGATTGAGAAGGATACATACCTTGATGAAGAAGAGAGCTGCAAGCAAAGATGTGAATGATGGAGTTGCAGAGACGTGAACGGTAACAATTTCGCGGGAAGAAGGGTTTCGATAGGATTTGGAGAGTGATTGAATGCTCTTCAAAGTAGCCAGCGGGGAAGATTGATGGTAAAGTAGCTAATGTTTTAGCTAGCCCGTTAAAGAAATTGTTTTATGTTATATTATTAAAATAATTTTTTATTTTATTAATTATTTTATATTTTATGTTATATTATTAAAATAATTTTTTACATAGATAAAATTAATATTATGAAAATATAAGAATGTATTGATTTCTTTTCTTTCCTAATCTCTCTATTTTTGAGAAGATTAAAAATGGAGTTATAAGAAAATTTGGTTTTTTTTTCCGTTTTTCTTTATTTCTCCTCATTTCTCTCCACTTAAGTTATCCCAATAAATAAGAGAAATACATATCTCTCATTTTTTTCCCCCTCACCAAATCACTCCATCCAAACATACTGTAAGGGATTTTTATTGATAAGCTTTGTTTGGAGATTTTGGAAGGGGTTTAAAAATAAATAAATAAATAAATTTAATATGAAATTAGGTGAAATGTGTTTTATTCTTATTTTATCTACTTTTTCTTTTTTATTTTTTTTTTCTCTTTTCTTTCTAAATTTCTTTCAAAATCCCTCAACTAGTTAGAGATGTTCTAACCAATAAATCCATGAAATTTGTAGCCTATTTAATATCAGTGTTTAGATGAGATTTTTTTCTTATTTATATTATTTGTTTGATTATTATACTCTTATCTCTATTGTCGATATGTATCATAGACAAAAATAATATACACATTTCTTTTTTTACTCTCTTTCGGTTTTGGTGGTTATCATTATTTACGCTTTTGATTCTGATTCAGTTTCACTCATGTTGTGATAGGGTTTCGTTGCTGTGGGATGAAGGTGACAAATCAAAGCTATGTGTATTGCATTAGTGTCGATCGTTTGTGCTCTTTTTTTTACATAATTGTGCAAAGTCAATCATTGATCCGATGGAGAGAACAAGTATAAAATTAATTATGCAAAATCAATCATTGATTAAAAGGAGAAAATGAGTACGTAATTTCTTCTCAATGTTAGTATCGTTTTGTTTAAGAATGCATGTTTATTTATGTTTGAATTTATATAAAGGATTGTATGCTCTGTTTTTACTTTCAACTTCATTTTTTGGAATATATTATTTATGTGCATTTTCTAGAATACACAGAGATGTAAGTTTATTTTTTTCGAATGAGCTTATGATTTTTGTTTGGTAATACATGCACACAAAGCTCTGATTTTTGGATAATATTCATATTATGTGAATAATGTGAATGTTCACATATTATTAGTTATATTTAGGGATGGCTATTTAAATCTGATCCGCAAGAGCCCATCCACACCTACCTGAATGGGGCAGATTTTACCCGCTCCGACACATATGTGGTGCGAGAGTGAATTATGTTTTAGTCACTCGCAACAGGTGTGGGGCGGGGGTGGGTATTGCTTCTATCAATCCAAACCTGACCCAATATAATTAATAATACATGTATATATAATATAATTAGATATAAGAAAATAATCTTAAAAGTTTATGATTTTGTTTAATATAAATAAATAATAATCTTAAAAGTCTCACGTTTATATATATGAAAATAAAAAAATTATTTAGTGCACTAAGAATTTAAATGGTTCTTAGACTATTTGAAATGTGGTCGTATATTCGCGGGTATCAGGTATCCGCGGGGGTGGAGTGGAAAAATTTCACCCGTGGCAGCGGTGGGGCGGTGGCAGGGGTGGAGTTTGTCGGTGGGAGTGGGGGTGGGGGCGGGGAATGGCAAACTCGTCCCGTGACCATCCCTAGTTATATCATTATGAAAGACTGTTTGTATGTTGTTTATTGCTAGTATATTTTGTGGTGTGAATCAAATCATTGAACTATTTGAATATCAAACCATTGATTTTAACAACGAAATTATTTTAACAACGAGCTTACTCTTCTTTTATTTTACCATATTCTGAGGAGTAGAGTTGCTCAAATTTTTACTTGTGGAAATGCCAAGAGTAAGAATATGATTTTAAGTTAATTTGAATTACTATTTTATTAGTGGATTATAATAGCGGATTTGCTAGACATTTTCACATATTAAGGATTGTTTATTATTTATGGATTTTGATATTATGATAATTAAAGTTTTCTTTTGAATATTTTATCTTGGTGGTTTATTTGATTTGACTCTTAACCTTGCATGCTCACTTAGATGAATGTGCAGTGTTGTCACGGGACTTGGAGCGTGATACATATAAATAGAAAAATGATATTATTATCCCTCTTTATACTGGAATGTATATTTATTCATATTTATTTTTGTATTTTTATACCATTTATATTAGTTTCGGTCACTTTAAGCTTATTAAAAATAAGATTAATGTAATTATACTAAAATTGCAAACTTGATGTATTTTTTTGAAACTTTAAGGGAAGTCAACATAATTTTTTCAAAATAAATAAATAAATAAATAATTGAACATGTTTAGTTAAATAAGCTTCATATACACCAAAGAGTGTAGTTGAGTTAGTAAGGCCTTGTTTGGCAGAGGTTAAAATTTGTTTTTTTAGGCTAAAATTCATAAAAAGACAAAATAAGTTAAAATAGTCAATAAAATAAAATGTCATATCAAATCTATAACCATTTCACATTTTCTCTTACAAACATCACATTCAATTACAAAAAAATTTAACCATCTTCACAAACACAAAAATTTTAACCTACTAAAATATTTACAAACTAAAATAACCAACTTCCCAAACAAGGCCTAAGACGAGTGTAGTTGAGTTATTAAGACTTGGATTATAACCACTGAATTTTTAATTTAGCTAGGTTTATAAATTAAAAATAAAAATGTAATATAACTTTTTTATTATATAAGATAAATTATAAACATACTTGTGAGATTTGCTTAAAATATAGATTACTTCTTGTAATTTAAAAAAATTAAAATATATCTTTATTAGAATTTTTATTTGATAGAATTAACTAAAAATATGAAATTGTACTCATACACACTAATAAAATTATCAGAGCTACTAATTAAAATAAATTGTTAATATCATTAAAAATTATTAATTAACTTAATAAAATATATTACGAAATTAAAAATTTCAAAGAACGAGATGTAGACGATTCGTATTTCAAACATATTTGTAATTTATCCTATTATATAAATATCTATAATATTATCATTTTTTTTATACACATATTCAAGGGTTTAAGTTGTAAGAAGTTATAAATTAAAATTAAGACATCCGAAGAACAAATAGAGAATTTGTCTCAAGCATTTGATCAAACAGCCCTTGGGCTTCCCTCATTCGACAACAACAAATAACCAGTAACAACTGAAGCGCAGGGTCCGACTGTGGTACCCAAAAGTAGTATTTGTATACCATGCATAAAACTTATTTTTAGCCATTGAATTTAGGGAAGGAATCCGGACGGTCCATTGCTCAACTTGTTAACCGGTTATAACCGGTGGAAAATCATTCCCCAAAAACTCTCAAATAAATATGTGTAATCAGTGGTGGAGCTAAGAAATTAAATTAGAGGGGACACTTATTAATTACATTATTAAAATTTTTTATAAAAATATTTCACATAAATTTTTATCATTAACTTCAAGAAAGATAAATAATAATAATAATAATAATAATAATAATAATAATAATCAGTGTATTTGGTTTTAGTTTTCTGAATTTAGTTTTTTGAAAACTAAATATTTTATTTTTCGTATTTTTTGGGTTTTAGTGAATATTTTTTAAATTTTAAATAATTTTTTTACTTTTTTATATGCACATTACTTAGATATGTATCCAAATAGTAAAATATTTGTGAAAAAATATTTTAAAAAATTAATAAATATACAAAAATACGAAAAATATACTGAATTTTCATATTATTTTTATATTTTTTGGTAATTAGTGTATTTTTTAAAAAAAAATTTCACAAATATTATACTTTTTAGGTATATTTATGTTAGGTGTGTTTAAAAATTAAAAAAAAATTGCTTAAAATATTAAAAACTTTTATTGAAAACATTAAAATACGGAAAATAAAAATGTAGAATTTTTTGAAAACTAGAACCAAATAAGCTAAATATTATTTGTAATTAGTGTATCATGGACAATATTAAAAAAAGTCATGGATATAAAGTTTTAAAATAAATTATATAATGATAAATTAACTTTTTATACAAAATATGTGTAAAAATTTAATATAATAGTTATATTACGTCATTATTAATATGTGATATCACCAACCAATAGTAAAGAAACACATGAAAAATGAACACTACATGTCAAATGTAACTAACAATTCAATAAATTCTATATTTTCATTAAGATTAATTATGTTTGCATGTCAATAGTGATAGACATTAATATTATATTAGAATTTTCATAGATAATAATATCGTAATCACTTTTATTTTCAATCAAAATGACAATTATTATTCTTATTATTTTAAAAATATCATTGACATTTAAAATAATATTTTTATAAATTTTTTTATTTAAAACATTTTCTTTATGTTTACTTAAAAAAAAAAAAAATTTCCAAAACGCAGGCGTAACCCCCCGGGCACATGTTAGCTCCGCCCCTGTGTGTGATGATTATGTACTTGCGAAATGAATTTACAATTGAGGAAATTACCATTTAGCCTAATGAACTAAAAATAATTACAAAAAATTGGAGGTGCAATTTTTTTATGTGAATTACATCCCACATCCTTTGGTAATTATTTTCCCCACCTTTTACTATTTAGTGATTTCTCCTTAACAATTAACTCCGTTTTGTTCTGTGCAATAAAAAGAAAATTTTAATTTTTAAATATTTCAATTTTTATTTTTATTTTTATTTTTTTTGTTTCTTAAAAGATTGAAAAAGTTTTGTGTAATTTTTTCTTTGCGAGCTAATAGTTGGCCGAAATGTACAATTTGTTGATCCTTTAAATTTTCCTTTGAATTGTAAGTTTTTAATTAGATTGGACCAATAGAGAAATTTTCTGAAATTAAATTAATGTATTCAATCTTAATTTTTTTAATTATTTTATACCCAATAAAAAACAATTAAATAGATTTGACATACTTTGTTTTTTATTTGCATTTTTATGAAGCCATTAAAATCAGGAATTGTTTCATTGCTAGACTTGTATATTTAGATGGTGGCTGAATATCCTTCTGATCTTTTGTCAAATGTAGCCTATATTCATTGTTCACTACTTACTTACTATTTAATTAAATCCTACTAACTACTCAATGAAATTTTACTTATTATTTCAAATTAGATTTGATTTATCACTCAATTAAATCTCATTTACAGTTCAATGAGACTCTATTAATTATTTCATTTGACTTGACTTATTGTTTCATTAAATTCTACTAACTATTCAATTAGACTTCATTTACCACTTCATTAAACTTTACTTACTACCTAATTAAACCTTGCTATTTGTTGATCCTTTAAATTTTCCTTCATTAGGCTTGACTTACTAATCAATTAAACCACATTTTGTGAAAACCCATATTTAAATTATTTAATTAATTAATATTATTCAGAACCTACCTAAAATATAGAATAATGAAAAAAAAAAAAAAAAACCCTAATTCGATCACTAACAAAGACCTTATTAAGAATAATAAGATATTGATGTTCAATAATTATTGTTATAAATTAAAATATATATATATAGGAGAATCAGATTCGGTGGCAAGGGTATGCCACATGCTAACTTGCATGTTGGCTTGGTGAATTCCATCAAATGATGGCTTTTGGGTAGAGTGAAGTTTATGGAAGGAAATAACATCATGAAGAGAGAGAGAGAGAGATCTGCCTATATATATATCATAGGTAGACTTAGTTCATGGACACATACAAACAAAAAAAGGAGTGTATACGGGTGAGGAGAGATTCAGTAGAAGGAAAAGAAGAGGGGAAGGTTAAGGAAGCAAAATTTTTTTACCACTTCATCACCCATTTGAATCCTACTATTAAGTAAGAAAACCCTCTCAATCCTCTCATTTTTTTTATATAATTGAAATTTTCAGATTATATACATATGATAAATTGTCTAAACTGTGTTGAGAATAATCTGTTTTGAATCTGCCAACATGTTTACCCGAATTTTTAGAAAATTTTATACTCAAAATTTCGAGATGATTTCTCTACAAAGTTGTTGATAATGATATCTAGTTCATCCAGAAATTTTGGCAACAATTTTTGAGCTTTTTACGAATTTATACAAAATTTTAACTAAATCTGAAACTGTGTTGAAAATAGGCTATTTTGAATCTGCCAGAATGTTGCCCAAATTTTTAGACAATTTTATACTCAAAATTTCGAGATGATTTCTTCTACAAAGTTGTTGATAATGATGTCTAGTTCATCTAGGAATTTTGGCGACAATTTTTGAGCTTTCTACGAATTTATACAAATTTTTAACTAAATCTGAAACTGTAAGACAGATTTTACTATGTATTTGAAAATTTATTTAAAATTCTATACTAAGCCAAATCTGGTAATTTCTAACTAAGAGATGAAAGTTGAGAAGTCTAGTTTCATGATAAATTTTTAGATTATGGATTTGATCTATAAATTTAAGCATGGAATTAATGTAAAGAAATGTGGCGAATCTGTGTCATAAAAACTGCTGGAAATTTTATAGGATTATTTACACCTTTTTTTTCTAAAATTCTTTCTGAAGAGTGACCTAAACATCCCTATTGAGTATTCTGTTCAATTGCACGAATTTTAGAATTGTGTAAATAATTTATTCATAATTTTTAATACCTAAGTTACAATCTGAAATTTTCTGGACATGATAAAATCATCACTTCAATATTGTGTGGGTCTAATCCATCAACTATTATAAATTAGTAATCCATGTATGTGTGTGTTGTGATTTATTTAATATTGTACTAGTCTAATTTTGTAAATCAAAAATTTGTGCATGTGTATAATTATGGTTTATTTCTTGTATCTAAGTTATTATGTTCATACCATGGCTTAAATTAATTGTCTATTAAATATTGTACATTGTGTGACATGTATAATGTTTTATGTTGGGAGTTTTTTTTTTAATTGGTATAACATTATTGGTGATTGAGAATTGAATAATTTGTGTTTAATATATAAATTAACCGAAATGATTGATGGTATATATAAAGTTACTAATAAAGGGTTAATACCGGGTATTCAGGGCGAGCCCTGGTTTTTAAAAATTGTTAAGTAAATTGTGTCGCGAAACCCTAAGATGGCACGGGGATTATTTGAACCCTTATTAGTATTTGGTTTTGAAATAAGGGTGGATGTGCGGGTGGCATGCAGGGAAGTTACGTACCCCTAGCAGACCGTTCCCTTGGGGCAGACCACGGATGTTACGGCTTGGGTATATAACTCTGGGCGTAGGCATCTTTGGTAGTTCTTGAATATTTGACCAAGGGGGGGGTTCCAAATTAACCGTCGCCATGACTTAGTGGTTGGTAAGTTAAACCTCTTTGGTGAGATTTCAAGGGTCACCTAAGTTATTAAAATTATTTGAATTATTTTAATGGTTGTAATTTATGTTTACGATTATATTTTTATCTCATTAATTTTTCTCAAAAAGAATGGTAGGTTGGTTATGTTTTCTTACTGTGTTGCAAAACTCATGGCATATATTTTATTGCCCTGACGTTTCATGCCAGATTATGTCGAAGAAGGGACTGAGGCTGAAATTAGAGCTGCTGCTAATATCGAACCTTGGCTAACTTAGAGTCAAGATTTTATCAAAATAAAATCCTGTTATTTCTTGTATTAGTATTTAACTATGTTGTGACGTTGTGTGTGAACTTGTAGTTTTATTTTGTTGTTGGACTTTGGCTATGTAAGAATTTAAAATTTCCTAATTAGTAGTTAAATTTTTATCTAGCAAGTTATTGTTATTTAAAGTCTTATGATGTCTCAAAAAAAAAAAAAAAAATTTTGGGGCATCACACATTTACTACTTAATGAGTCTTCACTTACTATTTTATTAGACTTAGCATACTAATCAATTAAATGACTCCACTTACTACTCAATCAGCTTTCATTTAATATTTCATTACACTTCACTTACTACTCAATTTTGGTTTCACTTACTACTTCACTAGACTTCACTTACTACTCAATGAGTTTCTACTTACTATTTTATTATACTTCAATTACTATTCAATAAGTTTCCATTTACTATTTTACTAGACTCCACTTACTCCAGAATGAGTTTCCACTTACTACTCAATCAATTTTCACTTACTATTTCATTACACTTCACTTACTACTCAACTTTAGTTTCACTTATTATCCAATGAGCTTCCACTTATTACTTCACTAGAGGCCCTATCACGGAATGGTTTTGCCCCTTTAACAAACTCAATCACTTCATATTTGCAAATATTTGGATTGTATTTGATATTATAGGATGTATAACAACTCTAGTTAATCATTTCGATTCTCTTTTACGATCTTCTACCTTAAGGTATTTAGATTGTTGATGCCCTTCTCTTGAGCAAACCCATCTCCTCGATATAGCCATATTACTCTTGTCCTTATACAACTAATCTCTTCGAATACTAAAACCTTTCACCTTTACATGCATATTGTAGAAACTTTTTTCATTTTCTACCAAATCTAATATCATTTCAAATATATCTTTTTCAGTTAGTTGATCCATACAGTTAACATTTCTTTCGGTTGGGAGATCATCAGAATTAACAATATTCCTCTTGATTGCCAAGTTGTGCTCACCAATGTCAATATCATCATCATCATCATCATCATCATCATCATCATCATCATCATTATGTAATGAATAATACTAAATGCACCAATTGGTATACCAATTAGTGTACTAATAGATGATATGGCATAATTTTAGAGGCTTAGGATATTTGTAATTTGTATAATGAGTGAGGTTAGTAATAATGTCATAACATATGTCGGTACACTAATTGGTACACCAATTGGTACATGTAGCACCACCGTTATGTAATTCATGCACGATGTTGTTATGCCCAATGTTGTCTTCCATCTGTGGCAAGTATAATAAAATCAATTAGATCAAACCAAATGGTAAGTGATATTACAATTAGTTAATGAGATTCCACTTATTATTTTATTAGATTTCACTTATTATTCAATTAAATTATACTTACTATTTAATGAACTTCCACTTACTATTTCATTAGACTTTACTTACTACTCAATAATCTTCCACTTAATATTTTATTACACTTCACTTACTACTAAATTAAACCTTATTTTCCATTATAATCAAGCTCTACTTACTACTCATTGATACTTTACTTACTAAGTGATAAACTGGTAAGTGGTAAGTTGAGTCGCAAAATGTTGTAAGAATAACTTAGTAAATCATCAACTCAATGATTGGTCAATAATAAATAGAAATATGAATTTCAAATTACTAACACAAGAAATATGAATTTTAAACAAAATGTGAAAATGTAAAAATTTATTAGACTTAACTTAGTACTCAGTAAGACACAATTTAATTTAACTTGATTTACTACTCAATTAAATCTCACTACAACTTAATGATTGGGCAACTTACTACTCAATTAAATCTCACTTACTATTTAATGAGATTCTACTTACTATTTCATTAGATTTTGCTTACTACTAAAGTACACCACTTAGTACTTAATAAGACTCTACTTACTATTCGTTGATACTCTACTTACTACTCCATCAAACTTAACTTACTAATTTATTAAATTTCACTTACTACTTAATTAAACTTGATTTACTATTTAATGAAACTCCACTTACTATTCAATGATTTTTTTTTTATTTTTTATTTTTAATTAGGTGAAATGTTGTTCCAACAAAACCTTAAAATTAATAAATTAAAAATATCACATAAGTTAAAATAAAACATAGATAGATTCTTACATGGGGAATTTCTCGAATTTGTAAAATGGATGTTAAGTGGTAAATTTGTAGACTTCCATTTATGTTTCAAAATATTGTAGATATTAAATTTGTAAAAACATATTCATAGCCAATCACATGAATTTGTGGAGAGAAAAAAAATCATTTCACTATGGATTTTAAACTCATTAAAACTACACTTACTACTCAATAAGACTGTACTTACTACTTTATCAAACTTGACTTACCACTCATTTGAATCACACTTACTACTTAATGAGATTCTACTTACTAGTGGTAAAATAGATGGTAAGTGGTCAGTTGAGTCACAAAGAGTTGCAAATAGAATGAGAATGAATGGAATCCTTAAATGAATTTGAAATTTTCCTATATTTTGTCAATCATGTTTCTCATTAATTGCATTTGTTATGGTAAATGAAAAAGATAACAGGTTTCATTTATTGTCATTCATTGTCATTAAGTAGATAAATAAATTAAAAAAAAATCATATTCCATAAAACGTAAAAAATTATAATAAAATTTATAAATTTTATATTTATTTTGTACATTTTTTTTATTTATAAATTTTATATTTATTTTAGAGTTAGGTATATTTTGTTAACGTTTGAATGGTAAGTATAATTATGTGAAATAGTAAATACAACTATATCAAGTAATAAATATATTTAATTGTTGTAGTAAGTTAGAAACCACTCATTTAAAACAGTTACTATCTTATTACACTTACTTACCACTCATTTAATGGATTGTGGGGTCTCTTCTCTTCAATTGGTTCAGCACAAGAGAGAGCAGCAAGAGAAACAAAAGTTATCGCCGCAATTAGGAATTGTTTGGATTGTGGGGTCTCTCTCTCTCTCTCTCTCTCTCTCTCCCCCCTATTTTTGTCCATTGAATTCGTCTTTAAATTACATATACATTCAGTATCTCAACTGTTTCCCCAACTTTCCTGGGAAGCAAACACATCCCAGATTGAATTTTCTGAAACCCTAATAAAAATTTTGATATGGAGAGTTGTCGCCCCTGTAAGAGTTGTGGAAAGAGGACTATCGTCTCCGATGACGCAACGTGCAGCTTGGTCTGCTCGTCGTGCGGAGTCATCCAAGAATTTGATGATTTACAGCACCATTTTGGCAGCCTCAGTGGCCCCACCGGGACGTTTGTCCGCACTGGCACTGCCGGTACCGGTAATGTCTATCGTTACAAGGAAACAAAAATATACAGAGCTAAAGAGACCCTTGAACGCATTACCTCATTGTTGAATTTTTGGCCTTCCAAGACGAATGAGGTTAGGGTTATGGTGGAGACTATTACTAAGGGAGAGTATGGTCAGGGTGATTGGTTACCTGTACTTATTGGTGCTTGTGCTTATGTTGTTATGCGAAAGGATAATAAACCTTTGCCGCTTTCTGAGGTGGCCGATAAGGTCGGTTGTGATATTTTTGAACTTGGTCGGATGGTTAATCGGGTTGTTGATTTTCTTGAATTGAAATTGCCGGAGTTTAATATAGTGAATTCATTTGAATGGGTGGTCAAGACTTGTTTTGATGAAAATTTAATGGACAAGGAAAAGATTGAGAGAATTTTAAAACAAGGGATTTTTTTAATGCAGTGTTTGGTGAAGTGGTATTTGACGACGGGGCGGAGACCGATTCCGATTGTTGTGGCCGTATTGGTATTTGTTGCACAATTGAATGAGGCTGATGTTCGGCTAGAGGACATGGCAAAGGAATTACATGTGGCTGTTGGTACATGCGAGTTGCGGTATAAGGAGCTTTTAAATAATCTTGTGAAAGTTGCACAAGCATTGCCTTGGGGCAAGGATATTACGGTTAAGAGCATCATGAAGAATGCACAATTCGTGATTCAATATATGGAGTCGAAGTCAATGTCTAAGCACGGTGAGAAGAGGAAGAGTTTAGAGCATGTTGGATTTGATTTGGATGGTTTGGTTCGTGATTGTTTGAGCAAAGAAGTTGAATTTGGGATGGATAGTTATGGCATGGAAAATGATTCTCAGTATTTTGAGGTAGAAAATCCGACTGGTTCCGCAAGATGGAGTACAGATGATTTGGAGAAGCTCAAGATTTCACATGAATGCTTGTCTCTGGTATATTCAGAGTTATCAAATGAAGTTTCTAATGCCAATTCAATGGGAGAGAGTGTGAGTGACAATAGAAGGAAAAAAGGGATGGGGATTGACCTTTTAGAGTGTAGGGAGTGGTGGAAAGGAAAATCAGAACTGAGCAAAAAGCTTTTCCTCAAGCAAATACTGGAGAAAGATGTAGGACTGAATGCTTTGCCTCCCTCTTTTGTCTCGGGATGCTTGGCATATCAAAGGAGGAGAGAAAAGATAAAGGCTGCTAAGGTGCGTATCGATAAGATTATGTGTCCGCCAAATGCCAAATCAGGTGACAGGGACGATGACCTTTGCATTTTGGAATGCGTAAATGGTGGGAATAAACGAAGGAGAAAGAAAATGGCCATTGATGTTGATTGGGAAGATTTTATTATTGAGACCCTTCTCCTTCATCGGGTGGCGGAGGAGGAAATAGAGAAGGGGCACTACAATACCTTACTGGACTTGCATGTCTTTAGCTCTGGAAGTGTGTAATTAGCTTCATCATGGTTGGAATTGTGGCTTGAATCTACTCAACTGCATAGGTCACTGCACTATTAGAGAGAAGTTTTGTATTTTTTACTCCTCCAGCAGGAGGGAATCTATTTTTGTTACCTATTTCTGCAAAATTAATACAAGGTATCAAATTTTTTTGTTATAGAATTTTGGTTTCCACATATTTACACATATGAGCTTGTTCCTTGAATTTATCCAGTTTCACAATGTGAAGAGCTTGAAAACTCCATGCTTTTTCTTTTTCATCAAGGAGTGTGCGGCAGGGATCCATTGAGATTGATTCAAATTGGACATGTATGGGGTTCGCTGCTGATAGAACTACCCATTCTTTTTGCTTGAAGTGTTATATATTCTGTACAGATATCTCTTGTTTGTAGCACTCTGTTTTCAGTTATCTTTTCTTTCTCTCCTTGTATTTATTTATTTGCCCTTTTTTTTTTTTTTTAAAATATCAAATGCTAAGTGATAATGTGGGAAATTTTTTCATCAGTAATTTGATTCAAGTGATCACTTGGGCCCAAAGAAAAATTGCTAGTGCAAAAGTGCTTGTTTGCTTCCCGGGGGGGGGGGGATGGGGCTAAGTGGATTGGTGCGTCCCTTTTTTCATTTAAAAAGTACAAAATAGAATGCCTCATTAGACCGGTGCTAATGCAGTGAAATAGGGAAAGGAAGGAAAAATTATATACATTACTCTGAATTTTTTTGGGTGACACTTTTACAAAATCATACCATTTCAGATTATCTTCATAAATCTGTTTGAAGCTCAAATTTCAATCTAATCTTGATGGTACCTCGTAGTTAATAATTTGACACACGATAACTTAACTTTGAGAACTGTAACTGTCAGTCATTAAGCAGCAAAGGCCATGTTGAAAACACAGAGGCAACAGTTATTGGCCCTTTTGTTGATATTTGTCATTGTAGGGTCGAGCAGCTTGCTATAAATTTGAAAGCTATTCTTCCTGACTGAATAGCAGGGAGATCATATCTGGCCCAGTAAAAACATTTCAATCTTTGAAGCTGCTGACTTTCATTGTGCTTGTGGTTGGATGAGAGAGAGAGAGAGAGAGAGAGAGAGAGAGAGAGAGATTGCCATTTGTCAAGAGTTGCATAAGGTTTTTGTGATGTATTAAGATGAAGCTGCGTCTTATTTTATTTTTGTAGAAAAAAAAAAAAACCTGTAAAGGGGCTTTCAATGATGTTTGGAGGAGTTCAAAAATAAGATAATTGACAATATTGCAAAATTGCCACAAAGTTTGGAGGAGATCAAAATTAAGATTGTACTAATTTCAAAATTGCAACGCAAAAATGATTGGATTTATTTCTTTTTGGTGTCCGACATGGACATGACACGGATACATTACCTTCTTAGAAGTGTTCATGCTTCTTAGGTTACAAGGGTTTAAGAATCTTGCCGAAGTGTCTGTAAAGTGTTCGATATTGTGAATTTAAAATTTTAATTAAGACATGTTGAAGAAATGTTGGACACTCTTCTTAGGAGAGTCCATAGAATGTCGATGTCCAACAAGACACGGCTTCTTCATAGAAGTGGCTGTTCTTCTTAGTCTACATGTCTATATGTCACTTTGTATTGGCTACTAGAGCTGCTATGTCACATTAATATCAGCTGCTCACTTGGAGAGGAAGCATTTAGACATGCTGAATGATGACAATATTTTTTATTATCTAATCTACCTTCAAATTGATTTGTGTACCTTTGCAAATCTTAGTCTACCTTTTTTCCTAGGGTAGGAAATTGTGCAACCATGCTTTGTTGTGGTTGTGTTTTCTGTTGTTTATTCTCCTTGCAGCAGGTTGAATAGCGACTCTGTTCTGAGGTTTACTATATCTCATATCATTTATCCTCCTGATGCTGCTAATGTTTCTCAAATCAAAATTGTTTCTGTATTTTGACACTGCAGACAGTGGGCGCCAATATTGAAAACCAACTGCAGACAATGGGTGCCGATATGAAACAACTCTGTCAAAATTCATGCATGATGTGCCTTCATTTTCACCAGACTTCATGGAAGGGGTAGCTCCTGAATTATCTCCTCAACAAAATAAAAATGTTAATCTCACAACTCATGAAAGCTCAATGATTGGTGTTGACATTGACCCCTAAGAAGTGACTTTGCAACAAAAACTCTTTGGCCCATCAATATTGTATGGAACCCATGGGAGAGAAACATAATGATTTATTGTCGAAGAAAAAGGATGATATTGGTACGAGTGAAAAGTGAAATGTGAGTGTAGTGAAAAATGACCCAGCGAAGAAACCGTTCCCAACCGAGATTCCAGTAGTAGTTGATACTGCAGAGAAAGATTCAAGCTTGGCATCATTATTTTGCAGAGTTAAAAAATCTGATGGTGAAAGATGGGATGGTCAAGAGGATTTGTGAACACCAGTATCACTAGATGGATATCACTCTTGTGTGAAGGAAGCGGAGACGACTAACCATGTAAATGCCACAGCTGACAAGTCAAATGTCCTGCCATCAGCTAATTCAGTTATTTTAGTTGAGTCCTGCAAATGTAGAGTTTCTGATACTGCACTTCAGGTGATGCTTTCTCAGCAATATCAAATGGTAAGGTTCTGTTATCCTATTTGTTCTATGTGCTTCTTTCTTTACTTTTATTTACTTCTGTTAATTTCTACTCTGACTGGTGCGGCTACCTTTGTGACTATATCTGTGACAGATTCTGTTGGCTTGGGATTGAGCTATCCAATAAAGTTTCTGAATCAGAAGATTATGTTTCCATTGCAGATTCTGGTAACTTGTTATTTCTGTTTTTTCTCATGTATTTTGATTTTTTTTTTTTTTTGAAATATTGGAGCCCAAGATAATTGTGCTTAGAGGGAGGGGGGTATGAATAGGCCAATTTCAAGAATTATCTCAAGATTACCCAATTGATTTTGATGATTCAAATTAAATTGTGATCACACTGGAAAATCCAAATAACTTCGAGATGGAAGACACATCAATTAACTTGGAGACCCTCCAGGAAAACTCTCCAAGAGGGGAAAGCCATGGTCCCAATACTCAGCAAAATCTACTACAGGACACACAGGAAGGATTACAACCAAACCTTGGTTAACCCTATCTCTGAAGTCTTGAAATGCTCCACGAGCACAACCTTGCCCAGTCAGCCTCGTTTGACTTGATTGAACAGCACAAAGCTTCGCTCCTCGACCTTCATACACCAACAACTTTGTTAACCCAACGGCCAGGAGTGAGAGGACAATGCAATGCAGGATTTTTTAAGGTTTTTGTTTTTGATCATCACTCATTGTAGTGATGAGTTTGCAGAAGGTGACAGAAGTTTGGAACTAAGTTGAGGTGAGGGGACTATGAAGCCTCATTACAAGCGACCATTTTCAGAGTAGCATTACATGGGGCCCAATTATGGTTACAAAATTAGTGGTTTTAGGTATTATACCTAAACAAAATTAGTTAGCTTAGACCTGGTAATTATTCAATATTCAACTAGCGTTTCATGTCGTTGATTCAGGAAACGGAAACATTTTGGCCATTTCAATGGAAAAAAAATGAGATTTTGTTCCTTGCTCCTAAAATGGTTCTTATGTTGAAGTTTTATCCTGCAACCAGGAGGTATTTGTCCAAACTTTGATAGACTCTTTTATGCAAATCATTTTGTTGTTTTGCTGCTCATTTTCAATTGTTTGTTTAATTAACCTAAAGCTGCTTGGGTGCTTGGTTGCTGATTTTATTCTTCGGGTAATATATATTGTAAACTTCTTTTAGGTTCTATGAAGCTTCATTTTTTTCTTATGCCAGAAGATTTCATTATGGAAAACTTGACCTTTTTTTATTATTGAATGATTAATTGTTGAGCATTTGATTGGATTGAGATATATTTTTCACTTGATCAATTTAACTTGGGTTGTGGATTTAGTGCCCTTTTTTTTATCCCCCCTCAAAAGTAACTTCTCTTGCATTACAAAAATAGTTCCTTCCAATCAAATTAAGTTGTAGATAATTGATAGTACCAACAAAAAAAGAAAAGAAAAACTAGTACTCAAAATCAATGAGGGAATAGATTGCTAAAAAAAAAAAATACATAGCAAGCTACTTAATTAAGAAACATGTATAAGACATGTAGAGACCAAAAGCATGCCAATATGAATATATGAGATTAAATGAAATCAACCTAAACCTGCATTAGCTAGGCAGCGAGGTGAGAAGCATGCCAGCTAGATTCATTAAAAGCATAAACTTATCTAAAACTAATAGTTCTCTGTAAAAGCATTAATCAAACATACACAAAGTTTATAACCAAGACTAACTTTACACAAACATATGCTTCACTAATGTATCAAATAATGCTACCTAGAATTTTAATGAAACCATAAATTCAGATAAAGGAAATGAAGAAACTGAAAAGAATGAGAGAGCTCAAAGAAAATATTTTAGGTTTTTCTTTACATTCAAAGTTTTCAAAGACTTTACTAAGGCTCACCTCGATGCTCACCTTGCTTCAAGGCTAAGGTAAAACGTATCAAGGCTTTGATTTTCAGGCTATTCTCCCTAAAGGCTTGCACCTCACAATCTGAGGCATGTGCCTTAGGTGCGCCTTGTATGCCTTTTGCACATAAGCCTATGACGAGTATGCATATAAAGAGGTTTCCTTAGACTCTTGTTAAACTTAGTCTGGTAAAAAAACCCCTTTTGTGTGTATATTCTATAGAAAAAAATTAAGTAAATGAACAATGAACAAAAAATACAAAGTTAATGCTCAAGTGAGAAGCTCAATCACTAAAGCTAAGAATGTCAATTTCACTTGCAATGAAGGCAAGCTTCATTCTTTCAATGAAATGTTTGATGCCTTAAGTACAAAATTATTTATACCTTATAGTTAATTTTTATTTGTTTTTTTCACTATTTTAAAATATTTAATTTATTTACTAAATATTAAAATTTAAAATTCGAAATGCTTACGCCTAAACACCTCGAATTACGCATTTGCCTTTAAAAACTTTGTTTACATTCATGTTAATGAAACCTTTGCTTTTATAATGTATCATTTGTTTAGTTTGTTAATGAAATCTTTGTTTTGTTTTCACTATTGTATGTATTGTACAACATTGGTTCTATCGAATCGGCGTACTGAAAAGGCGCTTGCTTTTGAGAAAAACAAACTCCAAGTTTCGAAATCAGGACCTTAAGCAAGATGTTTGAGTACTTTCCACTAAACCACAATGCTTCACTTTACCCCTATGGTTTGGGTCGGGTGCGGTTTACCCCCCTGACATTTGGAAATCACCACATAACCCCCATGTGGTTTGTGGACTAAAACGCACACTAACTTCTGTTAACAGAATGTATAAATTTACCTTTATGCCCCTGTCTTCTTCCTCTTCTCTCTTTTAAATTAAACCTGCAAATATACATACATATATATATATATACACACACCTATTTTCTTTTTTTCTTCTTTCTTTTGAATTGAACCTGCACATATATATAGATATATACACATATTTTCTTTCTTCTACCAACTCTAACAAATTTCAACTTCAAAAAATTTTGATTGATGCAAAACACTAGGAAACCCAGCATTTTTCACATATTACATTATATACTATCATATTGAATTCGACCCAAATATATACATATATATATATACACTATGAATCTGACCAGATTTTGACCCAAATAAATTTTTCATTATTTTTAATAACCCAATTACAATCAGATTGAATTTAGGTCTACAACCTACCATGGCTGCGGCGGCGGCGGCGGCGGCTTCGCCTAAACAGCAATAGCCGAGGCTTTGACAATGAGATTTCAGGTCAGAACTGAAGAATTGTAGGTGGTGTGGGTCTTGGTGATGGACTTAAATGTGAAGCTTGTTCCAATATATGGGTTTGTGATCAGTGAGTGTCGTTTTGACTGGTTTCTCTAATTTTGAGTGTTGGATTTGAGATTGAGAGTTGACGACGACGACGACGACGACGACGACGACGACGACGACGACTTTGAAGACTGAGTTCTACATGTGGGTAGAGATCGAAAACCCAGATTGACAGAGGAGGTAAGAGGTAGGGACGCCATCGCTGTGGTGGTGTTGTTATAGAGATCAAAAACTGTAGCTATATGTATATATCAATGTAAAACCTCTTAAAGACTAACTCCGATCTCCTTCTTGCTTCATTGTCACCATTTTCTCCCCAAACACTCCAATTTTCCCAAATTACAAGCTTCCAAACCTCATCTTCAACCCACCATAGAGAGAGAAACAGTAAAGAAAGAAGGAAGAAGAATGGTATATTTTGTAAATTTGAAAGTGAATGAGAGGTAATTTAGTCTTAAAAATCAACTTACTCTCTTCTAGATGCGTGAGCCTCACATTCCGTTAATTTAGATAGAAAAGCTGACGATGCATTTTAATCACAAATTATATGGAGATTATGTAGTGATTTTCAAATGTTAGGGTAAATCTCACCCAGCCCAAATCAATGGGTAAAGTGAAGTTGCCTTCAAATTAGACACATCCCAAGTAGGAGGAGCTTCCCCAAAATCATAACCTGAATATGCCCAGAAATCATAACCATCCAAGAAGAAACAGAGAATTTGTCTCAAGCATTTGATCAAACAACTCTCGGGCTTCCCTTATTCGACAACAACGAATAACCAGTATCAACTGAAGTCAAGTCACATTCTTGCCTGCAAACGAGTCAAAGAGCGCTTGAGCCTCGTCTAATCGGCCATTTTGGGATTACCCACAAATCATGGAGCTTCAATCCAAGCTGCAGTCTCTCTGAATCATATCATCAAACAGCTTTCGATCTTCTTCATCGACTCGGCCGAGCCTTCCAAGCTCTCCAATCCTCCTCGTGTTGCATTGAAAAAGGTTGGATTGTGGGGTCTCTTCTCTTCAATTGGTTCAGCAGGAGAGAGAGCAGCGAGAGAAACAAAAGTTATCACCGCAATTAGGAATAGTTTGGATTGTGGGGTCTCTTCTCTCTCTCCTATTTTTGTCCATTGAATTCGTCTTTAAATTACATATACATTCAGTCTCTCAACTGTTTCCCCAATTTTCCTGGGAAGCAAACACATCCCAGATTGAATTTTTCTGAAACCCTAATAAAAATTTTGATATGGAGAGTTGTCGCCCCTGTAAGAGTTGTGGAAAGAGGACTATCGTCTTCGATGACGCAACGTGCAGCGTGGTCTGCTCGTCGTGCAGAGTCATCCAAGAATTTGATGATTTACAGCACCATTTTGGCGGCCCCAGTGGCCCCACCGGGAAGTTTCTCCGCACCGGCACTGCCGGTACCGGTAATGTCTATCGTTACAAGGAAACAAAAATATACAGAGCTAAAGAGACCCTTGAACGCATTACTTCATTGTTGAATTTTTGGCCTTCCAAGACGAATGAGGTTAGGGTTATGATGGAGACTATTACTAAGAGAGAGTATGGTCAGGGTGATTGGTTACCTGTACTTATTGGTGCTTGTGCTTACGTTGTTATGCGAAAGGATAATAAACCTTTGCCGCTTTCTGAGGTGGCCGATAAGGTCGGTTGTGATATTTTTGAGCTTGGTCGGATGGTTAATCGGGTTGTTGATTTTCTTGAATTGAAATTGCCAGAGTTTAATATAGTGAATTCATTTGAATGGGTGGTCAAGACTTGTTTTGATGAAAATTTAATGGATAAGGAAAAGATTGAGAGAATTTTAAAACAAGGGATTTTTTTAATGCAGTGTTTGGTGAAGTGGTATTTGACGACGGGGCGGGGACCGATTCCGATTGTTGCGGCCGTATTGGTACTTGTTGCACAATTGAATGAGGTTGATGTTCGGCTAGAGGACATGGCAAAGGAATTACATGTGGCTGTTGGTACATGCGAGTTGCGGTATAAGGAGCTTTTAAATAATCTTGTGAAAGTTGCACAAGCATTGCCTTGGGGCAAGGATATTACGGTTAAGAACATCATGAAGAATGCACGATTCATGATTCAATATATGGAGTTGAAGTCAATGTCTAAGCACAGTGAGAAGAGGAAGAGTTTAGAGCATGTTGGATTTGATTTGGATGGTTTGGTTCGTGATTGTTTGAGCAAAGAAGTTGAATTTGGGATGGATAGTTATGGCATGGAAAATGATTCTCAGTATTTTGAGGTAGATGATTTGGAGAAGCTCAAGATTTCACATGAATGCTTGTCACTGTTATATTCAGAGTTATCAAATGAAGTTTCTAATGCCAATTCCGTGGGAGAGAGTGAGAGTGACAATAGAAGGAAAAGATGGATGGGGTTTGACCTTTTAGAGTGTAGGGAGTGGTGGAAAAGAAAATCAGAACTGAGCAAAAAGCTTTTCCTCAAGCAAGTACTGGAGAAAGATGTAGGACTGAATGCTTTGCCTCCCTCTTTCGTCTCGGGATGCTTGGCATATCAAAGGAGAAGAGAAAAGATAAAGGCTGCTAAGGTGCGTATCGATAAGATTATGTGTTCGATTTATTTATTTATTAATGTTTATAATAGTTTTCTTTAATAGTTTTCTTTAAAAAATTAGTTAAGTTAGTTTGATTGGTTAGCTAAAATAAAGAGTATGGTTAGAGTGTACACTAGCTAAACTAGTTAGGTAAAATAAAGAAGGTAGTTTTTTGTGTACTTTGAGGAGGCATTTTAGAGAGTATGGTTGGAGATGCTCTGATTCGGATCTTGAGAACCTACCTGGTAATGGCAGCGATGTACCATCTCGTGAGGACAATTTCATGGCCGAATTCTAGACAACTTCAATGTTGGATCTGATTTTGGCAACAGCTCAGTCAACTGTGGATGGGGTTTTGGAGGAGGTCGTCCTGTAACAACTTCCTCAGTCGCCATGAAGATTATAAGTTGGAACTACAGAGGGATGAGTCACCCTCTAACAGTTCGAACAGCGCAAAATTTGACCCAATCTCATAAGCCTAATCTTCTATTTCCTATGGAGACTAAAATGGAGGCTAGGAAGTTGGAATGGCTGGGCTTGACATTGGGATTTCGATTCTGGTCTGGGGTAGATAATTTTGGGTATTGGGGAGGTTTATAGGCAGCATGGGATGACTTATGGTAGATTACAGTGGTGGAAAGATGTGAACGTTTCATCGCTTTGGAGGTTCATGAGCAAAATTGTGCGAATTGGATGTTGGTGTTGTTCTATGGGCATTCGAAGTTAACACAAAAATGGGCATAGAATGCCATTTGTTCTGATGGGTGATTTCAATCAGGTCTTGTATCTGCATGAGCGTCAAAGTCGAACCAAGAATGGTATTCGAAGTGCCTCGTGTTTGAGGGATTTTATGAGTCATTATGGGTTAGTGGATTTTTCGGCTGTGGGGAATTTGTTCACTTGGATGAATAATCAAGTGGGTGCCAAGGCAACCTACGAATGTTTAGATGGAGCAGTAGTTTCAACCGATTGGTTAAATCTTTTTCGGCAGGCAGTATTACTAGCATTGCCTATACAGTGATTGGATCGTGGACCAATTGTACTGGATACAAGTCCCATTAGTTCAGAAAAGAAAGAATGGGGTCGTTTTGAAGCTGTTTGGTTGTTAGAAAGCAACACAGGGGAGATCGTTGAGAAGGTTTGGAAGGTTTCGATGGCGGGATCACATGCGTTTCAACTTATGCAACATCAAATAATTGTGCTTAGACACCTAAGAAATTGGCATAATCAACCCTCTCGGAGATTGGACATTCAAATCTCTCAAACTCGCAGAAAATTTGAAGAAGTGCAGAAGATTTCGGATTTGGGAGTGAAGTCTTATCAAGATTATGGGCTAAGACGCAAGTTTGATGATCTGTTTCAATGGCAAGAGGTATATTGGGCGCAGCAGACAAGGCTAACTAGTTACATCTTGGTGATCAAAACACAAAATACTTTTATATGGTGGCTCCTATTCGGGCTAATAAGAATCAGATAACTTGTATTTGGATGGAAAATGGTGGGTTGGTTATGGATCAAGAGGGGATTCAAGCAGCGTTTTTGCAGCATTTCAAAGAGATTTGTCATGTCCATAATTCCATATCTCAGTCATCAGGTACATTGCCACATTTTACTTACCCTTCTCACTTTCAATTTTTATCTGCAATTAATTGTTCAATTTCGGAGGAACACAAGGTGTGGTTAGATCAACCTGTGTTGGAATCTGAAATAAAAGATGCTATTTTTACATGGAAGGGTTGAAAGCCCCAGGACCAAGTGGTATGATAGCAACATTTTATCAGAAATATTGGGGAGTTGTTGGTAAATCTGTGGTTGCTTCGGTCCTCTCTTTCTTTGAATGTGGCCATATGCTTAAAGAACTGAATAAAACACTGCTGGTTCTTATACCCAAGGTTAAAAATCCCCAAACGGTGAATGATTTTTGCCCCATCAATGTATGTAATGTGGTGTATAAAATTGCATCTAAGGTTATGGCCAATAGGCTTCGTCGCATTCTTCCTTTTTTAATCTCAGCTCAGCAAAATGCGTTTGTTGTCAGGCGATTAATTTCAGATAATATTTAGTTAGCCCATGAGGTGTTGGAATTTATTTGGAAAAGGAAGTCAGGTAATCAGTCTTTTTATGTGCTTAAGTTGGACATGTATAAGGCCTATGACCAGGTTAATTAGGAGTTCCTTGAAAATATTTTGGGTGTTAAGGGTTTTAGTCATTGGTGGATTCATTTGATTCATCAGTGTATATCTACTGCATCCTTTTCTGTGTTGATTAATGCTAGAAGAACAGAGTGGTTTCAGCCAAGATGTGGGCTACAGCAAGGGGATCCATTGTCTCCATATCTCTTTTTGTTGGTGATTCAAGAATTATCTTCCATTTTGAGATGTTATCTGGGCAAGGGGTGTGTAATGGTATCTCGTTAAGTAGAAATGCTCCAGTAATAAATCACTTGTTGTTTACGGATGATTGTTTTATTTGTATGAAGTATAGCATGGAAGAAGTATGGATTCTTAAATGGTTTTTAGAGGCCTTTTGTCATCGATCCGGGCTCATTATTAATTTCAAAAGGTTGGACTTGTTTGTTAGTTTGAATATGTTGTCTTCTTGCAGGGAATTCTTGAGTAATTGCCTAGGGGTGAAGTTAGTTGCTAAACCGGGAATATATTTAGGCACCTATCTAGATTTAAGTTAAAGGAATGGAGTGTTGTTCAGTTGTATTGTGTCTAAATTTCATTCGAAACTTCAAGGTTGGAAAAGAGGTTTCTTATTTTTTGCGGCAAATGTGTGTTGGCCAAACATTCCATGCTTGCTATTCCAGTGTATCTTTTATCAGTTTTTAAGGCTCCCCTATATTTTGTTTAGCAAATTCAAAGTATAGTTAGTTGTTTTCCGTGGAAAAATAAGGATGGGGATGGTGTTGTCTGGAGGAAATGGAGCATTTTATGTCTTCCTAAAGCTTTGGGTGGGTTGGGTTTCAGAGATCCGGGTTGGTTAAACCAGTCTTTATTAGTTAAAATTGCATGGCGTATTCTCCAAGATCCACAAGCCCTTCTTAGTAGAGTCATATTGGCAAAACACTGTCGTCATAAGGGGTTTCTGGAGGTTCAGCCAAGCAGTAGATGTTCTTGAGGATGGAGAAGCATTCTGTGGGGACGAGATTTGTTGAAAAAAAAATCTTTATTGGATTGTAAGGGATGGGTCTAGAATTAACCCATTCGAGGATCAATGGATACCTACTACACGCAATGAAATAGTAGGTAGAAATGTCGGAAGCATGTTCTCTTCCTTTTCAGTATCGCATTTAATTGATCATAGTACTAGGACTTTGAGGGAATCGTTGATTCACACTCTTTTTCCGAGTAATATGGTAAAGCACATTCAAAGTATTCATTTGTCTAGGGAGAAGAAAGCAGACTGGGTGGTGTGGAAATATTGTAAAGATGGTAGATACTCCATTAAATCTGGTTACTTTATGGCAATGGGTAGGGGAGTCTCTGAAGTTCATGGAATAGGAGTCCGTTGTTGGTGTTGGAAGAAGTTATGGAACCTTCGTATTCCGGCAAAATGGGCTTTATTTCTATGGAAATTAATTCATAGAATTTTACCTGCTAATTAGGGGTGGGCGCGGGTCGGTTGCGGCCACGAAACCCCCAATCCGCCATCCGTCCGCCAGATTGGCGGATTGGAGAAAATCAATCCGCATCCGTCCGCCAATCCGGCGGATGTGGATTAAGCGGATTGGCGGTTTGGCGGATGGATGCGAATCGGTTTGGCGGTTTGAAATTTTATAAATTTTCAACATAGTTCAGCTTGTGCACTTCCTCAAAAAAAAAAAAAAAAGAGAGAAAAGAAAAGAAAAGAAAATATTACAGTCAATGACTTAAAAAAGTATTACAATTATTGCATGCCTCATCCAAAGAAAGAAGGTTTGAAACTTTAGAATATCACAATCACTGCCAAGGTTCTAAATATCGGCCGGTACGTTCCGTACCGGCCGGTTCGTGCCGGAAAATGGAAGGGCCGAGTCGGATACTCACCGGTATACCGGTGAGAACGAATTTCACGTCCGTATCGGCCGATTCCCGACACGTATCGGCTTGTATCCGATATGTGAGCGCTCCAGTTCCGATATAGTCCGATTCGGCTGAAAAACGAGCAAAGCATATGGAAAAATAATTGAGGAAAGCAAGTCACCTGGAAAACAGACTCACGGGCTAAACATTCCACTTCAAATTTTTTGTCTTCTTCAAGCAATAATACATACACACAGACTCACGGACAGCAGGAGACCATGAATGTGTAAAAACCTCTAAAGTTTTCCCTCAATCGGACCAAACTCAACTTCCCAATCAAACCCAAATCCATCTCCCAGGGGCATCGATCGATCTTGTAAAGTGTTGCAAGGAGAAGCATCGAATCGAACCCAAACCATCACCGATTTCAAGCTTCTTCATTTAAGGTTTTTCTCTCATGCTCTGTTTACATTTGTTTGGTGCTCTGTTTTTTGCTTTGGCTGAACACTTCAAATGGTTTTGCTTCCGTTTGGTTTGTTTATATTATATTATGTTATATTATATTATTTTATGGGTTCAAATGGTTTGCTGCTGTCCGGTTTGCTTCTATTTGGTTTGTTTATATTATATTATGTTATTTTTTTTCTTTCTTCAAATGGTTTGTTTATATTATATTATGTTATTCTTTCTTTTTTTTTTTTCTCTATGGTTATTTTTTTATTTATATTATGGTATAGGATGATTTTGCTTGGTAAGTTGCGTTTGGTTTGTTTAAAATTTGTTTTTGTTTTTGTTTTTGTTTTTTCTGGTAAGTTGTTTATAATGGTTTATAATTTGTTTGCTTGGTAAGTTGTGTTTGGTTATTTTTTTATTTATATTATGGTATGGGATGGTTTTTTTCTTGATTTTTTTAAATAACCAAACTATATATAATAAAATATTAATAATACAAATAAAAAAATTTAACAGCTTTTGTTTGCTTGATGGGAGATGAGACTAGAGTCACCGTGATTATTGATTGAAAGTGCATTAAAATAGATAAAAATAAATAAATAAATAAATAAATAAATAAATAAATTAATTAATATAGAAGATCCCAAGCTCAATTTGATATCATTTCAATCTCTCGTGCTTCATTTGAGTCATAAAAAATTAGTGATCCATGAAAAAATGAGTCAAAAGTGCCTTTACATATTAAAATTTTGATTAAAATGTGATAAATTAAGGCTAAAAGAGTGAAAAAATACATAAAATTGAATTTTAGAAGGATTGCTAATGATTTTTGAAATTTCACAGCCGCGACGCTCGATACCCGATACGTACCGGTCGATACTCCCGATACCGATACTCCGCGATCGATACCGTTACGTTACCCGATACCGCGATTTAGAACTATGATCACTGCATGCCTTATCCACATATTACAATCACAACATGCCTCATCCACATAAAGTATTACAATATGTGGTTCTCAAAATATAAAAACAATTCAAACCACCAAAATTATGGACAAAGCAGTAGTAGAAATTGTATGTCTTTGTATTGTTATATTTATATATGTTTTTGAAAACAAAAACCAACCAGCATATATCATGTTTTCTATTTATTACTTTTAGAGTTAGATTTAAAAACAAAAAAATATAGATAAATAATACATTTATTTTTTTCAATTCAAAAAATGTATTCAAGTTGAAAACTTTTTTTTCAACAGAATATTTAAATTTTTTTTCAATTGAAAACACAAACAAAATATTTAAACAAATTGAAAATACAAAATCTTATAAATTACTAAAGGTGCTCGCGGTTTGGCGGTTCGGTTGCGGCCAAAGGAACCTCAAATCCGCCATCCGTCCGCCAAATTGGCGGATTGGAGAAAATCAATCCGCAACCGTCTGCTCGTCATCACGCATCCGTCCAAAATGCGGCGGATCGGTTCGGTTCGGTCGGTTTTGGCGGATCGGTATATCCGCTGCTCACCCCTACTGCTAATGTTGTTTTAATTAGAAGATGAGTGGGGGTTGATATTCAATGCCCAAGATGTTTGGAGGAAGAAGAATCTGTGGAACATCTTTGTTTTCAATGCCCTTTTGCCAAGCACATTTGGAAGGGTTCACAGTTGGGGTTGGATTTTGAATCTTGGCAAAGTTTATCGGTTCAGGAATGGATTGAGTGGTGGTTTCGAAATGCACCAGATGAGCAGGCTATAGTGGAAGCAATTAAGGTGTCGAAAAATCTTTATTTGGACAATTGAGTGGATTAATCACTTGGATTTACCTTCAAATGGACAACTTCATGCAAAATTGATGGCGATTAATTATGTAGAAAATAGGGAGATGTTTCCTTTATTATTACTAACAATGCTAGTTGGTGTCCATATTCTATTGTGCATAGATTTTTTGATCGATGGAGCATGGAGGCAACAATCATCTCAAGCTGGGGCTGCATGGGTCGCAATGGACTGCAACAGAAATCCAATCATAAAGCAGCAATTTTCCTTTACAGCATCTTCAGCACTAGTGCCGAAGGCAAAGGCATGTTTGGAGGTGCTCAAATGGCGTTCACAGCACCAGATTATGTCAGCCAAAATTCTTACAAATTGTCAAATGCTAATAATGCGAACTAAATCAAAGATGGCTATAGAATGGGAGTTGTATTCTATGTTGAAGGATATTAATTATCTTTGTAGTGTTTTGGATCATGTATGTATTACCAAGGTTAAGATGTTCAATTTGCCCATGAGGCAGCCAAGTTAGCCTTAAGTAAGGGCTAATTTTATTGTGTATGAATATGTATGACTATAATGAATGTCCTTATTTTCTCTCAAAAAATCTTAATTTTTTTTTTTTATAGTATATACTATATATGTGTGTGTAATTATAAGGGTGAAGCACCAATAAATCTCAAAATATAATCTTGTGAACTATTTAGTCCTCTTTTTTTCTTATGAATCCAAATGTCTCATTAAAGTGGAAATTACATAAAAATGTAGTCAATTACATGTTTGGGTTTAATTTTTTAGGGATAAAAGTGGATTTCTCAAAATATAAAACTACACATTTGGACAATACGCACTATAGAAGTTTTGGATTTTCTCTCATTCTAGAACAAATTTCACATTACGAACAAAAACGTAACACTCTAATGTAACACTCCAATAACATAACAATTCAATATAACACATTAAAAAATTCATTGGTGTACTTTTTTCAAACGAACTAACGTAACACTTAACAAAAATTCTTTGGTGTATTTTTTTCAAATGTAACGCTTCAAAAAAAAAATAAAAATAAAAAATAAAAAAAAATTCCTTACACTATGTTCAGTTGGGGGATTTGGAGAGGGATTTGAAAAAGAAAAAGGGAAAAAGTGTGTAAAACTAGGTGAAATGTAGATATGTTTTATTCATATATATTTTTCATTTCCCTTTCTAAATCTCTCATCAAATCCCCTAACCAAGCACAACATTAGTGAACTTTTTCCAAACATAAAACTCCAATAAATGTAATCTCAAATGTAATACTCCAATGTAACACACAAAACCACTAAAAAAAACTCATTAGTATGTTTTTTCCAAACGTAACATTGAAACGTGTTACATTAAAGTGTCACACTAAGAAGTTTTTGGAGTGTTATATTGAAATGTTACGTTTAGAAAAAATATATTAAGGAGTTTTTTTTGCGCGTGTTACATTAGAATGTTACACTAAAAAAAATTTGTGTGTTATTTTAGAGTGTTACACTAGGGAATTTTTTTAGAATATTATATTAGAGTGTTACGTTTGAGAAAAGTACATTAACAAATTTTTGTGTGTTACTGTCATCACCCAAACCCACCCCTAAAAGTTTGGTTTATAACTGGCCAGCAATCACGAGATTACCTACGGTCTCATACGAAAAACAAATATTTTTAATAATGAGGCCTTAAGCAGAAGCAAATATTATGTATAACATCCATTGAGCAGTGCTTAAATGATCCGGATAAACTCCCATATATATATATATATATCTTGATTTCCAAACACCTTATATACATAGAAGCTATCAACATTAAGTTTACATATTCACAAACCCATTTGACAAAAACCAAACAAAAGATTGAACATAAAATATAATACCAGAAAGACAAAAGCTCCATCTTGGGGGCTTGGTATAATAGGTCCACATAGACAGTTCTTGAGAATGACTCTAATGCTGATCTCCTTGTTGATCACCTACCTACATATAAAATAGGAAGTGAGCGAAACTCAATGAGTAACAATAGTGCAAAGGGTTAGGGTCTGTTTGGTAATCATTTTGTTTTTAGTTTTCAATTTATATTTGCAAAAATTTAAAAAACTGTCATAAAAATTTGTTTGATAATTTTTTTGGTTTATAAATGATTGTTTCAGTTTATAAATTTGAGAAAAAAACGTAAACTTAAATAATGAGTTTACGCTGGTTTTTAAACAGAAATTTAAAAATTTGACTAATAATTTTTTTTTCAATTAATTTTTTTTAAATAATTATTTGTTTCAATTAATTTTTTTTTTCAAATATTTTTTTTTCAATTAATTTTTTTTTCAAGTAATTTTTTTTTCAATAATTTTTTTTTCATTAATTTTTTCAATTAATTTTTTTTTTCAATTATAATGTGTATGATCCCATTGTCATAAATAATAAAAAATAAATATAAATATTTTAGGCCTGAACAAATATATTTTTTAGTTTATGTTTATAAATTTTTTTAAACATTTTGTTCAAACCAAACGTGTTTGTAGTTTATGTTTTTCTAAAAATAAACAAAAACCAGTTTATAAAATTTTTGCAAACATAAACAAAAAACGTAAACGTTACCAAACGCTACCTTAATATATAAGTTTGATCCGTCAAACATATTTAACATAGCAATTAGTTTTCAGAAGTAAAACGAACCATAGTTTTCTTTACACTCAAATTTGACAATCGGTCTCGAGTTCAACATGTTATGGAACGACCTCAGGTCCAATTATACAAAAACGGCCTCGAGCCCACATATAATAAAACGACCTCGGGTCCAATGTGCGAAACGACTTCAAGACCACATATAACAAAATGACCTTGGGCCCACATATACATATAACAAAACGGCATTGGGTCCACATATAATTCATTATTCTCCATTTATAACATTCTTATAGCACTCTATAACATTCGTAACACATTAATCGAAACTCATACATGTCATATCATAATACAATTTCAAAAGTTCATATACATATATAACATTCATATTGTTCCAAAATAATAATTCAGAACATATCTTTGCAAACTTATTACTCACAGTGCGTTTGCTCTTGCAATATTCCCTCCGGCACACGACCTATACAACATTTCACACATACACTTTTGATAAATAATACGTTCCATTTCGTACACTTTTCTTTTAATGATTCACATCCTTTTTCAATGGGTTTCTAATCATCATTTCATTTTTCCGGAGTGTTTACATAAGGTCAAAAATGCGTTTAGAAGGTCGGAATGGTCAGCAAAAGGAAGTAGAATTTTCCCCTGCTGTCCGCTCGTGCAGAAGTAGTAGCCGCTCGAGCAAGCAGAATGCACTCCCCTGTTTTGGTTCATGTTCTGCTTGTGCGGAGCTCGCAGCTGCATGAGCGGTCTGAACAAAACCAGACAGTCCTAAAATGTGGTTCAAAACCAAGTTCCCAAACTCAATTTCAAGCCCAATTCATGCAAAACTAACTCAAAAACATGATCTACTAATATTATATAAGTGTAATTTCAACTCAAACACTTCAATCTTGCTTAAAGTTCAAAATCAAGGTCTCATCTTTTCCATTAATTCCAGAATCACATGATCAAGTTCAAAATACATATATACGTGGATGATCCTTACACAAATCTTTGTTGTATGAACAATCTAGAGCTCATCTCATGAAGTATTCACAAGATTGAACTCAAATTAAACAAAGTTAAAGAGATCAATGCTCAATTTCTTGAATTTAGCTCAAATAAACTCTCAAGTCAAAACCCTAACTCATTTAGGTTTTAAATCTTCAAATTAATTCTTGATTTCAAACAAAAGATGAGTTAATCCAAGAGTTCTCGTTGAGTTTTACATACCTTAAACCAATTCTTGAGTTTTCCTCTTGAATTTCTCCCAAATCTTTAGTTTTTCTTCTCAATTCTTAGAGCTCTCTCTCTCTCTCTCTCTCTCTAACTCCATAGCAAGTGTTTTGTTAATATAAGGTGATCTCAAGACTTAATTAAGCCTTACTATAAATATAACTTAGACTAATACTACTCAGGTTAGCTTATTCTAAGGTTTATGCTAATTAAACCCAATTAAGTCATTCCGAATTGTATTTTTGGCCAAATTTCACAGTAGGCTCTAAAAATCATGCTAAATACAAATATAAAGTCAGTTTTGGTTTCTAGCGCCTCTAAGGCTTTCAATTTTCAGTTCAAAGTTCTAATTGCGACAGATATTCCTACACTCGACAGATATAATTTCAAAATTACATAAATCATATAATTAATCATGCAAATTCATATCAAATACATAATCACATACATAATTAAGCATAATGCAGGTTGGGTTATCACAGTTACATTAGAGTGTTACACTAAGAATTTTTTTGTGTGTTACATTAAAATGTCACACTAGATAGTTTTGTAATTTTTTTTGTGTGTTGTAATATTTACAACAAATTTAGACTTCAACTTCATATACATAAACATGTTCTTCAAATAGCAAAAACAAAAGACTTCACAAAAGAGTTGACAAAAGCTTGGCTCTGCTAGAGACCAAGCAATGCCCCATTATGGAGGTACTTCTCAGATGGCTTCTCAAAAAGGGTGGACTCCTGAAAGCGACTCTAGGCTTGACAATTCACATGTTCACCTACATATATATAAGGAAAATGAGTGAGTTAAAGCCTAGTGAATAATACGAAAATAAAGAGGTTAATGAATGAAGTTCATCACAATATAAACATGTCTTACATTTCCAAATAAAACATATAACGAATTCAAATCAAACATTTTCCATATTGAAATCCATTAACCATTCATCATATGTGGTATATCCAATAGAGTAACAAAGGGGCTTGAAGGCCTAAATCAAAGGGACCATCAAGGTCTAGCAAAGGGACCATCAAGGTCTAAACAAAGGGATCATAAAGGTCTAGCGAAGGGACCACTCGGGTCTAACATTAGAGATCTCTGTAAATTCAATAATCGAAGGGCCATGATATTATATCCCCCAGGCAAGGGCCTTACTAAAGGATGTCACGAATATATTTTCAAAATGGACATTAATTAATATAAAATATGATTTCAAAATATCATTCTTGAACAAGCCAAATACATTTGAATATATCTTTATAGAGATATTACTCACAATGGGCTTGAACAGACGTTAGGCTTCGGGTGATCCACTTACACAAAACACATAGCAATACACATTGAAACACATTGTCTATACAAACATTATATCTTAATTCAATCCCTTAAATAGGTTTCTAGATTATTCCTTCAGTAATGATGCCTAAACAATTCCCAAGAATGCCTAAAAGGTTATGAGAATGAAAATATGCACATGAAAGTGTTTTTCAAAAGTTACTGAAAATAGAATGTTCACTCGAGCAGTCCTTTGGTCACTAAGCGGTCTGCATGGTCTGCAAAAGTATTTGATGCTCGAAATCTAGGCTCGATGGTCGCTCGAGCCATGTGTCAAGAGAACTGAGGTCGCTCGAGCAGTCTGCAAAACCCTGTAAAACTTCTGGACGATTGAAAAGCCACCATGCAAGCGATGCGGTTGAATTCTAGGTTTCAAAATAGAATTTTGATCTTCCAAAACACAAGTTTAAAGTTCATGAACTTGCATGGCTGGTACCAACTCCTGAAAACACTTAGAAAAACATGATTACAGGACCAATTTGAAACCATTAATTAAAAACATCATGAAATTGCAAAATTGAAATCAAAACTTCCATGCATGTGAAGAATTATTCTCACACTCTTTTCAAAGTTTTCAAAACATGAAATTAAACCGTTAAAACTTGCAATTCTTTGATGCATGTATAGTTCAATGCCCAATTTCAACAAGAATGCCAAAACTCATGCTCAAAATGGTAAAATATGATGGAATTATGCATGCATGATCTTTTTAAGCCAATTTCATTATCTTCTTGACAATTCCTTCCAATTTACATGGAAATGATCCCAAATGCTTCATAAATTTAGCTCTTAGGTGGATTTTCTACAAAAATTAAGGGTCAATTACTCACCTAGAACTTGAATTGATGATTTTGCTAGTTGAATTCTCTTAATTCTTCTTCCTCCTATACAATTCTTTAACTCTCTCTCTCTCTCTCTCTAAATTGAAGTATGTTTTCATTGTTTGATAATGGTTAGGGAGGTAGCAAGCATGTAAATCATGTAGGATAACTATTTTGCATGTTTTTCGCTTTGTTTTTGCATGCTTTAGTTAGATATTACTTGCTGTATGTTTAGGCTAGTTTATTTATCATATGAACATGCACATGGCCCGGTTTAATCATCACATAATATTCTCATATTTATTTTTATGTGTTAGTTGCTTTGTTTGCATTGAATCATGTTAGTAAATATTAAACCGGGCTTAGGTTTGCATCTTGTATGTTTAGTAGCATGTTTAGGATCATTGTATCATATTTAATTCATGTCTTGCATGTTGGACGCTTTGCGGTGGAATCTAGGTAAGTTCTTGTTCTTTCATGACATATTGCTTGTGGGTTTTGCATTGTTTTTTAAATAATGCAAGTCAGGTGTTTTAGTGATCAATTAGATGTTTTGAATGTTTTTGTGAATATTGCTTGATTTAGTTCATGTTTACAACCTATGTTTTTAAAGATCTCTTTTTGATGAAAAAATATGATTGTATTCATTAAATCTAAATTAAGTGATATTTATTCGATCACCTAATTGTTAGGTTTAGTAAAGGAATTAGGGTTAATAATAAAGTTTGTGGAATAATTAATTATTTAATCTCATAAAATAAAAGATGAGTAAAGTCCAATCATGTGATTGGAAGAGAAGGGGTGCATTATGTAATGACCTTCCCTTTTCGTATCTAAGTTCCTGAACCTTGATTGTTATGATGGACCGATCCTTTGTTTAGTTTTCATTGTTAAAGATTTATTAGTTTCCCATAAAATTAAATGGCGACTCTTAAATGCACGTTGGTACAATATTGGGTGGAAACGCGCCTTATATCCTAAAAGGCGTGATGTCCACATAAGGTTGACCAAATTATTAATGTTCATACATAACAAAGTGAACATTTTAATTCTTTAAGAATTTCATTTTTCAAATTTAATTCAATTCAATAATTTATTTTGTTTTTGGTGTATTTTCTTTTCTTTTTTTACAGAAGGTAGATGTATTCAACATTTACAACCAAAAAAAAAAACAAATAACATATAAAATTTAGGGTTAATTACACACACACACAAAAAAAAAAAACCCTAGGGTTTCATATGTTTTTCAATTTAAATCCTAGAGTTTAAATTTTGACAAATTAAACCCTAGAATTTCATCCGTGTTTCAATGTGGACCCTTCGTCCATCTTCGTCTTACTTAATCCTCTTCCTTCTTTCAGATTCAAATCCACATATCCAAACCCTTGTATCTCTTCCTAGTCATAACTCCGTTTCACCTCATTTTTACGTCGTTGGATTCACCTCATGACCTAATTTTCATTTCACCCTTCATATGCCTTGTTCCATCTCTTTTTGTGTGCCGTCGGAGCTTCAAAAGTTGGCTAAATTTTCAAATTCAAACCCACATGTTCAAACCCTTGTATCTCCCTCATCGTAACTCCATTTTGCCTTATTTTTACGTCGTTGGATTCACCTCATGGTGATTTTTCTCTCTCTTTTTTTTTTTTTTTTTTTTTGGGTGTCTTGCTGCTATCATGACAATATTCTTGGTAGTGGAGATGCAATAGATGATGATTGTTCGGAAACCAAGGTGCCATGGCATGCTCACCAACCCATTGGTTTTTGATTTTTGTGGGTAGTTGTATACCTATCACCACTCGACGACACCGCCACCATTACCACCACCTTATCTTGCAGATAATGATGATAATGAAGCAGCAAGCCAATAGAAGGAGGAAGGGGAGGGGGGGGAAAAGAAAAAAGAAAAATCGTACTTTTAGTCAACTTTTGGACCTCCAACGGCATGTAAAAAGAGGTGGAACAAGACGTTTGAGGGATGGAATGAAAATTAGACCATGAGGTGAATCTAATAATGTAAAAATGAGGCAAAACGTAATTACAACGAGGGAGATACACGGGCTTGAACATGTGGGTTTGAATCTAAAAAATTTGCCCAAAGAGAAAAAAAAATTTAGCCAACTTTCAGAGCTCCATCGACAAGCAAAAAGAGGTGGAGCAATGCGCATGAGTGGAATGAAAACTAGCCCATGAGGTGAATCCAACGACGCAAAAATGAGGTGAAATGGAGTTACGACGAGGGAGATACAAGGGCTTGAACATGTGGGTTTAAATATGAAAATTTTGCCCAAAGAGAAAAAAAATTTGTCTAAATTTTAAAGCCCCGATGGCACATAAAAAGAGGTGGAACAAGGCGTATAAGGGATGGAATGAAAATTAGGCCATAAGGTGAATCCAACGACGCAAAAATGAGGCAAAACAAAGTTACGACGAGGGAGATACAAGGGTTTGAACATATGGCTTTGAATTTGAAAGAAGGAAGAAGATGAAGTGAGGCAAAGATGGACGAAGGGTTCACATTGAAACACAGACAAAACTCTAGGGTTTAATTTGTTAAAATTAAAACTCTAGGGTTTAAATTGAACAAGCGAAACCCTAGGGGTTTTTTTTTTTGTAATTAACCCTAAAATTTAATATATGTTCAACATAATAAGCCTGAACGAGTTGAAGTTGTTCAACCATATAAAGTATGAATGTATTTATTTTGTTCAACATAAATATTTTGAATATTCAATTTGTTCAATTTTTTTATTTTTATTTTTATTTATTTATTTATTTTTTGTACGATGATATTATGTTCAGAAAACCTGAATTTGAACCAAACTAGAAATAAAATTTGCTATGGAAGTTGAATCGATAACCAAATCAAAAGAAAATAGGAAAAACATATCAATGTGAGAATCAAGGGCTAATGTCATGACCCTAACCCACCTCTAGAGGTTAGAGCGGTGACTAGCCAGTAATCATAGATTACCTACAGCCTAATTTGACAGAATACAAAATATTTAATATAATGGGGGCAGAAGCGGAAGCAAACTGTCACGACCCCATTCCGCCCCTAACAAAATGATGTGATGGCCAGTCATCTTAGACTACCGAAGGCCAACTTACAAATATTCACACATACTAAGTATAAATATGGGGCATACATGTGTGGAAGTAATAAATTTAAATCTAATTAGTCCATAAGAGTTGTGCATAGATTAAATGAAATGACATACATATTAATATGGTTTTGAAACTTGGATACAAAAATAAAATAAACTTGGTATTACATCTTGGTCAAAAGGCTTCTCAAGCTAAAACGTACAAAAGTAAATGATCTACAAAGCTAAGAAACATAATCTTCAAGATGATACAAAAATATGAAACAAAACACATCTTCCAACAAAGCTTAGGCGACATCGCCTTCTTGTTCATCACCTACATATATATAAGGGAGAGGGGTGAGCTGAAAACTTAGTGAATGATATAAGTAATAAATGTTTGAATTAATGATATCCGGGATTTTATCAAAACAATACATATCATAGCTTGTAACAAAATCAAAGGATGAACCAAATTTATCAATCAAAGGCTTCCAAAGCTTCAAAGGATGTTTACTAACATCTACGTAATACAAAGGATGAACATTCATTGACAAAACAAAGGAATAATCGACCCGGAATCTATTAGACAAGCCCACCTATCGATGACAAAGGAGATATCTCAAATAAAGATACTAGTTGTATTAAAGTCCCCTAGCACACAAAGACCTTTCAAGACTGTCATCAAACAAACATAATACTTGATACAAAACTAAGCAATAATCATTCATGCTTGATCAAATACTTTTTCAAAACAAAGAAAAACTTTTATCCAAACATTATAACATAACTTTATTAAAAATATAACTCACAATAGCTCTTAGGTCGAGGGGGATTAAGGATAAGATCTAAGACCTACAAATACATGGTAAATCCTATTGAATGCACTTCAAGAAGACATGAAGAGATGCTCAAAGATGGTTATGCAATGCACTCTCAAAACAAGCTTCAAATGAGTAAAATTGTTCTCGACATTTCTTTCCAAAACCAAGTCAAATCAGAGCAAAATATGTTGTGGAAGTTAAATCAATGTTTTTCCTTGTTGGAAAAGTATGTTGGGTATAAACCAAGTCAAAGAATGAATGCATAGAGATGAACTAGGCCTAAATGGCCTAGCTTGGTAAACTCAAGAGGTCTTCGTTGTGGTTCCACACCTCTTGGCCGAGGTGTGGCCTCCTTGGCCGAAATGTGGACTGCCTGCCCGAGATGTTACAAGGTGATCGATAAAGATGTGTTGTGGTCGGTCTAGGTGTTTATGCAAGGTAGGCCAAGGTGCAAGTGATCATGCAAGGTAGGCCAAGGTGAAATGCAATGCTAGGCCTAGGTGTGAAAGCTAGGCAAAAGTGGGTCTCGGTGACCACACTTAAGGAATAATGAAATCTGGAAATTTGGATTTCTCTTGAAGAACATGAACATGAAGAATATGAAGAACATGAATGCTAAAATCATAACTTCTTATTCAAAATCTGAAATTTCATGATATGAGTTCGAAAACATGGACTTGGGTACCCATCCTTGAAGATTTCATGAAAACAAACACAAAAACATAAAACTTGATATAAACTTTTGGATCAAAACAAGGTTTTTCTTCAAGAACACAAGAACATCACTTTCTCTCTATAAAACAAAACTTTAAATCAATGCATAGCTCATGAATCATGCTAGATTATGGAATGTGATCAGATTAACATAAAGAACAACAAAAGTAGATGAATCTAATCTCAAAACACAAATCAAATGGTTCAAAGTCTAATAATCAAGCTTGGAAAATCTAGCTTCGTCCAAGAATTTCTCCTTCTTCTTCTTCTTCTTCCTAGAGCTTCTCTCTCTTCAAGACAAAGATATGGCAAAGATATGGGTTTCCCAATAGCTAACTGACTTAAACCCACTACTGAGACACGTGGCATCATCTAGTTAAGTCTCCTCAAAAGGTGTTAGAATGAAAGGACAAGAGTAGGTCAAAGTTAATACAACAAGTAAGGTGGCATGGGTACTTATGACAAAGCAAGGATCCTGGATCAAAACATAGGCTTTGGACAAGTGAGGTCTCTCTAACCTCGGCTAGGAGGGGTAACACTTGGCCTAGGTATGACACACCCTGGCCTGGGTTGTACAAGACATGGAATAAGGTTGCTAGGTGTTGGCTAAGGTGCACAACTCGGCAAGAAGGTGCCCAACAGGGCTGCAAGGTTCAAGGATCAAAGATCTCGGATGCCTAGGTGATGCACACCTCGGCTAAGGTGCGAGGGTAGAGGTGGAGATCAGCCAAGATGGTTCCAAGATGGTTCCAAGATGGCCCTAGGTGTTGTCGCTTAATGGCCTAGGTGTGAGAGGTTCAAAGGTGCAACCTAGGTGTGAGGTAGCAAAAGTAGATAGCCTAGGTTCAACACACAAAGCATGGATCTTACACTTAAGCAAAAACATAATATCAAAATAAGACAGGATCCCACACTTAGACAAAATATCAAAGTTTACAAGATGCAAGCTTAACAAACCAAAATCATGTAAATTTTCATGAATATGACTAAGGTAAAATGAGAGTTGTTATACAAACAAATAATAATTTAGTCCATTGAGCAGTGCATAAACGACATATAATTAAAACCCACACAAACTTTCATAACTTATGATAAGTACATTAAGTACAACATTAATACATAGTTACATCCACAACTTCATGTACATGATTTATCAAAAACTTGACAAAACAAAACAAAAGCAAAAGCCTCATCACAGAGGCACTTCTTCGGTGGCTTCTCAAAAAGGGTGAACTTCAGCACAAAATCTCTACGGTTAATCCTCATGTTGCTCACCTACATACATATAGGGGAAATGGGTGAGCTAAAATCCAATGAGTAACATCAATGTAAAGAGGTTAATGAACGATTTTCATAAGGCATTCACAAATCATGATCATTTCACAAATTGAAATTACATATCAGATTTTATTAAAGTACACATAGTTAAGCAGAATATGTGGTACATCCATTAGAACTAAGCAAAATGACCACTTAGGTCCAAAACGAAACTAACAACCACATTGGTTTGACAACTAACAGAGATCGCTAATAACAATCATAATTTCCCCAAGACTGGACTAACTAAAGGATGCCACAATAGATAACAAAATAGAAAACTCAATCATTCAAATCAAATCACATTTTCCTAGAACATATTATAACTTTTAAAAAATTACTTTACGAAAATATCTTTACAAAGATATTACTCATAGTGGGCTTCTCTCCAGTAATCCTCAACGAAGGTTCGACTTACAAACACACACACATACAAACATTGATAACACTTAACAACTAATCACATTCTCACTTTTCTTTTCTAACTGATTAACTTATGTCGATTTCTAACTTCAGAAAGATGCATTTCAAGATATGCTGAAACAGGGCAGTCCGCTCGAGTGGTGAACGTGAGTTCTCAAAAATTTGTCTGTAAAATAAGATTATGGTTTCCTCAAATGTTTGCTCGAGCGGTTTGTAGAAATCCTGTTTTCGAAAATTTGAAGAAATGACTTCCAAATGCAATTTCAAAGCTTGAGGTCTTGCATGACTTGTCCAAAAACTTGTAAATATACTAGAAATCATAAATACCTGATGAATTTCAAATCACTTTCTCAAAAACTTCATCAATTTGCCAAAAACATGAGTCAAAACTCCATGCATGCTATGTTTTCAAACTTTTTTTCCTTTTGATCTCAAAATATGAAACTAAAAGCATAACTTCATGAATTTCTGAAAATTTTCAAGTTATAAACTCTTATGCAAGTGAATATAAACTCAATTTCATGTGAGGCAACAAAAATTCAAACCCAAAATGATCAAACTTCTAAGTTAACTATATAATTCATAATCCTAGCTCAAATTCATCATCTTTTTCTTAAATTCACTCCAATTACAAGTAGTTGATTCCAATTCTTTCTTAATTCATGGTGTATGAAAGATTATCAACAAGATTAAGTTCAATTTCTTACCTAAAGTCTTGAATTGTTGAATATATTGATGAAGCTTAAGCCTAGTTTCCTCTTCTACACAATTCTCTCTTCAATTCTTCTTCTTCCTAGCTTTTCTTGAGTTGATGAGCTCTCTTCCTCTCTCTCTAAATTCCTCCAGCAAAAGATGAATAATGAACTCGAACTTCTCTTCTTAACTTATATATTAAATAGAGTTAGATTAGAATTAGCTTAAGGCTTTAATCATGTATTAACTTGATTAAACACCACATAATCTTACTTAATTATGATTAACACCTAACTTAATTAACTTAATCAATTCCAATTAAGTCCTAATTTAATCAATCTTAATTAATACTAATCTCATTTTAATTTTTGATTGAGTTCCTATTAGGCTTTGCACACTAAACTGAATCAATTTAAAATCCCCTAACAAATATATAACACACAAATCACATACACACAAATTGTAAATAAAATTAAAATTCCTACAATTAAATGAATGCAAAATGATATGCCAGATGTGGTTATCATAGCTAATGACAAATTTTCAACACCACAATGCACGGGCGAAACAACGGGGAAACGACGATAAAGATGGAGATTTGAAACGACGACAATGCACCTACAAGCCAATGGCGGAACGACTATGATGATGGAGATCTGAAATGATGAGAATGCAACGGCCAAACAAAACCCTTCGCCGGTGATGGAAATCTTTAACGCCAACGATAAAGTTCTATGGTGTTCTGAAGATGGAGGTCTCTCATGTTCTGAAGATGGAGATATTTGGATGTGGGTTGTGGTATGTGGTATGTATTCAAACAAACAGATGGTGTGTTACCTTAGAGCTAGTAACGGAAAGTTAAGGTGTGAATTGAAATATTTTCAAACCCTCAAAATTATTATGCGTGTATACTAAGTAATGGTGTGTACTGAGAAGATTAGTTGCGTGTAAATAGAATCACTCTTTTTTGTTAATATAGTTAGTTTCACACTTTTCTCTAAAACCATATAGGAGTTATCTACCAAAAAATTTAATGGGTTAGTTATACTATGACCCCTGACCTATTACTAAATTTCACTTTTCCTTCATCTATTAACCTATACATATTGCCTCACTCAAGTATGAAAATTATACAAATACATCTCTTTTTGAGGTGGTTTGGAGAAGGTCTAAAGAAGGTAAAAATAAAATATTTTTATAGTTGAAGGATCAAAATGTATGAGTTCATAAATTATGAAAATAAAGTGATATTCATTAATAATTAAGAGAGTCTCAGGATAATTAGTTCATATTTAAATTATAATGAAGTAAAATACTTCGACCACAAATAGAAAGAAATAAATTTTATGTTATAGACAATTGTTGGTTTGATTTTGTTTATATATTTATTTACTTTTTCTACAAAAGAGAGAGAGAAGAATCAAGGGTAAAGTACACTTCAGTGGCATTTTTAAAAAATTATAGATTAATAAAAAAAAATTATGTATTTAATTATTAAAATGTATAAGATTTACCATTGAAATAAAAAAAATAAAAAAATTGAAGAACTACATTGAATTGTGATTTCCCAAATAATCAATTACTCAAAATGGAGATAATTGCCAAAAAGTCTAGGTGCACAGACGATCGAACACAGATCTGAAACATAGAAACTGTGCATTCAGTCGTCCGGCTGGATGACCGCTAGAGCTTGTCGACCACGACTGTCATGGTGTCTTCCTGTCGTCTAAGCGGTCATCCGATAGAACAGTTTCTGTGTTTGGTTCAATGTTTGGTCGTTTGTGTACATAGCATTGCTAGGATAACTGCCGTTCTAAGAGGAAATCAAGATGATCAGTCAAATCGAGGTATGGGAGTGCTCTGTCAATTTACAAAAGTGGCCTTTTAGGGACGTGTGGGCAAAGGGTTAGTAGTAATTAGGAAGTGATGAGAGAGTATTGGAAGCAACTGTGAAGGATTCCTATTTAGAGGAAGATTTGCCATTTTCTTTGGAAGTGTAGTCTTGATATTGTTCCAGTTCGTGTTTCCTTGTGGTGACGGCGATGTTGTGACAACCACACATTTTCATGCATCATGTATATTAAATTACTCATGCATTCATGTCATATGTTATATGTTTATGTGATTTGAGACTTGTAGTATTAGAAGAGAAGAAGAAGAAGTATGAAAAACTAGGTTAGAAACTTGTTTGTTATATCTTAGAATTATTTGCTATGTATGGGGGCCGAATAGATTATTACGTAGGTTAGCCGAATAACTTAAAGAAGGAAATCAAGTCATGTACTATACGGCTCTATCCCGGAGGGACAGAGGCCGAAGAACCAGATCGGCCGAAGAATCAGGTGTAAACTGGGCCGAATATGAACAGGTAGCCGAATGAGCAGTTGTTCGTTGGACGAAAGGTGGGCCTAACCATCAACATCAAGGACGACTATAAATAAGAAGAGCATCAGCTAAAAAAGAGATATGTGAGAACAAGTAAGACTAACTTAAGATACAAGCTACCAAGAGAGTATACACTGACTTATCCGTCGGAGTGCTAATTCCGGCACCCCCAACCGGAGTGTTCATTCCTTTTCAGGTGACTAGCTGAGGATCAAGAGTGTCTTATAAGATCCAGAGAGTATTTTAAAACCACTTCTCCATAATTGGCACCGTCTGTGGGAATGCTCCAGTACATCCATGGCGGGCATGACGAAAGATCCTCCGGTAGTCGCTGACGACCTTATGCCACGAGATGACACCTATAGACACCCCATTTTTTACCGTCCTCAAGACTTGGACGTCATCATTCGAACAATCGATGATCATCTATGATCGTGTTCGTTTTGAGTTTCTGAAGGTCTCAGCTGCGTGCCTTGCCTTGGAGCCTCTCAACTTGTCTGTTTTGTGTTTGGTTGCGGACCAGGAGCTTGTGGCTTTGTTTCTGAGGGAAGGGGGTGGCTTATTGGCCAGTCCTACAACCCATCGGCCAGGCCTCATGCCTATCGGCCATGAACTCTTTCCATTGGCCATCAGTAGTGGCCGGTCGGCACCTTTGATGGCCAGTCGGCACCTTTAATGGCCGGTCGACCATGTTTGTTGGCTGAGGCCTTTTTATTTGCTTTTGCAGATATTTTGTTGCCAGCTGTGCCAGCTGGTGAGCATAGAATTCATCCTCCATAGTGTATGGAGGGATTGCACCAAGCCTCTAACTTGTTCAACAAGCTTGAGACTTGGATTTCTATAAGAAGGGAGGTCCCTCTCCCTTTCCAGAGGTTCTGAAAATTTGCATTAGATCAAATATATATATATATATCTATATTGCTTGAAAGTGAGTGTTCTTCACACATTTTGCCTACAACCCCTTAACCAAACCTCTTGACCTTGGAGCTGAGATTCCATAAGACTTGTTTTAGCATCCTAAGGTTGGTTTTGGCTCAGAAAAGTTGCTGGTTTTGCTGTTCTTCAAGGGTGAGTCCCATATCTTTTTTTTAAGCTTTGTTTTGCTTAAGTACTTAGCCATCTTTGCATACTTCTTTTGGCTTAGATTCCAACTATAAAAAGTTCTATTTTCAAGTGCTTAAAGTGTTTGTTTAAGGCCTCTTTGGTGTTGGGGGTGGTCTACCCCCTTTTGTGCCTTGTTTGGCTTTGTTTTGTGCTATCCTTTTAGGCCTTTGAGATCACCTTCTCTTGGCTTTTTAGCCACTGAAATCCAGTGGATTTTTAGTGGTAGAAAGTGTGTTTTGAGGCCCCAAATAGGAGCGGGTTGTCCCCCCTCCTCTTTTCTTATGTGCTTGTGTTGTTGGCTCATCAAGTTAGCATGTTTTTCTACCTCCTTGAGGCTCCATCTTAGCATGTCTTAGGCCTTATTTTGGCATGGCATAACACTATTTTGGGTTGGTTTGGTTATTTCTTGCATGCTTCTTGCACTTGTAGTGCAATTCCACTCACTAGCCTAACATGCATCATGCTTTGGACCATCATTTTAGCATGATTTTGGCTCAACTCCAACAAGCTTTTACTCATGTTTTGCCATGCTCAAGCTCTGTTTTAACTGATTTTGGTCACGCATGCCTTGCTTTGTATAGCCATAGTGCAATCCCGCTCACTAGCTTAGTGTTTTGAGTCCACTAGCATGCATTGCTTGGGCTATTTGCATGATTTAGCATCATTTGATATGCGATTTTAGAGCATGTTTCACTGTCATGCCCTCACATCTTTTACTCTTTCAATGCTTTGGAGGGTTTGTGCTTTATGCCTTAAACATGAGCCAATATGTATGCCATCTTGCCTAAGCTTTTGGACTACCGTTTTAGTGTGTATTTGGTCTTAGTTTGCCATGTTACAACTCTGATTTTTGTTGGTAAAGTCATCTCATGTTTTGTTTTGGTAGATGTAGTGTAATCCACCTCATTGGCCTAGCATACTCCATGCTTCATGCCTCTAATTCTAACATGTGTTAGCTCTAGTCCATGCATGTTTTGGCATTGTTTTTGACCTACCTTGGGACTGTTTTGAGTCACCTTAGCCCTTTGGGGCTTACTTGATATGGCTATGGTGCAAGTGCCTTTGCTAGCCTTAAGCTTTGAGCCTTCTAGCATGCCATGCTTGTGTTGCTTGCATGATATGTCATCATTTCTCACATGATTTCAGTGTTTGTACCTATGCCATGCTCTCATATTCATCACTTTTGCATTGTGTTTGAAAGTTGACCCTTGTGCCTAGTTGATGAGCTATCACATGAACATGTGCTCTTGCCCCTTTTGTGCCTAAATTTTGGTGTGTTGGCCACTGTTTTGGAGCCTCTTAGGTCTGTCCATATTCGGTTTAAGTCCATTGAGCACTGTATTGCATGCCTCTTGTAGGATGCTCTTTACTTGCTTTGGTGCTTTAGCCTCCAACTATGCCATGCATGCATTGCTTGTATGATGGAACCTCATGCATGCCCCTTTGGCATTAGTAGATGAGCATGTTGTTGCATTGCATTGTGTTTGGATCGGATGTTGATCTAAACACGAGAAACTAGGGACGTTTCATACTTGAAGTGATGAAACGCGCCTCATTTCTCGGTCGCCGACCCTCTTGATCAAGCATGATAGAGGTGGAGGCCCTTATGTGTTATTTGTGTGCATTCATTGACATTGAATTGTGCAAACTTGGCTTCTTTGGTCATCATGCATTGAGATGCATGATTGATGGCCCGAGAGTCGAGTATTGCACTCCCTTGAGCTTGAGGAATGATAGGGAGCGTGGTTGTGCACACATACCTTGCAAATACATTGTCATGCCTCTGTTTGTACTCTGTTGCAGCAAAAGGAGAAATTGCAGGAAGCAATGGCCATCAAAGCTGCCCACCAGCCACCAAGTCTGCCGATCGGCTATCAAAATTGGCCGATAGCCATAAACTCTGGCCAATGGCCATTCCTCTTGGCCGACCATCCCTTAGCATGTTCTTAAGGTGGATCAGAAGTATCTTGGAGGCTGGCACAATTTTCAAAAGTCCAAAAGAGTGCAAACAGAGGCATCACGAGGCACGGTAGTGGATTTCCAAGCAAAGCCGACCGAGTATGCATACACCCCTCGTCCCGAGGCTCCTTTTAACTGCTTTGTTTAGCTAGTTAACTATTTGGTTCTGTACTTAAGTAGTTAATGCACTTAGCTATTCATTTGCGTTTGTAATTAGTTAACTTGTTAGTTAATTAGTTTCGGTTTGTAATTAATTAGCTTAGCGTAGCTAGTTAGTTGATTTATTCGGACCCTCCGTCGAGAGGGCAATTCTGTAATAAGTGTGCGTGTGTGTGATGCATGTCTTCTAACCCCCATTTCTTTCTCCCTTTTACTTATTAGCTTTTGATGGTTAGTTTTAGGACATATTTCAATTAGCATCCTTATGTTTGCATGCATGTATCATCCATTTGTCTTGCATGCACCGAGCTTGGCGCATCATTCAAACTGCATTGTATTTCAATACTTCCTTGAATACGTGTTTCAAATCATGTTATCAAATGTTGCATTCATATGCCATTCTAGATAGCCGAGCCTATTTTAGTTGCATTTTTGCATGTGTTGCATTAGGCATCTTAACATAGCTAGGATCATGCACGATTACTAACTAGCTTCTGTTTTGGCTCGGAGTACATTGTGAGTGTTTATGCTTTAGCATCCTTGCATGTGTGTAAGTGATTGCTATGATAGCATGCTTGCCATGAGGCTAACTGCTTAAGTGTATAACTGCATGAATGCCTGTGGATGAAGGCTTCATTGCTTGAATTGGAACAACTCATCAAAATGTGCGTTTTAAGCCCACTTTGCAGAGTGGCAAAATCATGTTATTTTCTAAAGCCCACTTGAGGGTGGCAAATCCGCATCTTAGCCTACTTGTGAGTAGCACCTTCAAACCATTTTCAAACAAACAAACATGAGATGTTTTGTTCTAACTTGAGCGATTTAGTCTATACTTGTATGCTGTGCGCATCACATAGTAAGCTAGCTAATAAACCAGAATAAGAACACATGTGTTTTCAAAAACAACATATCATATTAGTAGAGGCCGATCCTTTGATCAGGCTAGCGGGGATGCTCATTTCATGACCTTCCCCTCTCGTACCCAAGTTCCCGAGCCGATGCAACTTTGGTGATGACGGACACGTGGCCTTAGGCACGAGTCAGGGTTTCCTAAATTTCCCAAAACAAAATATTTAGGTGGCGACTCTGAAATCTGGCAAAGCAGTCCATGTTTGGCGCTTTTTGATTAAAATCGATTTTCCAAAACGATTTGCCGGATTTGGACTCTTTGGTGATTTATCAGTCTTACATTGCACTTTGTGAGATTAGATTTAGAACCGTGACAGAGTCCGAACTGTAATAGCTTGAACCCAAATCCGCGCTCTCTTCGAAAAGAGGGGCAAGCGGAGGAAGTTCGGGCGGTCTACAACACCACTCCAAGCATCATGCTTGGGCCAGAGAATATTACTGCACGAAGGGCCTTAAACTTTGACTCAGTTGCCCAGACTTCACCATCGACTTCAGCACATGAGACAATGCAAGCGATTATGGATCAGGCGAAGCAAAACGAACAGAGGTTGGAAAACATGATGGCTAAGAACGAGCACCTTTGACAGGATTTGGCCTTGGAGGTGGCAAAATCCCAACAGGCTGTGTGCCAAGATCAAGGACGACCTCTAAGAAATGATGGCCGACAACCTCAAGTTCGGTGACATGATAGTGGCAGTGATTCTGACTCATCATCTCCAGAATCCAAAAAGAATGGACGAGTCAAAGTCTCCAATTCTTCCGAAGGCAGTCCGCGTGCACGGAATAAGTGAAGAAGAAATGATTCAGATGAAGAGGATCAACATGACCCCTTTGTGCGCCGGATTACAAGGGCAGTGCTACCCAAAAAGTTCAAAGCTCCATCCTTCACCCTATAGGATGGAAAAAAGGACCCCACTGATCACATTCGTCATTATAAGCAAGCCATGACGCTTCATGAAGACGACGAGGCCCTCATGTGTCGAATATTTCTGAGCAGTTTGGGACCATTGGCCGTCAGATGGTATTATAAATTGGAACCGACATTGATCAAGAGCTTCCATCAACTCCAAAAATCCTTCAAGGCAACGTTCATCACCAATGAGGTCCAACCGAAGCAGGTCAATTCCCTCTGGGCAATGCAAATCCAACCAGGGGAAACCCTACGTGCGTATTCGGCGCGTATTGGAAATGCTTTAACCTAGTAGATGATGCCTACAATGACTCCATGGCCATCACGGCCTTTAAAATGAGATTGCATCCCGATAGTGCCCTCCGCAGCTCCTTGACTAGAAGGCCCCCTAAAACAGTCTAGTCGCTAATGAAGAAAGTCGAGGAATACTGCAAAGCGAAAGATGACACCCTGCGGGTCAAAGCCGGGCACAAGGAGAACAAGACGGCCCCGTCTGAAATCGTTCAGCCGATAAATTTTGTACCATCTCGGAGCCCTGAACCACAGAATCGGGCTAAACGAGACAAAAGACGAGATTCGCGCTAATCAAATGACCAATGTTCACACCGAGCTAATGAACAACTTCAAGTGGATAGCAGGCGCATAAGGTGCGCAGACAAGAAATATACGAAGTTGTCGGAGCCGATCAGCACGGTTATGTCTAAAGTTCAACACCTTCCGTTCTTTAAATGGCCACCCAAGATGGTGGGACCTCCCGACACGAAGAGACGGGATAGACGGTGCGAATATCATAAAGACCACGGTCATGATACCGACAGTTGTTATGCGTTGAAGGATCACCTTGAGGAGTTGGTACAAGACGGTCGACTTAAGCAACACGTCCGAAAAAATAACCCAACCAAAACAGTTGCTTTATAGCAGGATTCACCTCCACTCGGCGTAATCCATATGATATACAGCTTGCCGACGGCATCCACGGTACATACAATTCAATCGCATCCAAACCACCAAAAGTAAATCATACCAGCGAAACGGCCCCATGAAGCTGCAAGTATTACTTTTGAAGATTTTGATTTGGTCGGCGTAACGCTCCCCCACAATGATCCCTTGGTCATCGAACTACATGTAAATCGATTCACCGTTGAACGTGTTCTCATTGACTAGGGGAGTACTTCGGAAGTTATGTACTACAAGACCTTCGTCAAACTCGGCTTCATGAATCGGACCTGTCTCCAGCTCATTATCCATTATTTGGATTCAATGCTAATCCGGAATATCCGTTGGGCAAAATCACACTACCAGTTCGGGCGGGCTCCCGATCAATGGATGTAGAATTTTTTGCTGTCAAGCTTCCTTTGCCGTATAATCTCATCATGGGACAAACTTGGCTGCATACCATGCAGGTCGTGCCAAGCACCAATCATCAACTACTTCGCTTTCTGACTGAACGCGGCATTGAGCAAATTCGAGGTTCCCAAAAATCGGCGCAGGCATGTTATCTTCTTGCCGCAAAGACACCAAGAGAGCTGGAAGTGAATTCGATTGAGGTGCCAGACCAAGAGAGCCTCGACGACGTTGGGTGGCTCCCAAGTGAAAAGGCAACTGGAGCCCTGGATCGGGTTGAAATTGACGGGAATCCTGACAAGTTCTTCATGGTCGGCGCCTCCTTGAGTAAAGTCAACAGGCAGGAGCTAATTTCCTTCCTACTCGGCAACCTTGATGTATTTGCATGGTCACCATATGAGATGCCGGGGGTGGATCCATCTGTGTCTCAGCACCGCTTAAACGTTGATCCCAAATGTAAGCCGATTATTCAGAAAAGTCGGTGGTCAACCGCGGAACACACTGCTGCCGTTGTTGAAGAAGTTAACCGGTTGCTTGATGCCGGGGCAATCCACGAAGTAACCTATCCTACATGGCTATCGAATACTGTGGTTGTAAAGAAGAAAAATGGAACTTGGCGTGTTTGTGTGGATTTCACGGACTTAAACAAAGCTTGTCCCAAGGATTGTTTTTCCCTCCCCAGAATAGACCAACTCGTAGATGCAACGGCACATCATCAACGTATGAGCTTCCTGGATACTTACAGAGGCTACCATCAAATTACCATGCATCCGGAGGACCAAGACAAAACTGCATTTCTCACCCCAAGAAGAACCTATTGCTATAAGGTTATGCCTTTCGGGCTGAAGAATGCGGGGGCAACCTACCAAAGAAAAGCCTCTGAATTCGGAACGCCCTGCGTGAATGACATAATCAGCCAACAGAAAAAGCCTCAGAATTCGGAGCGCCCTTCGTGAATGACACGATCGGCCAACACAAAAAGCCTCCAAATTTGGAGTGCCCTTCGTGAATGACGCGATCGGCCAACACAAAAAGCCTTCGAATTCAAAGTGCCTTTCGTGAATGACACGTTTAGGCCGAATAAATCCTCCGAATTCAGAGCGCCTTTAGGGAATGACATTCGGACCGAAAAAGTTGCCGAATTCGGAGCGCCCTTCGCGAATGACATTAGGGCCAACACAAAAAAGCCTCTGAATTCGAAGCACCTTACGTGAATGACACGTCTGGGCCGAATCTGGAGCGCCTTTTGTGGATACTGTGAATGACATGAAGTAGAAAATCTGCAAGCATTGATCGAAATTACATGTCTACATTCGAAATAACGTGTTTTATTCAACAGATCATAAGTACAAGCTTTACATTTAAAAAAATAAATAAATAAATAAGTAAAAATAAAAATACCTCAAAATTATTCGGCGCCGCCCTTATCGTCAGTCTTCTCGGCTTCAAAAGCCTCAAACGGAAATGTGTAACTTTGATATAAGGGTGACGCCGGATTAACGCCCGCAGCCTGGAGTGCTTTTGTCCATCTTTGTTTAAATCTGCGATTTTCGCATCGACAGATCTGCTCAGCTAGCTTTTCCTTCGTCTTGTCTATTCCAATTTTTCAACCGTCATGGAAGCCTTTTTCATAGGACCTAGCCTTCACCGATTCAATTGCGAACATCTGGCCGTGTCTCGGTCAGCAATCACGTGATCCAAAATTTGATGATTTACTCGCTCCACAACAATCGGATTCACTTCACTCGCCAAATGAGTCTCAGAGGTGCTAATCTTCTTCAACTCATTTTCGGCCCTCTCTACGCGGGCTTGCAAGCTCTAAATGCAAGCATCCCTTTGCTCTATCTCTCTTCGCGCGGCACACAAGCGCATGTCGATTTCATATGCAGTGTAAAGTCCCTTTACCGCTCCATGGACGCCCTCCTGAAAAACTTCGAAATCAGGTCGCCCAACCATCGACTGCTGGACTTTCGGTGGAAAAATCTGTTGGGCGAATTCCACTGCCACGTTTGGGTCGCGAATGATCGAATCTGCCTCCATCATCGGTTTGTTCCCTACGAAGACTGAAAAGCTCAATAGGCGCGGTGCCCCACTGGTCTTACTTCGCGATCGAGGGGAGTTCCCCCATTGTTGTCTTTCCTTCCTAGGTGACTTGCTTCGACGACGCGGAGAGTGGTACCTTTTGCGTTCTCTCGACATCCTACTTCCCGTTCGTAATGATTCGCCACCTCGATTCATTGTTAAATCCAGTTCAGCCAGCGTCTTACCCTCTCCTTTGCTGTTGAAAAATAGCGTTCTAGACATCTAGTTCAAAACCACTACTCTTCTCCTTCCTGTGATCTGCTAAATTTGGACACCAATATGGACCCTAAACGAACGCAGCCCCCACCTATCTTATTAATCGCGAGTGCAGCGTTCCCAAAGCGTTCCCTTCGAACGCAGCCCCCACCCATCTTATTAATCGCGGGTGCAACGTTCCCAAAGCATTCCCTTCAATGCTCTGCGCCACAAACTGACGTGGATAAGCGGTCTAGTTCATTAATTCGACGGCCATGTTCATCCGCTTACTAGCTAAAGGGCAGATTTATCAATTTAGTCGACCTAAATATCGGAGCTCCGAGCCGAATTGTCATGGTGCCCCAGCAAATTCTTCAACTGCCGTTTTTAGGCGGTCCTGTTCAATTTTGCTAAGGGTAGATTTATCAATCTATTCGGCCTAAATACCAGAGCTCCTCGCCGAATTGCCATTGTGCTCCAGCAAACTCCTGAACTGCCATTTTTAGGCGGTTCTGTTTATTAACTTGCTGGGGCAAGGGCAGATTCATCAATCTATTCGGCCTAAATATCGGAGCTCCGAGCCAAATTGTCATGGTGCCCCAGCAAATTCTTGAACTGCCATTTTTAGGCGGTTCTGTTCAATTTTGCTGAGGCAAGGGCAGATTTATCAATCTATTCGGCCTAGATATCAGTGCTATACGTTAAGATGTTCCTATGCCCCAGAAAATCCCTGAACTGCCGTTTTTCGGCGGTCTTGTTCATCAACTTGCCGAGGCAAGGGCATATTCACTAATATATTCGGCTAAGTTGCAGTATTAATTCAGTAGTTTGTTCCATTCATCACATTTCATGTTTTTACATCTTCCTTAGCCATTAACAAGCACATACATCAAGCAGAATGGCAAAAGCAATTTTCATTCATAAATTGAGCACAAACAGAAGTCATTTTACAAATGAAAACTACCTTACGTTAGCTTCTGACAAAAATAAATAGTCAAAACTCTAACAAAATCTACATACACAGGATACCAAAACAAAACAAAAAATACTTTGACTCTAGCTCAGTTTTCAGGGTCAGACTCTAGCGGCTCAACGTCTACCTGCTCGTACAGAATCGGTTGCTCCGATACCACATTAACGGCAGCTAAGGCCTTGAGCCAACCGTGTTTAAACCCCCTGTTCTCAAACTTCGGCACTTCTTCTACATAATTCTCCAAGGCCGCATCCTTGCCAGCTTGGAATGACTTGGAAATCTCGGATTCGGCGTTTGCCATCGCACTTTTCTACTCCTCCAAATCGGCCTCCAGGTTGGCAATTGCCTCGTTGGCTAATTTGAGTGCTTCTTCGCTGGCATTCGCCCTCTCTTCGGTGGCCAATCTCAGTCGGTCAGCAGCCTTGGCCTTATCTTCTTCGGCATCGACCCTCGCTCTCTCTGCCGCCGCTTTCATGGCCTCAGATTTGGCTCTGAGAAAGGCCTCTGTTGCCTTTCCTTTCTCGTTTTCCACCTCGGCTGTGAGAAAGCCGATCTGTTCAATAGCGTCATGTTGGCGACGACCAATTTCAGCTATCCATCCCGCTGCCTACAAAACAAGAAATCGATAAGCCAATATAATTTTTTTTCTTTTGGTTAGCCTTGCAAAATTACAAACATGGATCACATACCAATATCGCCAACTGAGCGGCTAATGCGATGGACAGCAGATCGTGCTTTGCCTTAAAGGTTACTCTATCAACCGGCAGAGAAATGAAGGAGGCCAAGCTCAAGGCCACAACTGGGTCTTTTACAGCCGATGCATCGGAAGCAACCGGCGTGTTCCTTATCCTTGGTTGCATTATAAACGGCACCACCAAGTCCGACTCTTCCATTCGTGGCCATTTATCTACTAGATCTTTCGAATAACCGGTTTCTTGTTTGGCCGGGCATTTTTCACCCCTTTACTCCGTCTGTTGGTTGTCCTGTTGATCGACAACAGGCTCCGTCTCGGCCACATCAGTCTGAACCACCTCTTCAACAAAAGCTGGTGGAGTTTCTGTCCTAGCATTGGGTGGAGGGGGCGGAGGTTGATTTCGTTCGGCCTCGGCCCTCCTACGGGCAGCCATCCTCTCGGCATTTTTTTGCCTGGCCATTTGAGTGAGTGACTCACCAACCATGCCATCAAGATATAAGCCGGGTAGGTCACCCAAGTCGGTGAAAATGTCTTCGAAGGACACATCCCCTCGGCCAGAAGTGGAAGGAGGATTAAGGCCGGCTTCTTCAAAAGCCAAATTTAGTGCTGCGTCAACCTCTAATTCATCGGATCTATCTTGGGATGGTTGATTCAGCTGCTCAGCGACCCCTTCGACTGCTTGTTCATCCGCTGGCTCTGAGTCCGAAGCCTCAAAACCAATCTGCCTAAGGTTCTTGAAGCTTGAAAAAACAAGCGCCGTAAGGTGTTGTTCACCCCTCGGAATCGGAATGTTATCTACAGCCGAAAAAGTAGTGTAGGTCAGCTCATATCTCAAAAGAATGTGGGCGGCCCTCCCTTGTTTCTAGAGATTTGGACGACTAAAAAACTGGAGTGCGGCTTTAATCTGCGCAAGTATAGCGTCGTCAGCCAAAATGAGAACTTTTTTCAAATCGTTTCTTGTACAAATAAAATGGTAAGTACGTAGAATTTGAACCAAGTAAATATTTACTAAAAATTCGTGGGGGATTAAACGGCCACCTGGTTCGCCTCTTCGCCTAGGCACTGGATCTTGACGATCTTCACCCTCGTCGAATTCCCAGTTGCCACGAACAACAACCATGACATCATCAACATGCTCGTCAGAGCTGGCAAGCATTGTCAATAGATGATGGTCGGTGTTCTTGGCCCTGAGGAAATAGCGTCCCTGCCGACCAGAGGATTTGGCCAAGGCATAGCAATGCCAAATGGCAGGGATTCCAAGGTTAAGCCTAAGGCGCCAGTTTAGTTCTACAATCCCCATTATTATTCTATAAAAATTTACATTCGGCTGAGAAGGGATTAAACCCCAATAGCGAAGGACAACCCTCAAAAGTGGATGAATGGGGAAACGGACTCCGCCCTCAGCAATTGATAGAAGAGAAAAGACGATTGTACTATCGTCAGTCCTCTCCATGTCAATCACGTTCTCTGCCAAGAGTGACAGATGGACGTCGTCAGGAATAGAAAAATGACGACGAAAACAAGAGACTCGATCCGCAGAAAGAAAGGCTCTCAAATGTTTTGCCATCATAGCAAGTAAAGTGAACACTCTAAACAGCAAACAAACAAGGAAAAGGAGTCGAAATGGAAGAGAGAAAAACTTACAAGAAATGAGAACAATGAAGAACGAAAGGAAGTTGTAGAGGGCGTGAAGCGAGGGAGGTGAACTAACAGGCGATGAGAAACCTTGTGCATTTGAAAAGCATACAAATGAAGAGACAACACAGTTTCAAATCATATTAAATGAATGAAGTGTACGAAGGGGCGGGAAATTGTAATTATGCCTAAAAAGAGTAGGCATTTTGACGCTTGCATTGGAATAAGGGAAACCGCCGTATTTTTTGACCCTCTAAGTCCAAAACCAAACTTCCCGGCTAACTGACATTAGTAGGATGTTTGGGGGGCAATTGTGGGGGCCAAATAGATTATTATGTAGGTTAGCCGAATTACTTAAAGAAGGAAATCAAGTCATGTACTATACGGCTCTATCCCAAAAGGACAGAGGCCGAATAACCAGATCGGCCGAAGAATCAGGTGTAAATGGGGCCAAATATGAACAAGTAGCCGAATGAGCGGTTGTTCGTTAGACGAAAGGTGGGCCCAACCATCAACATCAAGGATGACTATAAATAAGAAGAGCATCAGCTAGAAAAGAGGTATGTGAGAACAAGTAAGACTAACTTAAGATACAAGCTACCAAGAGAGTATACACTGACTTATCCGTCGGAGTGCTAAATCCGGCACCCCCGATCGGAGTGTTCATTCCTTTTCAAGTGTAGCTGAGGATCAAGAGCGTCTTATAGGATCCAGAGAGTATTTCCAAACCACTTCTCCACACTATGTGTTTTGAGTTAGAGGGTAGTTCAGAGCTTGATTTGAAAACCATAGGTTATGCCTAAACCTTAAGTGAGGAGCTTAAAGACCATAGTCTAAGGAATCCAATCTTTTCATGCTATATGTTGTTTTTACTAAGTAGGATTAGTATTAATTAAGTATGATTAGGGATTCTTAAGTAAAATTAGAAATAAACTTCATTAGCTAGGCGTAAGCTAGATTAGTTAAGCCTAAGAAAGCAAGATTAGAGATTTAGAGATGTTACAACTTTAGCCCTAGCCACATGGGATAAAACCTTTAGTTCCTAATCAAACAAATAGGATTTTGCTGGAAGAAAGGAGAACAAATTAAAGGGAGGAGAAAAGAGAGAAAGAAAATAAGGAAAAAGGGGGGAAAAGGAAGAACTTCAAGAGATCCAATTGGAATTCGACCTAGAAGTGTTCCAAGGTAAAAATTCAATCCGAAATCTTGTAATAGACTCTCTAAACATCTAAGAATAGGAAGAAATTAGAATTAAAATGGGTTAGAAATGGAGAACTTGGAAGAAATAGAGCAAAAATTGAGCTAGGGAGGAGTTATGCTAGAAAACTGGAAAAATTCATTCTTTTGGTTGAAAACTTGGTGTTCTTAGTGCATATGGATCTTCATTCGCACATTCTCTCATGATTTTCAAGAGCTTTTATGATTTAATCCATGTTTTGAAATAAAATGAAAGAGAAGTTTTGGAAAAGGTTTGAAATAAAGCTAAGTCTAGAGTTTTGATCTTTCAAGCTTGCAATTTCATCAAGATTTTGATGTTTTGATTTAGAAAACAATAATAACTTCACGTTTTCCATTGATTTTGAGTGTTTTGGGTGTTTTGGCTTGAACCCTAGCTTGAGAAATGGAAGAAATTAACTTAGAACCAACAGATTTTTCAAACAACAGCAATTTACCCAGCACCGCACGTGCGGTGAGGCTTCCCTTACATGTGGCACACTTTTCCAGCAATAAATTTGATTATGCTTTAATTGCACGTGCCCCCACACGTGCGACCAGGGTTCCACACGTGCAGCCATGTTCCACCACACGTGCGGTTTGTTGGGCAGTCACCCGTTTCATTTTCTTTTCGTTTCTTTTGACCTCTGGATATCCGTATACATGTTTTGAACCTTAATATAGATCGAATGGATTTAGAAACCAACCTAAAACAAGTTAGAAGAATAGCAAAAAGTTAAGTATAAACCGATTAATCTTGTTTGTGCTTCGGAAATTCAATGTCTCATTCTTGTTTTGTAGGTCAAGCCTTGAAGAGTTTAGCCTTGAACAAGGAGCCACTATGAGTAGTAGTATAGTAAAGTTATGTTTTTAAAGCTATGATTTGAAATGCAAACATATGATATGTTTAAGAGATTATATTATTATTTTGTTATGAATGAACACCATACACTTTTGTATCAAGTAATGCGATGACATCTTGAATGATGCTAGTTATTGGGAATCATGCCAATAACTCTTGTACTAACTGAGCTCTTTGCCACCTGCTGTGGATCACTTGCCAAGTTATGAGAATTTCCTTCGCTATGTAAATTTATGCAAGTTATGTTTTGTTAACATATGAAAATTTTGTTATATTCGAAATGAGCTTGTATTTGGTTTTAATGAAAATTTTCTTGGTGTTTATTCATTAACCACTTTACTGTATTGCTATTCACTGTGCTTTGGCTCACCCCTCTCCCCTATAAGTATGTAGGTGATGCCAAGGATCTTGCTTTGGATAAGAAGTCAAGCTAGAAGTCTTTTTATTTTGTTTTTTTTCTACTTTTGGGAGCGAGCTTTTGGATGAGGATCTTATGTTAGAACTTTGCTTTTTTGTCAGTTGTACATTTGTAAATATTGTCTTTCCCTTTTTTGATGTTGAGTTGTAATAATTGAAGATAAATAAATATTGTTACTTATATGTTCATGTGATCTAAGCACAACTTTGGATAGACTCTTCATAATTAATGGACTTTAGTTGATTTTTCGCTTAAGCCCCAATGTTTTTAGTCCAACCTCGTTCTGTCTTGCTAGGCCTGTGGTAGTCAGACACTACTGCCTGGTCATGGCTACCATCCTGTTTGGGATAGGATGGAGACATGACATAGTGGTGTTAGAGCACAAGTTTATACACACACACACACAGAGTTCTCCGGAGCATAGGATTTCCCTAGAAGAACTTAAGGAATGCATTCATGATGAATGTGTATGATAAGGTGTGCATTTTATGTGTTCTTATGTGTTAATTGCTAACTTGATACATGCATACATTACATTGTTTGACAATTATTTTGCATTCATAGCATTATGGTTAAGGAAAGAGTTAAATCCTTTACTAGTGGCATGGAAAAACTAAAAAGAATGTTGGAAGGAGTGACAGAAGTAGTGGAGGCCTTAAGATAGAGAAATCTAGAACCATTACCACAATCGCAACCACAACCAGAATAACAACCACATCAGCAACAACAATTACCACAACAGCAACTGCCTCTACAAATGGACTTCCTAGACCAAGCAACCATGGCACTGATCAGAGAATATAAGAAAATGAAACCAACTCAGTTTTAGGGGGGAATTGATCCAATGAAGGCGGAAGTGTGGGTGCTTGAAATAGAGAAGGTCTTTGAAGTCTTTCCTTGCACAGAGACTTAGAAAGTTGCATTGGCCACCTTTACTCTAGCGGGAGAAGCATGTAGATGGTGGGTGTTGATAAAGGGCCAACAAGAGGGTGTCACATGGAACCGCTTTTTAGAAGTCTTCTATGACAAGTACTTGTCACAATCCATGAGGGATAGGAAAGCAATAGAGTTCTTATCACTTAAACAAGGAGGAGGTACAGTGGCATAATATGATGCTAAATTTACAGAGTTATCCAGGTATGCCCCACACATAGTCAACACTGAGTACAATAAAGCTAGGAAATTTGAGGAAGGACTTCGAGGACCACTACGGGATAAAGTGAACCTCTTTAAATTTTCTACATATGTAGATGTTTTGGATAGGGCACTTATGGCTGAGTCAAATGCAAAGGATGAACAGAATTCTAAAAGATGATTCAATAAAAGGCAAGTGTATGATACAAGGAAGGGACTAACCAACCTACCCGCCAATAAGCCAAGTGTAAATACTACCAGTGGCGTTAGTCAAGGAAGTAAAATGGTTCTAGTTTGTCCAGATTGGGATAAGCATCATCATGGAGTTTGTCGTCGAACTTCAGGGGCTTGTTTTGGATGCAACCATATCGGGCATGAAATAATGGATTGCCCGAAAGCGCAACAAAACATTTCAAGGGGTGCAAGTAGTTTATCTAGATCGGTTCCAAGGCCAATTGCCAAGTCTAGTATCATAGGAAAAGAACCAGTCAGACAAGCAAGGGTGTTTGCTCTAGTTCCAGAAGATGCCTAGAGTACGGAGCCAGTTGTATGAAGTATACTCTCCATTTGTGCTCATGATGCATATATTTTGATAGACTAGGGTTCTACGCATTCATTTGTATCTAGACAATTTGTGAATAAGTTGAACAAACAATCAGAACCTTTGAATTTCCTAATGCCAATGTCTATACCATCTGGTGAATCTATGATATGTACTTCTATCTATCGAGATTGTGAAATATTAATTGGGAATATTAGTTTGGTTGTTGACTTATTGCCTATTGAAATAGGTCATTTTGATGCTATTTTGGGAATAGATTGGTTGTCAACCAATTGTGCTATGATAGATTGTGTGTCAAAATTTGTTTCATTCCAACCACCAAATCAAGAAGAGTTTTCCTTTCAAGGTAGAGGTGTAGTGTCACCACCGTATCTTGTTTCATCCATAAAGGCATGTAAATTACTTAAGAAAAGGTGTCAGGGATATTTGTGTAGTGTTTTAACTGTACAGGGATCTGATAGTGATTTGAATGATATACCAGTAGTGAAGGAATTGTCATATGTATTTCTTGATGAGTTACTAGGCAATTTGATTGATAGAGAAATAGAGTTTACAGTTGATATTGTACCGGGAACTAAACCAATTTCCAAGACTCCTTATAGAATGTCACTAGCAGAATTAAAGGAATTAAAAATTCAGTTGCAGGACTTGTTAGACAAGGGTTTCATCCAACCTAGCACTTCACTCTAGGGTGCACAAATCTTATTTGTGAAAACAGAAGGATAGAACTCTTCGTTTGTGAATCGACTATAGAGAACTGAATAAGGTGACTATCAAAAACAAGTACCCATTGCCAAGAATTGATGATTTGTTTAATCAACTTCAAGGGGCACAAGTCTTCTCCAAGATTGATCTTAGATCGGGTTACCATCAGCTCAAAGTTAAAGCAAAGGATATTGAGAAGACAGCATTCAGAACCAGGTATGGTCATTATGAGTTTTTGGTTACGCCGTTTGGAGTTACTAATGCTCCAGCAGCATTCATGGACATAATGAATAGAATTTTTAAACCTTACCTAGATGAGTTTGTTGTAGTTTTCATCGATAATATCTTGGTTAACTCCAAAAGTAAAAAAGACCATGATCAGCATTTGAGATTGATCCTTCAAACTCCTAGAGATAAACAATTGTATGCAAATGTGAAAAAGTGTGGGTTTTGGCTTGCAAGTGTGACATTTTGGGACATGAAATTGACAAAGAATGTATTTCTATAGATCCTCAGAAAAATTGAAGCTATAATGGGTTGGCCAAAGCCCACTAATGTAACAGAGGTTCGGAGTTTTCTTGGTTTTGTAGGTTATTATAGGAGGTTTGTTAAAGACTTCTCCAAGATAGCAGTGCCGCTTACTCAGTTGACACAGAAGGGAACACCATTTGAGAAGAGAGGGATTCTACTTTTCAAGAGTTGAAGACTAGACCGATCACAACACCAGTTTTGGTATTACCATCAGGTACTGAAGGGTTTACTATCTACAGTGACACATCACACAAATGATTAGAGTGTGTTTTGATGCAGAACAACAAGGCCATTGCTTATGCCTCTCGCCAATTAAAGTCGCATGAAAAAAATTATCCAACTTACGATTTGGAATTGACAGCAATTGTTTTTGCACTAAAGATTTGCGTCATTACCTGTACAGGGCCACATGTGAAGTATTCACAGACCATAAAAGCTTGAAGTACCTATTTACACAGAAAGAGCTCAATATGAGACAAAGGAGATGGTTAGAGCTGATGAAGAATTATGACTTGCAAATACAGTTCATCCTGGAAAGGCAAATACAGTGGTAGATGCCTTCAGTCGAAAGTCAATGGAGAATTTGGCATGTCTACTCACCAAGTGAGGAGAGATACTTCAAGACCTTTAGAAAATGGAAATAGAATTGGTCCTACACAAGTCCGGAGTAGCTTTAGCAGCAATTTCAACCCAACTATCCATCATCAAAGAAATCAACCAAAGACAAGTCAAGAAGATTTTTGAAGAAATGAATTCAAAGCCGAGACGGGGGTTTATAGTTAAAGATCAAGTGCTACAGTTTGAAGGCAGGTTGACTGTTCTAGACATACCAGAACTAAAAAGGAAAGTCATGGAAGAGGCATATCACTCCAAGTTTGCAGCTCACCTTGGAAGCACCAAAATGTACCAAGATCTTAAGCAAGTCTACTGGTGGCCCAACATGAAAAGAGATATAGCTGAGTTTGCCTCCCGATGCCTCTAATGCCAACAAGTGAAAGCTGAATACCAAAAGCCCGCCAGTCTACTTCAACCTTTTTCCATCCCATAATGGAAATGTGAACACATTACGATGGACTTAGTGGTTGGCCTGCCTCGTACACCAAGAGATACGGATTCAATTTGGGTCATAGTTGATAGATTGACCAAGTCTACTTATTTCTTACCTATGAAGTCTTTTTATAATGCGGACAAGCTAGCTACTTTGTATATAGATGAAATTATTCGATTACATGGTATACCTATTTCTATTGTATCAGATAGAGATTCCAAGTTTGTATCCAGATTTTGGCAAAGTCTACAGACAACATTGGGAACATAATTGAAATTTAGCACGGTCTTCCATCCATAAATCGATGGTCAATCAGAACGAACAATATAGACTTTGGAAGACATGTTTCGTTTGTGTGCACTAGATTTCAAGGGAGGTTAGGAAACTCACTTGTCATTAGCTGAGTTTGCCTACAACAATAGCTTCCAAGCAAACATTGGCATGGCACCTTATGAAGCACTTTATGGGAGAAAATGTAGATTACCAGTTTGTTAGACGAAAGTTGGGGATAAACTAATGTTAGGGCTTGAAATAGTTCAAGTTACTACAGAGAATATCAAAATTATCCAGCAACAACTTAAAACAGCTTAAAGTCGACAGAAAAGCTACGCGGATTTGAGACGGAGGGATGTTGAATTCGAAGTTGGGTACCATGTGTTTCTGAAGGTTACTCCAATGAAAGGCCAGACGCGATTTGAGAAAAATGGGAAGTTATCGCCAAGATATATAGGGCCATTTGAAATTTAGAGAAGATCAACCCAGTGGCATACCGGGTAGCACTACCACCAGAAGTGGATCAAGTTCATAATGTCTTTCATATTTCTATGTTGCGAGGTTATGCTCGGGATCCTTCACATGTAATTAATTACAGACAGCTGGTTATTGATGAAGACTTAGAATATGAAGAGCGACCCATTGAAATTATAGATCGCCAAATGAAGCAACTTCGCAATAAAGAGATACCGATGGTAAAGGTCATATGGCAAGAACACTACTGGAAGGATGCTACTTGGGAGACAGAGGAAGATATGAGAATGAGATACCCCAGCCTATTCCTAAGCAAAGGTAGAACAAGTTTGGAGGACCCAACTTCTTAAAGAGGGAAGAGTGTGACAACCACACCCTTTCATGCATCATGCATATTAAATTACTCATGCATTCATGTCATATGTTATATGTTTATGTGATTTGAGACTTGTAGTATTAGAAGAGAAGAAGAAGGAGTATGAAAAACTAGGTTAGAAACTTGTTTGTTATAGCTTAGAATTATTTGCTATGTGTTTTGAGTTAGGGGGTAGTTTAGAGCTTGATTTGAAAGCCATAGGTTATGCCTAAACCTTAAGTGAGGAGCTTAAAGACCTTAGTCTTATGAATCTAATATTTTCATGCTATGTGTTGTTTTACTAAGTAGAATTAGTATTAATTAAGTATGATTAGGAAATCTTAAGTAAAATTAGAAATAAACTTGATTAGCTAGACACAAGCTAGATTAGTTAAGCCTAAGAAAGCAAGATTAGAGATTTAGAGATGTTACAACTTTAGCCCTAGCCACATGGGATAAAACCTTTAGTTCCTAATCAAAAAAATAGGATTTTGCTGGAAGGAAGGAAAACAAATGAAAGGGAGGAGAAAAGAGAGAAAGAAAAGAAGGAAAAAGGGGGAGAAAGGAAACTTCAAGAGATCCAACTGGAATTCAACCTAGAAGTGTTCCAAGGTAAAAATTCAATCCGAAATCTCGTAGTAGAGACTCTAAACATCTAAAAATAGGAAGAAATTAGAATTAAAATGGGTTAGAAATGGAGAACTTGGAAGAAATAGTGCAAAAATTGAGCTAGGGAAGAGTTATGCTAGAAAACTGGAAAAATTCATTCTTTTGGTTGAAAACTTGGTGTTCTTAGTGCATATGGATCTTCATTCTCACATTCTCTCATGATTTTCAAGACATTTTATGATTTAATCTATGTTTTGAACCTTAATAAGGATTGAATGCATTTAGAAATCAACCTAAAACAAGTTAGAAGAATAGCAAAAAGTTAAGTAGAAACCGATTAATCTTGTTTGTGCTTAGGAAGTTCAATGTCTCGTTCTTGTTTTGTAGGTCAAGCCTTGAAGAGTTTAGCCTAGAACAAGGAGCCATTGTGAGTGGTAGCATAGTAAAGTTATGTTTTTAAAGCTATGATTTGAAATGCAAACATATGATATGTTTAAGAGATTATATTATTGTTTTGTTATTAATGAACACCATACACTTTTATATCAAGTAATGCGATGACATCTTGAATCATGCCAGTTATTAGGAATCATTTCAATTACACTTGTACTAATTGAGCTTTTTGCCACCTGTTGTGGATCACTTGCCAAGTTATGAGAATTTCCTTCGCTATGTAAATGTATGCAAGTTATGTTTTGTTAACATATGAAAATTATGCTATATTCGAAATGAGCTTGTATTTGGTTTTAATGAAAATGTTCTTGGTGTTTATTCATTGAGTCACTCTAAGCTCACTGTCTTCGATGTGAAGTATCTCGAATGTCTTTACTGTCTGTTCGAGCCATTCATCTACTTTCTTTGGCTCAGGGCCACCATGGAATTCATCCGGTTTGGCCCGCAAAAACTCCCTCGTGAGGAAGCTCGCCCTTGTCTCCACGCCATTCTCTCTAGCTTGGGTTTCTGCCCTAAGCATGTTCATGGACTCCCTCAATGCCCCCGCCATTTCTCGGGCTAGGGCCCCCATTGCTGCTTGACCCGCTTGCCCCGGTACTTCTGCTTGCCCCACTTGCTCAGCCATGTCAGCTTGGCCTAAACCCTCTTCTTGCACCGGAGCCTCATGGACCGGTACCCCATGTATGCCCCGGCGGCCCCTACCACGCCGTCCACCTCTACCTCCACGAGTTTGAACCCTTCCTAACATCCTAATTAATGAACAAGATAAATAAATTAGCACATCATTCCAAATGTGCTCGCAACTTGCCTCACACGTTAAACAACATCAATCACTATATTCTACCACACAAACAATTCAATTCACTCCACATAAGCACTTAGTCACATAAACACATACGAATTACCCTTTAGTGATAAGATTCGTCCCATGAAAAATTAAGAATTCTTAGTAGAACAAGTATTGATCAAGTACCCTTCTAATAAGACCTCAAGGAATTTAATAGGCACAAATAACATCCCAAAAGTCTAATCTCATACCCATATAGTCACATAAGCATGCTATCACATAATCACAAATAAACAAAACATTTCCTAATCATGCAAAATGAACTCATTGTGGCATAAAAACCATTTCCCGCGAGCCCCAAGTATTCAAACCTGGTAGCTCTGATACCAAGTTGTAACACCCCGAAATATCCAACATACATATAGTACATCAATCCACAATCACTAATAATAACCCCAATACACAAGAGATACCGGAAGGTCATAATCACCATATTCTATTACATAACTTCAAATGCTTATACAAAAGTAATCTCATATGCGATTATACATTCATTGAAAGCTAGAACATGAATCTATAACATGTGAAATCATTTAACCGAAACGAATAAAGGCCCTCAAAGGCTTACAAATTTCAAGGCATAAGCCCGGTTACACCAAATTGATCCATCGGACCCATACACGTTAGCCTTTGGCTTTACAAAAATTTACAACAAAATAAAAGAGTAATCTACTCTTCACAAAACATATCCACGCCCTCAGCTCGACGGGATCACTACATCCTTACCTACACCAAAATCCCATAGGGGTGAGCACATAGCCCAGTAGAGAACCCTTTACAAAGTATATACATTTATGCAAGATCTTTAACATCTAATGTAAATGCAAATGCCATGCAGTGCCATTTCAAAAATAACCTCATGTCATGCTTTTCTTGGAAATCATCATGTTTTCAATAATATTTTTCAGTCTCATCAATTCCAAACTTCCAATTTTAATCATTAGGGGCGGTAAATACGGCTCAGGTAATTCCCTAGGTTGGTGTCTGCAAGTAGGCTCAACAAGTACTACCAATAACCCCACTTTACCGGTTGCTAACCGGAAGGGAAGTGATACCTCCTCTGCGTGTGTTTTCGGTCTTTCACCCTGGACACTCAGGCCAACTTATCAAATCCATCTACACCACCTAACCGGACTTACCAACGTATTTACCCCATAACATTTCCATGGTTTCATTCACAATATTACATTCTCAATGGGAGTCCAATTCTCAATCTAGTGTTCATGATATGTGTGACAACCCTCGCCACTGATTACTGCTAAACTGTGACTGAACATGATAAGTAACTAATTAGGATGAAATCCTAAACTGATTGCATGAGTATGTTGTTTGATTGCATTTCTATCTGTTTATCAATTGATTAATCTGTTCATGTTTTAAGTTTTGAACTGCAAATTGAAGGCCTTATCGGCGGCCGAATCTGAAATTGATTAGTGTTATATGTTAATTATAATTTATGTGATTTTATGGTAGATTTAATTTAAATTTGATTTGGAACATTTAAATTAGATTAAATAATGTTAAACTACATTAGTTCAAGTTATTTACGAAATTGCCACTTAGTGGACAATCCTAGGCCATTGTTTACTCTCCATGTCATGTGTTGGCATCATTTTCATCCTTCTTCCTAAGCCAAAACCGAAAAAGGAGAAAGAGAGATAAGAGAAAACTTGAGTTCATCAAAATTTGCTTGGAGAATTAGAAGAATTGAAGAGTAGATTGCATAATTGAGCTTCTAGACTTGGAATTGAGGACCTAAGGTAGGATATTTATCCTTTAGTTTATGAATTCAAGTTGGTTCTTACATGGTTCATGAGTCATTAGTGATCTAAGTCAAGAATTGGTTTGAAAAGTTGATTTGAGTAGCTAAATCATGCATGCATGTACACATTGTTGAGTTTTGAGGTTGATTTCATGGAAATCCTCACATGCATGTCTATATTCTATCTATGGTCCATGAATTCATCATGTTTTTGAGTGAATTGACTTATTTGACCAAGTATTTGAAGCTTTGGTTTCAATTGAACACTTGCATGTTACATGTACATTATGTTCATGAAGTTTTGTTTGGATTTGTGTTTAATTGAACTACCTTTGGGCTTTGATTTTGCAAATTAATCTTTGAAACATGTCATATTATGAGTTTTAAAGTGTTTTCCAGAAAATTGGCCCAAAAGAATCGAATTTGATGCTTTAAATGTTGAATTTGAGCTTGGAGGTTCAATCTGGAAATTCTAGATTTTGGACCCACGCTCGAGCGTAAGACTTCACGCTCGAGCGTACACTCTGAGTACATGCATCCCGCTCGAGTGGGGAAAGTAACGCTCGAGCGTGAAATGCGTGTATCCAGTACTTTCATGTGTTTACAGTCTGCTCGAGCGAGGGAATGCACGCTCGAGTGGAGGTCAAGCGCCCATCGAGCGTGAATTGCATGCATCCAGTACTTTTGCTTGAGTTTACAGTCCGCTCGAGCGAAGAAAGTCACGCTCGAGCGGAGATCCTTTGTCTGCATGTCCGCTCAAGCGTAGAAATCCACGCTCGAGCGAGACCCATGTTTTCTGAAAATTTTGAAAAGTGCTTTAAAGTACATCTTTGCATCCTCTTTCTATCCTAGGCATTCCTAGGCCATGTTTAAGGCATCTTAATGAGGATATTGATGTAGAACCACACCGAGTCAAAATAGGGACTAAGTCATTGATCCCCAAGTGTGTAACTTAGTGTGTGTTCATTCTGTAACTGTGTAGGGTTGGCATCCGAGGACGCTCATTAGCCGCTTATAGCCCAGTGCTCTGTGAGTAACAATGTTGTAAAGATATGTTCAATTATGAATATTTTCTGAATGATCAACTGTTCTGTTTACTGAAACGTTATTGTTTAATGAATGAATGCTTGTCCTATTTGTAAATTGTATTCGTGGCATCCATAGCAATTTACTGTTACTGCTACTGTCACAGAGATCTCTGTCGGTTCCCATGTTGGAACCACTACTGTTTACTGTTATGATGGCCATCAACTGACTGTTCGGTCTGTTAAGACCTACTGTACTGTTTTATTATTGGATGTACCACATATAACTGCTATGGTTTCTAAATGACTGATATGACTATTTAATGACTGAAAGGACATTCATTCTTAACCCCTTTACACAACTGTTATTCACTGGGTTTTAGCTCATTGTTTATATTTATATGTAGGTGTCCAGGCACCGGGTCGAAGTTAAGAGCGTTGGGTTAGCTCCCTTTTTGTCAAGCCAACCATCGCGCCTCACTTCGAGGTTCCATGTCAGTCCAAGCCAGGGCTTTTTGGGGTGTCTCAGTTCGCCCTTTTGCTTCTGTTCTGTAATACTGTAGAAGACTTGTACTGTACTGTGCTAATTAGGGATTTGGTCCCTAATTTGAATGTTGTACATATGGTGTATATATGTTTTTCTTATGAATGTATATATGCTACAGAAAAGTCTTATTGCATACAGACTGTCACAGCTCATTGGACATCTTTTATTACTGTTTTGGCTTCTGCCAGCCCCTGTACCCTGTATTACTGTCTTTACTGTTAAGCAGGACTTCGGTAATCACAGATTACTAGCCGGTTACGGTACTAAACCCATAGGGGGGGTTTGGGTCGTGACAATATGCAAGGTTTTAGAAAGCAAGGTTTTAGAAAGATCAATGCAATAATTATCAATATTATGTCATATTTCTCCACTTTCAACATGGTTTCAACAAGCATTATATGATGATCAAAACTCCCCTTTCTCCTTTCAATGTCATTCCACAATTAACCAAAAACTTACTGCCATTTATCAATGACATAATAACATGTCCCCAATTCATGTACTTCCATCATTTTCATCATTTCAAGTTTGTAATAACATTTTGGACAAACAATCTACAATCTCAACAATTCTCATGTAGGAATAAACTCATCATGAATATATATATACACATTTGTAAGAAAACAAGAAAAAAAACTCTCCACTTCCTTTACTTATCATGACATACACTATGAATTCATGTATAAGTACATATATATATATAAACCACCCAAAAACACTCAGCTTTCTTTATTCAAGAAAAATTCCCCAAAATTCTAGGTTTTCAACAAAACCCTAACATTTTCCATCTCTTTTGTAAAACCTCATTGTACACCTCAATCTCAACCCATGTTGTCCAATATTTCAAGAAAATCCTTAGAAGAATAAAAGATAGAGTTTACTCTACAAGTCATCAATTTCATGAACCACAAACCCATTTTTGAAATAACAATGAAGAGCCCCCAAAATCAATTAGTTACTTACATAAACATATATATAACTCAAAGGAAACCCTACCTCAAGCTTGATGAAGAGATTGAGGAAACCCTAGGATCAAGGATGAGAGATCTTTGGCTTTCACTACACAATGTGAAGCTCTAGCTTGATCTTCAAGATTTGTGAGAGATGATGATGGATCTAGACCCAATGGATAGCAAGAATCAAGGATTTTTAGTGTTTGATGAGGGTTTTTAGAGAGAAGGGGTAGCAAAAGTGTTTTTAGAGAGAGAGATGCAAAAGAAATGAGATACATTTAGCCCTAAAAGAGAAAAAAAAAAAAAAAAACAGAGCCCTTGGACTGCCTAGATTGCCGCACGTGCGGCGCCCATCCCCGCACGTACGGAGCGCCTTCCCAGTACGTGCGGTCCTCACCTCTGCACGTGCGGTGGTGCTCCCGCACCTCAATCCGCACCTGCCTTTTAGGCAGTGTGCAGCCCTCAGAACTCACCCCCTATCCGCACATGCTGCCTCTCCCCCCCGCACGTACGGCCCCACCTCGCACGTGCGGCCCTGGTCCAGCAGTGCAAAATTTCCTACTTCGATCCCCGGGCACTCCGGACCTGACCCCGTACTCTCCGAAACAAGTGAAGATCAATCACGGAAAGGACAAGAACAAGGTTTTTGTTTGAGAACCGAAACTTCCGGATACTACAACCCAATGAGAAACAAAAGAGAACGGAGTGAATAATTATTCCCGGCCATCACACCCATTATGTGGATTGGCCATAAGGACTAGTAGTAATGCCAAAAAAAGGAAAAAAACACAACAACAACAAGTGAGCTTGTCTCAAAATAATAATCTTAATACCCGTATATATAAGTTTACTGAAGAAGATGGAGGTGATTTGAGGTTGTGTGATGATCTTTAACTTTTCAAGGTTTTGTGTGATCCTCCATTGTGTGATCCCTCCCCCATTGTGTGATCTCCATTGTGGACCATATGAAAAAAGATGGTGTTTATGCCTGTATACTTAAGTTTACTGAAGAAGACGAAGGTGATTTAAGATTGTGTGATGATCTTAACTTTTCAAGGTCTTGTGTGATCCCCCATTATGTGAGGATCCTTACTTTTCATGGTCTTGAAATTTGTAAGATCCTCATCAAATGAATTATGTAATGTACCCTTTCTAAAATTTGTGGAATGAATTAAAACTGGTCAATCTCTTCCTCTTATTTCACTTTTCACATCCCACATTTTGTTGAAATTTTAAATAAACGGATAAATTAGAAATACACTCTCTAAAATTTATTTAAAATATGAATTATTTTTTATGATTTTAAAAATTATAAATATCATTCTCTTATTAGAATTTTTTATTTAATAAAATTAACTGAAAAAATAAATTTTTGGGCGAATTACACTAACAGTCCCTATATTTTGGAACTAGTGTAACTTTGGTCTATAACTTTTAAATTGTGACACATTTGACCATAAATTTTGAATTTTGTTTCAAATAAAGATAATTGAAGATATCATTACTCAATTTCAAGGGTAAAGTTGTCAATTTGATAAAATATAAACTAATTTGACAAAAATAAATGTCAAAAAAATATTTTTGAATTTTTAAAAATAATTTGTACCCACTAAAGATAAAATTATGTAAAATTAATAAATCTTTTAGACATTTATTTATTTACCAAATTAATTTTTATTATGTGTTTAGATGATGATCATGTAATGAGTGGTTGTAAGACTTTTAATGTGTAATCGATATATTTAATATATGAAATATTTTTAGTTTTGGATTTTTTTAATTTAATAGATTGGTTTAATAATGATATCAAAATTGTCATCATATTTGACTCTTGGAAAAATAGAAACAAATTTAATAAAAAGTCAAATATGAAAAAATGGAAATATCGATGCACGCGTAAAATCCATTACGACACACATGGAAATCAGGGGAAAATCATAGTATAGGAAAACATGAAAAAATGCATTACGGCACACAAGTAAAATTCACGCGTGAAATCGATTACGCCAAACAAGGAAATACAGCACGATCCACATGTAAATATCGATTCACGCGTGAAATCCATTACTCTCCTATGGGACCAAAGTGACACAACACTCAAACTATGGGAACCGTTAGTGCAATTCGCCCTAAATTTTTATATACTCTCTTATATAACAATAAAATTATTGGAATTGTTTTTTAGTACCTAGTTTCTATGCCAAGGGATAACATAGCCAAAGGAACTTTACTAACAGAGCTTTTGACCTTGGAAGGTTTAGATTTTTAGTACCTTCGAATTGTTTATTGTTAATTGAAATACATTTATGATATTTTTAAAAATTATTAATTGATTTGATGATACATTAATAAAAAAAGTTATTTATTATATGATTAGAAACTTGAAGGAGTAGGATGTAATTTTCAAAATCATAAGGAACAATATGTAAGGAGATGTTATTGTGACAAGATAAACATGGTCCGTTATGTTCACGTAATAGTGAATGTGAACGAGGTTGCTATTGTGTGAACCGGGTAAAATGAGATGGATAATCTGATAGCGGAGTTGGGGTAGACTGTGGTTGTTGTGGCGTTCTGTGGGAGGTTGTCACACATAAAATCCATAACGGCACATATGGAAATCGATTATGGCAAACATGGAAAGCAGGAAAAAATGCATTACGGCACACAAGTAAAATCCATGCGTGAAATCCATTACGCCACACAAGGAAATACAGTACAACCCATATGTAAATATCGATTCACACGTAAAATCCATTATGACACACATGGAAATCAGGGGAAAATCACAGTATAGACAAACATCACTACAAGAAAAGTGGGCTTAAAAGACGAAAGCATTTGCGACGGCACACTTGCCGTCTCAAAAAGAGACTTTTTGAGATGGCACAACTTGCCATTGCAAAAAAAGTGAGTTTTTGCGACGACACAACTTGCCATCGCAAAAAATGTGAGTTTTTGTGACAACACTATTTACCATCGTAGAAAAATAGAGTATTTGGGATGGTAGAAAACGCTGTCGCGAAAAAGGAGAGTATTTGTGACGGCAGAAATTACTGTTTCAAAAAAGGAGAGTATTTGCGACGGCAGAGATTGCTGTCGCAAAAAAATAGAGTTTTTGCGACGGCACCAACTGCCGTCGCAAAAAAAAAAGAGGCGTTGAGACAGCTTCATAAACATATAGTCATAAAATAGTTTGAATAAATGCAACGGTATTTTTCTGTCACAAAAAAAAAAAAAAAAAAAAAAAACGTCGTCGTCTTACTCTTTTGATATAACATTTCTCTTTTCACTCATTTTTTCATCTTCATGTCTCTCTGTCTCTGTCTCTTCTCTTTCTCTCTTTCACTTATCACTCTTCTTTCTCTGTCTCTCTGTCTCTCTCTTTCTCTCTCTCTCTCTCTTTCTCTCCGTGTCTTTTGCTCATCTCTCTTCTCTCTATCTCTCTCATCTGTCTTCTCTCTTTGTCTTCTCTCTTTGTCTTTCTCGCTCATCTCTCTTCTCTCTTTCTTTCTCATCTCTTTTCTCTCTCTGTCTCTCTCGCTCATCTTTTTATCTCTATCTCTCTGTCTCTTTCACTCATCTCTCTTCTCTCTCTTCTCGCTCGTCTCTCTTTTCTCTCTTTTCTATGTCTCTCATTCATCTCTTTTCGCTATCTTTCTCTCTCTTTTTGTCTATCTCTCGCTCATCTCTTGTTTCTCTCTCTCTCTCTCTCTCTCTCTCTTTTTCTGTCTCTGTCTTTGTCTCTCATTCATCACTCTTCTTTCTCTATTTCTCTCTCTATCTGCTTGTCTATTTGTCTGTCTGTCTCTCTCTTCCTTATTGTGTTTGCTTTACTCACTCTCCCCTTCTTCTCTTCTCTATTTACCAAGCTCCCTCTCGATTTATTAAGACACTACAAGAAAATGCACTTTTAGCGATCACTTTGTCTCTCTCTCTCACTTATCACTATGTCTCTGTCTCTCTATCTCTCTTCTCTATCTGTCTCTCACTCATCTCTCTTACATCACCCATCTCCTTTACCATCTTCACCACTACTGCGAATGCCATTCCATTACCACCACTACTACCACTATTGCCACTTCACCTCTACGACTATCATTACTACCACCATCGCCACTACTACTACTACTACTACTACTACCATTACCTCCCCTTCACTACCGCTACCGCTACCACTGCCACAACTTCACCACTAATCTCCTTCGCCGCTATCACCACCACCACCACTATTACCTCTTACCCACCATTTTCACCACTACTGTCGCTCCCTCTCCTCTACCACAAAAAAATAGTTCCTGATTTTTAGTAAAAAAAAAAAAAAATGGGTCGCAAAAAAATAGTTTTCATTGACCACAAAAAATTAATTTTATTTTAAACGAAAATATTTTTCATTAAAATATTACCCCTACTTCGAACAAATTTAAAAAAAAAAATTTAATTTTTTATTCATTAAAATAAAAATGAAACAAATAAATTTTCAACCTTAGTAACTAAAAAAAAAAAATTCATCAACTATAAAAAAAAATTATTTTAACGAAAAATAAATTTTTTTTAAAAAGAGCCATTTTGTTGTTTAAATATTCATTTGTGTTGGAAACCAAAAAATAAATAAATATTCCCGCTCGATTTTCCAACCCCCCTTTTTTTAATTCCTGCTTGGGTTCCCCCTCTCCCCAATCTCTTGAACCAAAATCCCCAATCTCAAAAACCAAAAATCCCCTTCAACCAAAAATCCCTAATCTCTTCTTACGTCTCTCTCTCTCTCTCTCTCTCTCTCTCTCTCTCCGGCAAGCGGCGGCAGATGAAGACGACGACGATAGCAAGCGGCAGACGACGACGAGTGGCAGACGACGACGAGTGGCAAACGACGGCATCAAGCAGCCTCGTCGCCTTCCAAGTTAGTACAAAATGTCGCGGTTTCATCTGAATACGAGCAAGAAGAGGACCTATTGAGTGATGCAGACGAACCCAGTTTCTCTCCTACTCTCAAACTCTTCGTTGGAAACTTACCTTTCAATGTCGACAATGCTACTCTTGTTGGGTTGTTCAAACGAGCTGGAAATGTGGAGATGGTTGAGGTATGAATTTACATTTTCGTCTATCTATGAAATATATATATATATATGGGTTTAGGGTTTAGTGAGATTTTAATTTTCTAGATAATGTTTTGTTTGATGTAAATTTTATGTTATTTGGTGTGAAGGGTTATTTTCATTTTCATTTTCATATTTATTTATTTATTCTTGTGAACTTTTGTTAATTTTCAAGTTTTGCTTGTGAAAATTCTTTGACTGAAATATGAATTTCTGTGGGGTTCAAAATTGAGTTTCTGTGGGGTTCAAAATTCTTCAATGTGGGTTTCTTGCGTTACTGGTACTAGTCTTAACTATGCACTTTATGTGTTTGTTTAATTGACTGAATGGTGTGTTTGTTGGAATTACAAAATAAATTTGTCATGTAGTGGTTTAAATGTATTATAATATATATTTAGCAAGAAATGGCTGCTTAAAATTAATTATCCCATGCATTGCATGAGTCTAACACTAGTTTTTAAGACTCTGCAAATTGTTCTTTTGGTGTGTTCCATAGATTTGTGATCAAATTAGGGAAAAAGAACATCTTTACACGTTTGTTTTGCATTGGCTCAAAGTGTGAAAGTGAGACAAAGGTTTAACTTCATTTTTTTTGTTGTTTATACTATTTGCCAAATATGTACATTGTAGATTCCTTCCAGAGGGAAATATATACATATATATTGTAAGCTATAATGAATAATATCTAATTGTCATCAGTGTTAGATGCAACCAATCACTTGGTATTTTCTGTTATCAAGGTTTAGGAGGTAGTATAAACTTATTGTAGTTCCTTGTTATATCACAGGAACCACTTCGTGCAAGGATGTGCAAAATCTTTTAAAACTGATCCTGAAAGCATTTTAAATATTTAGAACTAGTTTGAAGTGGTTATTGTTTGGTTTTTAAATTGTTAATGATTTCTCCTCAAATACCTTATTTCAATGTTTCAATTAAAAGGCATTTAATTGGGTTCCATCAGGCATACACAGAAGTGTGTATTTTATGATTAAAGTCATGGGTTCTTAAAATAATTTAATGAGTGAACAAGGCTAAAAAACCTGATGTTGATGAATTTTGCTTGAGTTTAAGTTGGCTGGTCTATGTTCCATTGGCACAATTGTTTCGCCCGTCCAAGCCTCTTAATCAGTTTCTTACTCACTTGAAGATATTAGTCATTACTACTGGAACATGTTCACATAATTGTAATATTAACTATATACCATGAGATTTTGCTTCTGTTGTTCCTGAAAATAATTGGCATTCCTACAATGCTATTAATTTATATGTCAGATGGCATCCATCATAATCATAACCGAAAATTAATTCGACATTCTTGAACCTCATAAAAACATTTCAGCACATTCATGATAACTACAAGTTGGTGTGAAACTTTTTCTTTATTAACTTACCCCAATTTATGTCATCTTTAATCTGTTGGCCAATCTTTCAAGGTTGTAGCCACTACTGTTGCGTACATGAGACGTGTATATACCAGGTATATCGAACAATTTCCTGACATGGGAAAAAAATGCTCTATTAGTGGCCAAACACTATTGGCCTTTGCTTCATATTAACTTTTCTTGCATTTTGTCTCAGTTATTTGTGAATTTGTGATGCTTATATGTCATGCATGCATTTAATTGTTTCAAAACCCATGCTATGTAAACACGTACAAGTGGGAATTATCTTGAGATGGAAATGAAGATTTTGGAAGCACTCAACTATTATCTAGTTGTATTCCATCCTTATTGTGCATTACCTCAGCAAGTATTTCTTCATGTTACAAGATTGCATTGCAACACTTTGCTTGACAAACATGTTACAAGACTGCATTTGTTTAAAATGGTTTGACCATCCCCATTTTGATGTTTTCTCCCAAAATTTAACACTTCACTTAACAAAATAGCATGCTTGATTTCCCCACTTTGGTGCATTCTAGTATTCATCACATGTGGTTCCTACTTATTTCTTCTATAAGCATATGGATTCTTGAAACCCATAAGAGATGTTTTGGAAACACTTGACACATTGTGTTGCTGTTATAATTTTTATGAATCTAGAAAAAAACGTTATGAAGTTGTTTATAAGGAGAAAAGACCTATCTCAATACATGAAGGCGGGTTTTAATTAGATTTGTTTATGAAAATGTGAGAGCAATGTTGATATCAATCAGTGTCTCTTTGTCTATGGTCTTTAGTTATCCATGTCTGATAGGATGTGGAGGAGAAGATTTTCTTATATATGCTAGGCATACATGGTTTGGGAGTTAGAGCCGGATTTCAGTCTAGGCAAACTAGTTCCTTAAGAAATTTAGAATTCGAGGTGTTAACATCCCAAAATCACTAAACAGCGTCGAATTAGCACGAAACTTGGCACACACGACTGCCTAGGCACGAGAGACTTGTGGGAGAAGAAGGGACCCGAATCAGGTTCCTGGTTTGGGAGTTAGAGCCGGATTTCACTCTAGGCAAACTAATTCCTTAAGGAACTTAGAATTCGAGGTGTTAACACCCCAAAATCACCAAACGGCATCGGAGTAGCACGAAACTTGGCACATATAACCGCCTAGGCACAAGAGACTTGTGGGAGAAGACGAGACTCGAATTGGGTTCCCGGTTTGGGAGTTAGAATCGGATTTCACTCTAGACAAACTAGTTTCTTAAGAAACTTAGAATTCGCGGTGTTAATGCCCCAAAATCACCAAACGACATCGGAGTAGCACGAAACTTGGCACACATGACTGCCTAGGCACGAGAGACTTGTGAGAGAAGACGAGACTCGAATCAAGTTTCCGGTTTGAGAGTTAAGAGTCGGATTTCACTCTAGACAAACTAGTTTCTTAAGAAACTTAGAATTCATGGTGTAAATGCCCCAAAATCACCAAACAACGTTAGAGTAGTACGAAACTTGGCACATATGACCACCTAGGCACGAAAGACTTGTGGCAGAAGACGAGACTCGAATTGCGTTCCCGGTTTGGGAGTTAGAGTTGGATTTCACTCTAGACAAACTAGTTTCTTAAGAAATTTAGAATTTGAGGTGTTAACTCTCCAAAATCACCAAATGGCGTTGGAGTAGCACGAAACTTGCACACACGACCGCCTAGGCACGGAAGACTTGTGGGAGAAGACGGGACTGGAATCGGGTTCTCGGTTTGGGAGTTAGAGCTGGATTTCACTCTAGACAAACTAGTTTCTTAAAAAACTTAGAATTCGAGGTGTTGACACCCCAAAATCATCAAACGACATTAGATTAGCACGAAACTTGGCACACACGATTGCCTAGGCACGAGAGACTTGTGGGAGAAGATGAGACTCGAATCGGGCTCCTGATTTGAGAGTTAGAGTTGGATTTCGATCTAGGCAAACTAGTTTCTTAAGAAATTTAGAATTCGATGTGTTGACGCCCCAAAATCACCAAACGCCGTCAGATTAGCACGAAACTTGGCACACATGACCGCTTAGGCACGAGAGACTTGTGGGAGAAGATGGGACTCGAACCAGGTTTCCGGTTTGGGAGCTAGAGTTGGATTTCACTCTAGACAAACTAGTTCCTTAAGAAACTTAGAATTTGAGGTGTTGACGCCCCAAAATCACTAAACGGCGTCGGATTAGCACGAAACTTGGCACACATGACCGCCTAGGCATGAGAGACTTGTGGGACAAGACGGGACTCAAATCAGGTTCCTAGTTTGGGAGTTATAGCCGGATTTCACTCTTAAGAAACAAACTAGTTTCTTAAGTAACTTAGAATTTGAGGTGTTAATGCCCCAAAATCACCAAACGGCGTCGTAGTAGCACGAAACTTGGCACACACGACCGCCTAGGCACGAGAGATTTGTGGAAGAAGATGGGACTCGAATTGGGTTCTCGGTTTGGGAGTTAGGGCCGGATTTCACTCTAGGCAAACTAGTTTCTTAAGAAACTTAAAATTCGAGGTGTTAACGCTCCAAAATCACCAAACGGCGTCGGAGTAGCACGAAACTTGGCACATACGACCGCCTAGGCACGAGAGACTTGTGGGAGAAGACGGGACTCGAATCGGATTCCCAGTTTGGGAGTTAGGGTCGGATTGTACTCTAGACAAACTAGTTTCTTAAGAAATTTAGAATTCGAGATGTTAACGCCCAAAATCACCAAATGACGTCGAAGTAGCACGAAACTTGGCACACACAACCACCTAGGCACGAGAGACTTGTGGGAGAAGACGGGACTCGAATTGGGTTACCGATTTGGGAGTTAGAGCTGGATTTTGGTCTAGGCAAAATTACTTACTTAATTATCTTTGTAATTGTATAGTAATTAAATTTTTATGTTTTTTTGTAATTAACATACATAATTATATTGTCATTAATTATATTTATTTTTTGTTTTCAGATATTTCCCCAGTAGGAGTTTGCTTCTTGTGGAATGTATGTCTGTAAAGAATGCAACTAATTTTGTTTTTGTTACCCACGGAGAATGATAAGCAAAACTTGTAATTTTGGTTTATGTTATTTTGAATTATGAACAACATTATGTATTTAAACATTATATATATTATGGAACATTATGTAGTGGGGTAATTTTGTTGATGTATAGTAATGAATGCAAGAATATTTTTATTATGGACAAATTGTTTTTTTTATACAGGAATTTTTATATTATTATGCAATTATTGGTTTCTTTTTCAATTATTTTTCATTTAATACAGGTAATTTTAATATTTTTAATTTTTAATTTTTTTTGCGACTGCACCACATCGTCGCAAAAAACAGGTAATTTTAATATTTTTAATAATTATATTGCAGTTTATTTTATTTTATTTTTTTTTGCAACGGCACCACACCGTCGCAAAAAACAGGTAATTTTAATATTCTTAATAATTATATTGCATTTTTTTTTTTTTGCGACGACACCATATCGTCGCGACAAATATTAGAACCATTGGCAACAATGTGCATGCCGTTGCAAAAAAACAAAACCATTCACGACAGCATTTTTTGTCGTCTCAAAAAAAACTTTTAGCAACGGGTTAGCGACAGTAAAACGGTGCTGTTGCAAAAGGTTTGACTTTTTTACATATTATATGCGATACTAAATTGCTGTCGCAAAAGGTAACAATTGTCGTCGCTAAAAAAAGGCTCGCTAAAAGGTTTTTGCAATGCCCTCTGTTGTGACCTCCCATTTGTCGTCGCTAAAAGTCATTTACCGTTGCTAAAACTTTTTTGAGACGGCATTAAGAGTACTAGCGACGGCACCGTGCCATCGCAAAAAATCGAAATTTTTGTAGTGCATGAAAAAATGCATTATGGCACACAAGTAAAATCCACGCGTGAAATCCATTACGCCACACAAGGAAATACAGTATGACCCACATGTAAATATCGATTCACGCGTGAAATTCATTACTCTCCTATGGGACCAAAGTGACACAACACTTAAATTATGGGGACCGTTAGTGTAATTCGCCCTAAATTTTTATTTACTCTCCTATATAACAATAAAATTATTTGAATTGTTTTTTGGTACCTAGTTTCTATGCCAAGGGATAACATGGCCAAAGGAACTTTGCTAATAGAGCCTTTGACCTTGGAAGGTGCAGATTTTTAGTACCTTTGAATTGTTAGTTGTTAATTGAAATACATTTATGATATTTTTAAAAACTATTAATTGATTTGATGATACATTAATAAAAAGAGTTATTTATTATATGATTAGGAACTTGAAGGAGTTGGATGTAATTTTCAAAATCATAAGGAACAATATGTAAGGAGATGTTGTTGTGACAAGATAAACATAGTCTGTTATGTTCACGTAATAGTGAATGTGAACGAGGTTGCTATTGTGTGAACCAGGTAAAATGAGATGGATAATCCGATAGCGGAGTTGGGGAAGACTGTGGTTGTTGCGGCGTTCTATGGGAGGTTGTCACACATAAAATCCATAACGGCACATATGGAAATCGATTATGGCAAACATGGAAAGCAGGAAAAAATGCATTACGGCACACAAGTAAAATCCACGCGTGAAATCCATTATGCCACTGAAGGAAATATAGTACAACCTACGTGTAAATATCGATTCACGTGTAAAATCCATTACGACACACATGGAAATCAGGGGAAAATCATAGTATAGGCAAACATGAAAAAATGCATTATGGCACATAAGTAAAATCCACGCGTGAAATCCATTACGCCACACAAGGAAATATAGTACGACCCACATATAAATATCGATTCATGTGTGAAATCCATTACTCTCCTATGGAACCAAAGTGACACAAGACTCAAACTATGGGGATCGTTAGTGTAATTCGCCCTAAATTTTTATTTACTCTCCTATATAACAATAAAATTATTTGAATTGTTTTTTAGTACCTAGTTTCTATGCCAAGGGATAGCATAGCCAAAGGAACTTTACTAACAGAGCTTTTGACCTTGGAAGGTTTAGATTTTTAGTACCTTTGAATTGTTAATTGTTAATTGAAATACATTTATGATATTTTTAAAAACTATTAATTGATTTGATGATACATTAATAAAAAGAGTTATTTATTATATGATTAGGAACTTGAAGGAGTAGGATGTAATTTTCAAAATCATAAGGAACAATATGTAAATTAAATAAATTTTAGAGATATATTTGTAGCTTACCCTAAATAAAATATATTTTGAAATACATTTAAATTAAGTATTGGTTTTTATTCACTAGCTGGTCGAATTTAATCTTGTCTGACTAACACTTTCATCAATATCATTTATACGAGAGTTTTGGTTGATTTAATTGAGACATCTTACTGAATGTTACAAATTGTTTGAGAATAGCTATTAAGCTTATCGGGAACACATTTATGGCATGTTTGTTTAGGATTGGACTATTAGTGAGGTTATACCTATAATGGACGAATTGTTTGGACGGCGAATAATGGACAAATTGATAGTCTAGAAGGATTAATAATCATTTACAACATTCGGATTAACGTATGGAATTTAAGGATTTGTCCACGGATTGTTGGCGGAGAAGATATGAACTTGCATAAATGCCCCCTTCTCTTTACCCTTTATCAAATCATCATCATTATGAAATGAAAAAATGCAAGGGCAGGACACAAGACACCCCACCTGGGTTGTCTCCCATATTGATTTTTTTGTTATATATATATACTGTAATTATTCTAACATTGGTTAGGTTGAGGGGATTTATGTAATTTCATAATTATATACATACAAACAAACACTCTTTATCCTTTTCAAATTAAGATCACCACATTACTAATCTCCTTATTCATTCACACGGTATTCATAATTTCATTCAACTTAATTCACCAAACAAACATTGCCTTATATATTAGTACTTATATTTTAGATGGAGATATCTATAAGCATATCAACAATGAGTTTTCTTATTGCATTCCTCATCTTATCCCTCATTTTTTGTAATTAAAAAAAGAAATTATTTTGATAATGTAGACACCCCATTTTTGACTGTCCTCAAGATTTGGATGTTCTTGTAGGTACATCCAGTGACAAGTTTTGTGGCTCGTCGAGTACTCGAATTTCGCAGCGGAACGTCACAGGTTTGAGCTTTCCAAACCCTGTATCCTTTTTGTCCAATTTTTGGACCATGCTTTGGTCCCTCCATAATGCTTCTCTTGGTGCACTGCCGGCCATGAAATGGGATTGCCGGCCATGCACTTTGGTCTGCCAGCCATTGATGAGCCCTGTTGGCCATCAATGAGCCCTTGCCGGCCATCACTGATGGTCGGCCGGCCACCAATGTTTCAACAGATATTTTTCTGATATTTTTGAGCTAGCTATTTGCAAGATGGACCATCTGCACCCACGTGGATGGCTGGATCTCTTCAAGAGGATTTTGCATCCTCTATATATAGAGGCCCCCCTCTTGCATGGAGGGGGTTACAAAATTTGTGAGCAAATTTTTTCTCTCTCTCTCTAACTAGAATTCTCTCTCTCTAAATATATTACCTTGAAGCTTGAATTCTCTACACTTTTACTTGGGTGTTCTTGATCAAACTTGATCATTTTGGTGTGGAGGTTGCTTGAGATCTTGTTTGAGTTCTAGAAGAGAGTTTAAGCTTGGTTTTGGCCTGTCTTTGTTGCTGATTTGCTGCTGTGCTTCAAGGGTGAAAAGTTACCCCTTTGAAGCTTATTTTTGTACATTGGTTTGGCCACCCTTGCATGCTGTTTTTGGCCTAGTTGTCAACTGCAAAAACCTCTATTTTTAAGTGTTGAAAATGGTAGTTTGAGGCCCTTTTTGGGGTTAGGGGTGTTCCTCCCCTCTTTTGAGGCTTATTTGCTAAGCTTTGTGCCATCTTTTAAAGCCTTTAAAACAATCTTCTTTTGGCCTTTTAACCACTGAATTCCAGAGGAATTTCAGTCATAGAAACCTGGTTTTGAGGTCCAAAATAGGAGGGGGTGGTCCCCCCTCCTTGTATCTTGTTTGCATGTGTTGATGGCCTACTAGTTGAGCATATTTTTCTACCATCTCATGGCTTGATCTCAGCATGTTTTTGGCCTTATTTTAACATGTTATAACTCTGTTTTTGGCTGGTTAGGTCACCTCTTGCTTGCTTCTTACACTTGTAGTGTAATCATGCTTACTCGCTTAACTTGCTTAATGAGTTAGCCTATCATGTTGGCTTGTATTAGCTCCATTCCAGTATGTTTTTGCTCATGTTTAGTCATGCTTTAACTCTGTTTTGAGTGGTCTTGAGCATATGAGGCTTGCTTTGTATAGCTATAGTGTAAATGGCCTTGACTAGCTTGGAGTTTCAAGGTCTTTAACATGCCATGCTTGAGTTGTTTGCATGTCATAGCATCATTTAACACATGATTTTAGTGCATATACCTCTGTCATACTTTCACATACTTCACTTCTTCATTGCTTTTGAGGGTGGTGTATTATGCCTTGTTTGTAAGCCAATACATGAGCATGATTTTCTTGCTTTTCATGCTATCATCTCAGCACATTTTGGCGACTGTTTTGGCATGTTTGAGGTCTTTCCATAGCTGGTTTGGCCATTTGAGTTTGATATTGCATGGTTCTAGTGTAAAGCTCTTCACTAGTTTTAATGCTCAAGTCTCCTAACATGTTGTACATGAGTTGTTTGCATGTTAGAGTCTTGTTTTTCATGCCATATCAGCATTAAAATATCTGTCATCTCCCTCATTTCTTCACTTTTGATTTGTTTTGAGGGTTAGTTGGTCCTAAAGTTGTGTTTAAACTTGGGATTGAGGCTTATGCCTAAATGGCTTTAACCCTCTTTTGAGGGTTCTTCCTAGTCAAAGGCATGGTTTCTCTCATGGCTCAAGTCATCTTTTTGATTGACCTCTTTCTCATTAGAGGACTTTCACATTGGACAAATTAGTTAATGAATGGCTTGGTAATGCTAAAATGAGTAATTAAAATAAACCAAGTAAAACATGCCAAGATAAGCATTGTTGTTTGCATTGCATTGCATTGTGTTCAATCGGACGTTATATTGAACACAAGGTGGATTGGCCCATTTCATACTCAAAGTGATGAAAATGAGCCAATTTCCTTTGTCTCCATTGCCTTTGATCATCCATGATAAGGTAGTGGTCCTAGAGTCTTGTTTGTTTTGCATTTATTGAATGTGTACAAGTTGGATCTTTGGCCATCATGCAGTCAAAATGCTTGATTGGTGGTCTTGGATTCAATGGTGCCTCTCCCTTGATGTTTTGAGATGATAAGGAGTGGTATAGTACATACATACCCTTGGGAGACCCTCAATTTTCCTCTAGTTTGTGCTCTATTGCAGAATGGTGATGTAGCACACCAGTGGCCAACAGTGCCTCACAGATGGCCGGCACTGCTTCATTCTTGGGCGGCAGTGCACATCCTTGACTGGCAGATGGCCGACAACATCTTCCATGGCCGGCAGGCCACTGGTGCACTCCCCAGCAGTGGTTTGGTAAAATGGTGCAGAAAGTTCTTGGAGACACCCTGCAAACAGAGCCTCTCAAGAGCAAACCGAAAGGCTTTTTGGGGCGAGAAACTAAAAGCATGCATCTTCTAATTTCCAAGCAGAGCTGAGGCAGTGGAGTTAGCATTTTACATGTTTAGTTAGTATACATTGGTTTTGTAATTTAATTAGTGTGCTAATTAGTTAAGTGTTGTAATAATTAGGTGCCGTTTGGTAACACTTACGTTTTTAGTTTTTAATTTATATTTACAAAAATTTTAAAAACTCAAATAAAAACTTGTTTGGTAAATTTTTGATTTATAAATCAGTGGTCTCAGTTTGTAAATTTGACAAAAAAAATGTAAACTCAAAAAATGTGTTTCCGTTTTGAGTTTTAAGTTTTTTTTTTTTTTTTTTACCACCCAACATTAGCCACCACCCACCACCATTTTCCACCACCATCTTCCGCCACCACCACCCACCCCCCGCTACCACCACTCACCATTCACCTGCCACCACCACCCGCCACCACTAGCCACCACCACCACCCACCAGTCACCTGCCACCCACTCGCCACCACCGCCACCACCACCCACCCGCCACCACCACCTACCTGGCACCCACTCGCCACCACCACCACCCACAACCCACCTACCATCCACTCACCACCACCACCCACCACCACCACCACCCACTTGCCACCCACCCGCCACCACCACCCACCACCACTACCATCACCACCATCACCACCATCACCCACTACCTACCCGCCACCACCACCACCACCACCCACCACCACCACTACCACCACCCACCACCCGCCACCACCACCACTACCACCACCCACTCGCTACCACTCACCACCCGCCACCGTCACCCACTCACCCACCCACCACCACCACCCGCCACCACCCACCACCACCCCGCCATCCACCGCCATCCACCACCATCCACCCACCCGTCACCGCTTTCCACCACCGTCTTCCGCTGCCACTACCCGCCACTTGCCACCACTTTCCACCACCGTCTTCCGCCGCCACCACCCACCCACCTGCCACTTGCCACCACTTTCCACCACCGTCTTCTGCTACCATCACCCACCACCTGTCACCATTTTCCACCACCGTCTTCCGCCACCACCACCTGCCATCATTTTCCACCACCGTCTTCCGCCGCCACTACTCGTCACCACCCACCACCCGCCACTACTTGCCATTTCTCACTCTTTTTTATATTTTTAAATTTTTTAAACATTTTGTCTAAACCAAACGCATTTGTAGTTTATGTTTTTCTAAAAATAAACAAAAACCAGTTTATAAAATTTTTGTAAATATAAACTGAAAACGTAAATGTTACCAAACAGGCCCTTAGTAAGTAGTTTATTAGTTATTCAATTTGTTGTGTAATAATTAGTCTAATTAGTTTAATTAGATTAGTTAGGTTAGCTTAGCTCATTTATTCGGACCCTCTTTCGCGAGGGCGTATTGTTGTAATAAGTGTGCGTGCGTGCGTGTGTGTGTGCATGTCTTCCAATCCCATTTCTTTCTCCCTTTTACTTAATCGCTTTCGATGGTAGTTTTAGGATCATTTTCGATTAGCATACCTTATGCTTTGCATGCGTGCATCATTCATTTGTCTTGCATGCACTGGGCTCGGCGCATCATTCAAACTGCATCGTATTTCAATACCTATTTGAATACATGTATCAAATTGTTGCATTCATATGCCATCTTAGATAGCCGAGCCTATTTAATTGCATTATTGCATGTGTTGCATTAGACATCTTAAACATAGTTAGGATCATGCATTGTTTCTAACTAGTTTTCCGTTTTGGCTCAAAGTACACTGTAAGTGTTACGCTTTAACATACTTGCATGAGTGTGAGTGTTGCCATGATAGCATACTTGCCATGAGGCTATTTGCTTAAATGCTAAACTGCATGAATGCCCGTGGGTGAAGGCTTGATTGCCTGAATTGGAACAACTCGATGATTGTGAGTTTTAAGCCCACTTTGTGAAGTGGCAAAATCATGTTTTCAAGCCCACTTGAGGGTGGCAAATCCGGGCTTTAGCCTACTTGCGAGTAGCACTTTCAAACCATTTTCGAAAACAAACATGAGTTGTTTTGTTCCAATTCTCGTGATCAAGTCTATACTTGTATGTTGTGCGCATCACATAGTAAAGTTAGCTAATAACTGGAATAAGACTGTATTGCCCTATATGTATGTAGGTGATTCCAAGGATCCTGTTTTGGATAAGAAGTCAAGCTAGAAGTCTTTTTATTTATTTATTTATTTATTTTTCTACTTTTGGGAGCGAGCTTTTGGATGAGAATCTTATGTTAGAACTTTGCTTTTTGTCAGTTGTACACTTGTAAATATTGTCTTTCCGTTTTTTATATAAAGTTGTAACAGTTAAAGATAAATAAATAAAGTTACTTGTATGTTCGTGTGATCTAAGCACAGCTCTGGATGGACTCTTAGTAATTAATGGACTTTAGTTGATTTTCTACTTAAGCCCCAATGTTTTTAGTCCAACCTCGTTCTGTCTTGCTACGCCTTTGGTAGTCAAGCACTACTGGCTGGTCATGGCTACCATCCTGTTTGGGGTGGGATGAGGACGTGACAGGCGTATCCAGGTGGATTTCTATTGTTCTATTTTAGAAAGAGAGGAGGAGCATGTCCTTCACTTAGCTACTTCTTGTTCGTTGGCTGCATTGGTTTGGTTTGCTTCTCCCCCTCCAGGTTGATGTTTCATCATTAGACTAGAGTTGTTTTGTTCATTGGTGGCGGGTTGCGTCTAAGAGATGGGAGGGTCCAAATATGGAGGATTGTTAAGCACTGGCTATATCTATTATTTCAGGATTACGATAAAACTCATTTTTTAGAGGTTAAATGTGATCCGATTCATTTGCTAAATGTGGCGGTGAAGCGGACATTTGATTTTTGGGATGCTAACAGTGCTGATCAGCGAGTTGCGGAGAGTGCTGGTTTAGAGTGTGCGGCTTCGGTTGTTATGTGGCAGGTGCTGTGCTTGGGGTGGATGAAGATAAACTTTGATAGGGCCTGGTTTGGATTGGGGGCAAGGAGTGAGGTGCAGTGGCGCATTTGATGGGACTTTTATTGTGGCAATATCAGTCAGTTTAGCATGTGTATGTTATGCACTTATGGTTGAGTGTTTGGCTCTTCGAGAGGCAGTGGTATTTGCTTTAGAGTTAGGTTTAGAGTTGGGTTTCTTGCAAGTTATTTTCGAGGGAACACTTGTCAATTATTAATATGGTCTGGGGTGTCATGCTGTTGCAACATGTTGAAGTTCTTGTCCAAGATATTTTACTATTAGTTAGGGGCACTTCTTGTGTCCAATTTCTATTTGCGGGTCGGGATGGGAATAAGAGAGCGCATGATTTGGTAAGGTATGCTTGTAGTGGGAATGGTTATTGTAAGTGGAACACAACACCTTCTGGTTGGATACTTTTTGTGTTAAGGGATGATGAATGCCGTTTTGTTTATGAACATTGTTGTTAACATTTCAATGAAATTTCTACAATTTTGAAAAAGAAAAGTTAAAAGAATATTTTGTCCTTATGTTAAATCTAATAATAAATTACACTAATTTTTTTTGAAATTTTAAAAAATACAATAAATTTTGTAGTTTCAACATATTAATATTGACTTTTTTTGTAAGGGTAAATAGATTGTAGGGCAAACTTCACTTTACCCCCTATGGTTTGGGCCATGTGCGGATTACCCCTTTGACGTTCGAATATCACCACATAACCCCCTGTGGTTGATGGAGTAATGTGCACGGTTAGCTTTTCCATCTATTCTAACAGGCCGTGCATGACACGCGCTTGATATGCAAATAGGCATGAAAATATGATTTTTCCTCCAAATTGAATGACTAAAATGCCCTCATCTCTATCATCAATTTCCAAAACCTATCCTCATCTTTATCATCAATATCCAAATATTCATTTTTCAAAACACAACACATCTCTCTCTCAATTTCATATCTTCCTCCTCCAACTCAAAGCCAAGAACAATGAATAAAAATTATAGTACTTCTAAAAATCAAAACAACAAAAAGCTTCCAATCTCCATTGCAAGAGCTTCAGAAATCGAGGGGAAAAAAATCAGATAAGGAATATATAGGGAAATTTGAAATTGATCAACCAATATATGCAAATACATAAATTATACATTGATACAAACAACATAAACATGTATATATATATATAGAGAGAGAGAGAATAATGTTTTTGCAATGTTCATTTAGATTGGCCTCAAGTGCTGATCAGAGGTTTCTGCGAGATTGGAGTTGATGTTGGACTGTCGATTACGACATGGATGGTCGGATCGAAGAAGGAAGAAAGAAAAACAAGTTCAAGTTAGTGCAGACAACAATCCAATGCGTTAAGGTTGATTTTCTTGATCATGTGTACATATATGTATATATATAGCTATCTCTCTCTTATATCTCTATGTTAAAAGAAAATTCTTCATTTTTTTTTATTGAAAAGAATTGAATTTCCTCAATTTCAAGTCTTGAAATTCTTCAAAATATTTTTTTTTTTATAATCATCAAATCAAAGATATATATGTGTGTGTATGTATACATATATACATAGTTATTGCTTGAGCTACAACTTTGTAGCTCCGTTACGAAAAGGTAGCAAGATTTTTCAATGGACCTGAAGCAGTTCATCCAGGGATTATATTGATGACATGGGTAGACTGATCTTCGATTAACTTTTACAATGATGGCGGATTGCGAGACAAACAGAGAGAGAAGCTTTGCTCTAATGAATTGCAATTTGTTTATCAAAAAAATTAAGGGTTGAACTTTAAACTTGAAGGCAAATTGAACATTAAATAAATTAATTAGAAATTATGTTGCTTAAATTAATTTGTTAAATCAAAACCCTAATTTCATATATCAAAACCCTAAGTTCTCTCTCTTGCTCTTATCAAATGCACAGCTGTTGAATAAGAAATGTTAAACAAATGTTATATATACAAAAGCAAAATAGTCTTTTTACTTCTAATGTTAACAGGGTTAACTATGCACATTACTTCATTAACCACAAGGGGTTATGTGATGATATTCGAACGTTAGGGGGTAATCCATACATGACCCAAACCATAGGGGTCAAAGTGAAGTTTGCCCTAAATTGTAATTAATGTAGTGGTAGCACCTCTATGTTACATTTGAGAAATTATTTAACGCTCATAGAGTAAGTTTAGATAGTGTTTTAAATGAGTTGTTATTAGTTTAAATTATGAGATTCATTTAGATAATAAAATATTAAGGTCTCTTTTGGAAAGAGGTTAAAAACTAAAAATTACTTCTTTTAGGCCACATTACTTCTCTAATTTTTTATACATTTTTTCAAAAAAAGTCAAATAAAGTCAAAAGACTAAGGCCAAGGCCAAGTTTGGCAAGTTGCCAAAAAGTCAAAATGTTACTCAAAAAGTTAAAAAGTTATCACTATTCATCAAAAGTCAAAAATTACGGCTGCATAACTCCCAATCCTAATTTTTCCATACACACTAATTTATACAATTTTTTAATACACATTTTTTCATAAAAAGTCAAAAAGTTAATCCAAACATCTATATTTTTTTCCTTAATTTTTTAGTCCAAAAAAACAAAAAGTACATTTATTTAGGACACTCCAAACAACCTCTAAATCTTAACCTACTTTCGGAAATAGCCTTGAGTGTCAATCTACAAATATAATAGAATATTGCTCTAACAGTAAAATAATGATTCATTTACCAAATTTGTTTAACTTGAATTCATTCAAATGAATTTCTTTTCGGGAAGAGACTCATGTGCGCAAGCCTTTTTTTAAAAAAAAAATTCACGTCTCTTCTCAAAAAAAAAAAATCGTTTAAATGAAATTGAACTAAACAAATTTATAAGTTAGTTAAAAATTGATTTTTTTATTTTTTCTTAAAAAAAATATAAAAAAAATAATATAATTCAAAATAAATTAAAATTCAAAATTTAGGTTTTGGTATTGCCAATGCCAAGTGTATTGAATAATTTCTAGCCACATTCACATAATCCAAAATAAATTAAAATTCAAAATTTAGGTTTTTGGTATTGCCAATGCCAAGTGTATTGAATAATTTCTAGCCACATTCACCTTCTCAGTAGGTGTTTGGGAAGTGAGTTTTTTTGTTAATTTTTTTAGTTGTAAGATATTATTGAAGAAATTTTTTTCTGTGTTTGGAAAGATAATTAAGTTTTTTAGTGGTTAGATGTGATGTTTGTGAGAGAAAAAGTAAAATGATTATAAAATTTGATGTGATCAATTTATTTTATTTGAATTTATTTTTATAATTTTGTAATCAATTTATCTTTGAGTAAAAAAAAAAAAAAAAAAAAAATCAAAAAAAATCATTCTCAAACACCGCCTTAGTGCCACCTCGATACGCTCCCACTGTGTCTCAATCAATTCGAAACCAAGGAGAAAGCGCGAAAACTGAGGAAACACTTTTTGAAATGACAAAAACATTAACAATTAATAGTGACAAAAACATTAACAATTAATAAATTAAATTAAATTAATTCAAATCAATTGGAGTAACTTGAAACTCCCCCCAAGAACACACTCTCTCTCTCTCTCTCTCTGACTCTCTCCGCTTCTTTTGCTGGCAAGATTTTCTCTCACCTCACCTCACCTCACCTCACCTCAGCTTTTTCCTTGTACTGTGAGATTCGTTCCTTTCAATATTTTTTTTATAGCATTTCTTAATATTTCAAATTTCGCTTTGGTTTCGTTGATTTCGGAGTAAATAATAGTAGTACTTAAAGCAATTTGAACTTTACGCTTCCTTCAAACTTCCCTCATTTTCTCGAGAAAATTCAATACAATGTCGTTTGCATCACTTGTTCTGGTTCTAGGGTTTCGTCTGAGTTCGTAGCGGTCTATTTTCATCGTGTTAGTACTACCAATACTTGCTTCAATAGTTTTTTGTTCGTTTTTTCTTTTACTCTCTGTTTGTTTGCCAAGAAAATAGAGCAATAGAGAATAACGTGTTTAGAGCTCCGATGTTATTGTTTTATGTGACTAACCCAAACAGAGTAGTTTTCTCATTTGATTACTCTGGTTGATTGTATGTTACAATTTTTAGCCTAATTTGTATTTTTTTTTTCTGTTAAAAAATTATTATTGTGCTGTGGAATATCCTCACAAACTGTTCTTCTTCTTCTTCTGTGATTTACTGCAGAAGTCTAAATGTGTGATCTTTGAGTGAACTGAACTCTCAATTCTGGAACCCTTTGTGACCACTACTATTGTCATGTTGCTGCTTTCAGTTATATGTTTATAATCACCTCGAAAATAATGCTGCGTTCATTGCTTATGTCTTTTATGCATCCATTCTCAGATTAGATTCATGTTGTCTCTTGGTGCCTCGTTTTTCACCTATTTCTCCACTAATTTGTTCAACACAGTTGTTTGGTTGGTGAGAATATTGATAGGAAACCTTTGTTTGGTTGGTAAGAAAATTGATAGGAAAGGACATGTAATTTTGATTACCATGAAAACTTTGATTACCCAAAAAGGGATAATAAATCAACTTAGAAAAGAAAAGTGAAGTAGTTGTCTAAGGTTAAGCAGATAGGATTTTTTATTCCTAATTTAACCGAGTGCCTACAAACTACTCAGCCAAAGATATTTTTAGAAATCAAATGGGCCAACATTTCTTTTTAAGGGTTTTGATTCTTATATTATTTCTTTATATGTGAATGTGTAAGTACTGCTATCGCCAACTTTAGCTATTTGCCATTTATGGGATTTTAATATTGCCTCAAACAAAATTTTGACAATTTCGTTATTGTCAGACATGATTTGAGCGTCACTGCTTCAACCATGCAGTCATTGGTTGCCATGCAGAGGTTTGATGTGCACAATCTTTATGTATTGAATGTACTTTTTTTGGATGGAAGTTCAGAATTTAGGACATAAGATTCCACGATATTCAGGGTTAGTATAAGGGTACATAAGATGAAGACACATGCATATTTAAAAGCAAAAGGAACTACTAGGGTTAACCATCAGCAGGAGATGTTTGAGCTTAAACAGCGAGTGGTCTTTGCTCTAAACAAGCTTGCAGACAGGGACACACACCAGATTGGGGTTGAGGAGCTTGAAAAAACAATCGAATGTTTAAATCCAGATGGGGTTGCACCATTCCTGTCTTGCATATTAGATACTGATTCTGAGCAGAAGAGTGCAGTTCGTAAGGAATGTATTAGGCTGATGGGTTTAGTAGTTGCATTTCATGAGGGCCTTATTGCTCCACACCTTGGAAAGATGATTGCTAGCATCGTCAAACGACTCAAGGATCCAGATTCTGTTGTGAGGGACGCATGTGTGGAAACGGTTGGTGTTTTGGCTTCTAAATTGAGCAATGGTCAGGGTGAAAATGATGGAGCTTTTGTTGCAATAGTGAAGCCTCTTTTTGAAGCCTTGGGTGAACAAAATAAGCAGGTGCAATCTGGTGCTGGGTTGTGCTTAGCTCGGGCCATTGACAGTACCAACGATCTGCCAGTGTCAATTTTGCAGAGGATGTTGACCAGAACCATTAAGTTGCTTAAGAATCCGCACTTCATGGCAAAACCTGCTGTCATTGAACTGAATAGAAGTATTATTCAGGTCAGTTTGTCCCTGTTGCAAAGCAGTGCTGTCTGATTTGCCTGCATTTTCCCATGTTTTTGTATTTTGCTCACTTTCTTATCTAACACTCTGTTTTGGTAAGTTCAGCCTAGTCAATTATGTCGTGAAATAAATAAAGAACTCTTTTGATATATTTGCTCCGAAATTGCTAGATCCATAATATAAGTTAACTAACTGACTACATTATAAAATGTAAGTTTCTATTCACTGCATGTTAAAGTGTGATCTGCAGCATTTGAAATAAAAATGGAAAAAAAAGAGAGAAAAGTTTTGGACATTGGATCTTTGCTGAATAGTTAGTATAGATTCTAAAAGCAATTAACAGGTAAATTTACTTATTTAGTAATTTCAAACTTTAATTCCTGCTTGGTGTAGATGGCAAAATGTTAATTTCTTCTCTAGTTATTCAGTCAAAAAATAAACCTCTGATTGTTTCAGGCAGGGGGTGCCCCAACACAATGTACTTTATCTGCTGCAATCAGCAGCATCCAAGAAGCTCTCAAGAATAGTGATTGGTCAACACGCAAAGCTGCTTCTTTATCATTAGGTGAAATCGCTTCAAGTGGTGGATCTGTCTTTAGTTTTTTCAAGGCTTCCTGCATCCTTTGTCTTGAATCATGTCGGTTTGACAAGGTTGGTGTTACTCAGTATAAAAATCTGTGATATTTCTGTCCTTGTGAATGCTTAAGTTGGATCCATTGGGTGCTTTTGTATTTAATATAGGTGAAACCAGTTAGGGACACAGTTCTCCAGGCTTTACATCTTTGGAGAAGGCTTCCAGGGCCTGATACACCTGAACCTTCTGAAGCTGGATCTTCTATTAAAGGTTTGGTAGCTGGTCCTCTATTGCTAATGTTCCAAATTAGTTCATCAAATTTGCTTACGTAATTTGTCTTCCTTGATGCTTGTTTTATTTCTGAACTTTGTACGTCTGTTACCTATGAAATTCTGTGCATCATTCAATTTTTTGAAATGGCGCTTAACTTATATGCGGCGGTAGTTCTTTTTGACCAGTCAAAATTATTATATTGCTTGTATTACCCTTGGGATTATTTGATGGGACCAGAAACCTAAAAATTGATTAATTGGGTTCTAGACATTATAGGATGTATCTTGATACTGTGTGATGCCAAGGTTCAAGTCCCATCACCAATCTAAAATAATAAATAAATAAATACTATTAACTAATGTATGCAGCTAATCACAATGAATATAATGGTATGGGAAATTTGAGGTAATGTATCAAAGGCAATAGACAGTTTGAGGTAGGTGATAATAACCAAACCAAATCGAGTCTTGTGTCCCAATTAATTGGGGTCGGCTATATGAATCATTTTTTACCATTCCACTTTGTCAAAGGCTATATACTTAGTTAATTTGAGTAAATTGATATCTCTTTAACTACATATCAGTCCAGTTTAGGTTTTCTCCTCCCTTGACATTTTTACTTGTAGTGATTATATCACTCTACCTCCCCATGTCATTTATATACTCAATTAAATTAGATAAAGGTCTGTTGGATTAATAGGGGATGGGATCTAGCAAAGTCAAAGACTAAAGAGGCTTATGGTTAGTGGAAACGGTATTGAAGCTGAAAGGTATCTAAATTCTTTGGTATTTAATCACACTATCTTTTGAGAGGTGTCTTCCATTTAAGTAGTTTTGGCTTCTAAATGTTTTTTTATTTTTTATTTTTAATTTTTTTTTACCTGTTTGATTCTGTAAATAGCTTGAAATGATGATTTGGAGTTCCTTACATGCCTACTGAAAGGGCTAGGTTGCACTATTTGGTGATTGAATTGAACAACTTGGCAAACTCAATCCAACAATTCTTTGTCCCAATTATTTGGGGTCAGCTATGTGGATCCATTTTTGTCACTTGATCCATTTGGGGTTGGCTCAATCCAAGTTCTCCTTGGAGCATTTATCTATTTTATTTAATTTTTTTGATCACGGTCCTCATAGATCAAATAAATCCTTCTTACATGTATGCTAAGTGGTCTGCGATGCACATGACCATATCTTGAGAATTGACTTTCTCTCATCTTAATATCTTATCTTCAATTAGTGTCACTCATAAATCATTTGTTTATTTTTATATTTTCTTGTTACTGTTAAGATGAAAAATAAAGAGATTAGAAGAATGAGAGAGCTTAAACCTTATGGTTACCTCATCTAACTTTTTAAATTAAATAAATGCAACATTTCATTGACAACAGATTCATTGGATGATGATGCTTAGACCCAAGGTTCTTCTAACTAATGCTTTAATCAAATCAACTCACAAGTAGTACATACCATAGTTCTATATTCAGACTCGACATTTGATTGGGCCAACAATTTATTTCTTACTCTTCCATGACACCAAATTATTGCCAACAAATACACAATACAAGTGGTTGACCTCCTATTACATGGAGATCTAGCACAATTGGCATCAGTATAACCTTGGATTTGAATGTGACCATGATTCTGGAATACTAAACCACAGCCAGACACACTTTTGAGATATCTCAAAATCTGCACAACATCCCAATGACAGGTTCAAGGAGCATCTAAAAATTGACTTACCGTACTTGCTGCAAAAGTGATGTATGTCCTTGTAACAGTAAAATAATTTTGCCAACCAATTGTTTATATTGCCCTGATTTGCCATCTACTAACAACTTACCCTTATTTTCCATAAACATGGTGTTGGGGTTCATAGGAAAGTCTAGGTTTAGAGCCGAACATCTCACTTACCCTTATTTTCCATATTTCACTTAAGAAAACAAGAACATATGTTGTTTGAGACAAAGAGGTTCCATGACATGACCTGCCACTTCAATGCTCAAGAAATATCTCAGTTGTCCTAAATCTTTGGTATGAAATTTATTCTATAGAAAGAACTTAATGCCTGAATAACATCACAATCATCACCGTTAATCACAATATCATCCACATATACAATCAACAATATCTTACCAACTGCGGTATGTAATGATGTACTACATGTCTAAAGACCAAAGTAAATCACATCACTAACTATTCCATACCAAGTAGGGATGTAATCGGTTCAGGAAGGTCGGTGTTTAGGTGAAATTTTGCACCGAACCGATAATGTCGGTTTTATTATATTGAAAACTAATACAGACCAATTTTTTTTTTTATCAAACCTCACCAAACCGCACCGATTCAAACGGTTCGGCTCAATGCGGTTTAATCGGTTTAACTACTTTCAAAATTGAGTCATTTTTTAAATTTGTAGTATAATAAATAATTTATATAAAAATATTAAATTAGTCATTTATACACAATTTTAACCATATCTAATCTAACCATTCACAAAAATACAAACAAAAAAATTAATAAATTCTAAGGCTTGAAGCTTTTACTGAATTAGGATTAGAAACAAAATATAATCTAAGAACCAAAGTCTTGACATTAAAACAAAACCAAAACTTAAAACAATCATCTCATAAGTCTAAACCAAAAGTCTATCAAATAGAGTCAAAAAAAGAAAAAAAATGAAGGCATTGTAGTAGCAAAAGTTGACTCAAACACATCAGTGGCAAACTAGCAGCTTATCACATTATCAATGTCTATTGTTAAACCTGAAATATTTAAGAAAAAAGAAACAATTAGGTGAATCAACTAAAAGTGAAACTAAGTCAAGAGAAAAATAAATTAAATATGTTATTAACAATTAAAAATTAAGTCAAGAGAAAAATAAATTAACTTCACAGGTCATAAGTACCTAATTCAATATTTTCATTTTCTTCCACAAAATCCATAGAATCTTGAAGGCTAATAGAAGTAGATGAGGAACGAAGCCAATTTTGTGTACAAATCAAAGCCTCCACCATGGTTGGAGACATTTAACTGCAAAAAGGATCAAGAACACGACCTCCAGTGCTAAATGCAGATTCTAAATCTACAGTAGACACAGGAATTGCAAGAACAATTCGTGCAACTTGGGAAATAATCGGATATCTAGTAGCATTATTCTTCCACCAAAGCAATGCATTAAAATTCTCACTGTCAACTTCAAAGCTCTAAGCCAAGTACTTATCAACCTCTGATTTGCATGCCATACCATCTTTCTCCTCTAAGTGTTTCTTAAGTTGAAATTTCAACATAGCACGAACATCTTGCCCCTCTCCCAGATTCATTTCATTTGGTGCACTACCAATCTGATATTGTACAATATTACTTGCCTCATTAACAACATACCAATCATACAACTTAACCAATGCATCCTTCACTTTTTTGGACATTTCTTTTGCCATAACAGGATCAAACATTTGGCCAAACCAATGCTTAACAGATTTCAACTTATAACGAGGATCAAGAACCATTGCAACAAACAACAACATATTCATCTTATCAAGGTTTCCCCAATATTTATCAAATTTTAATTTCATGTCCACCGCCATTGAACTTAGAAATGAATCTTCCTTTGCACATAATTGATCAATGCTGTTTTTAATTAAAACAAACTCCATAAAGAAAGCATTAGAAGTAACATGCAAAGAACCAGAAAATCGCATGGTTGCATCATAAAAGAGTTTTAAGAAATTCACAAATAACCTGATTTTGTTCCAATCATCGTCAAGTGGAGTACCCCAAACCTTTCTTTTCCCTTTCACTTTCCCATTATTGTCATCCCAATCCCCAATCCCGTCCTCATTACCATTCTCTCCCAAACTAGTGACAAAATTCAAATCTTCATCTTCTAGCCTTTCAAAAGCTTTTTGAAAATTTTCAGCCCTTTCCAACATCTTGTAAGTGGAATTCCACCTCGTAGGGACATCTAAGCAAAGTAGACTTTTACTCACAATTCCTTCTTTCTTGGCACATAGCTTAAATGTTGCAAACCGAGATGGAGAGGATTTGACATACCTCACAGCAATGCGCACTTTCACAATTGACTTATCTAAGTCACGCAAACCATCACACATTATAAGATTCAAAATATGGCCACAACATCTCATGTGCAAAAATTCATGATCCAAAATAGTAGTCTTTCTATTCTTAGTCTTCTTTTTCAAAAACTGAATCAAACCACTATTAGAACTTGCATTATCTACTGTCATGGTTAGTATCTTATCAATGCCCCAATCAAGCAGACACATTTCAATCTTCCCACCAAGTGTTTCACCCTTGTGATTTTCCACTAAACAAAAATTTAGAATTCTTTTATGTAGTTTCCAATCATTGTCAATAAAGTGAGTTGTGAGACACATGTAGTTTAGATTTTGCAATGATGTCCATGCATTTGTTGTTAAGCAAATGCGTTGACCTCTTAGAGCACTTTTTAACTTACTCTTTTCATTCACGAAAATTTTGAAACAATCTTTTGCAACTGTAACACGGCATGGGATTTTCAGTCACCTAGGTTGAACAACATGCATAAAACAACAAAACCCTTTACCCTCCACAAATCTAAATGGTAACTCATCAATAATCAACATTTTAGCTAAAGCAGTTCTACAAGCATCAACACTGAAATTAACAGTAACAAGTTGTCTACTAGTTTCCCCATCCCTTGTGTTCTGTGTAGATTGGAAAGCTAATGGTTTTTTGGGTATTATCCTGTAGCCTAAGTGGATATTTCTTGCATTGTGATTCCAAATGAGCTAACATAGATCTAGTTCCATTCAATTTGGGGTCACATGCATAAGTAGTTTGACAGTAATTACATTCAGCTCTAGGCTTTCCATCCTTGGTTTTTATCTCAGTATAATGGCCCCAAACCATTGACCTTTTCCTAGAGCCACAAGTTCCAACATTAAGCTTCTCACATGCCTTGGGTGGTCTTGCTGAGGAATGGACTATTGCTTCTCCAATGGGAGTCCCATCATTAGTTTGGGTGTGGGGATGGGATTCAGAGGCTAAATCAATAATGATAGTATCTACACAAGCCATAGAAAAAAGAAAAAAAAGAAGTTAGGATTCTAAAAACACAATTAAATTAAGGGAGGGTAGTAAAACATATACTGAAAAAAAAGAGAGAAGCATACACAGAGATAGAGAAGAAGAAAATACAAAGAGAGATCACAAACCTTTTGCGACATCCTTCGATTAGGAGAGATGAAGAGTCTCAAAGAGAGGAGAGTGCTTCACAAAAAGAAAGATAAAAACTGATTTTTTTTGTTGTCGTGAAGAATAGTGATAAGTTTAAGATTGGGATGGTAAGGTTAATAAAGGGTTTTGGTGATTGATGCATAGTGTTATAGTGTTATGAAAATGTGTGTAATAGCTGACAATGCTATCACACGATTTCTTTTTGGGGATACCAACAGCTGGGTCTTGGAAGTGTATGAGATCTTGAAAAAGTTTAATTGACATGTATGTTTTCTATTCCATTAGGGAGTGGCCGTCTGGCATATACACTTTGAGAAATGTAATGGTTGATGTTTTATTTCCTTCGCTATGTTAATGGTGCAAGACTTGTGTAATGACTACACCCTTTGGTGGCAATAAATGTCTTTTCATGGGGAAGACAAATTGGCAGTGTTATTCATTATATATTTAATATATATTATATGTATATATATTCGATCGGTTTCGGTGCAAATCGGTGTATAGTATATCAAAACCGGTACCGAACCGAAAACTGAAAAAAATTAATTTCCAAAACCGAATAGACCAATTCTTATTAAAAAAACGACCAAAGATGACCGGTTTGATCCAGTTCAATTGGTTTAGTCAATGTTTTTGGTTTTTCTTACATCCCTAATACCAAGCGTGAGGAGATTGAGTCCATAAAATGGCTTTTCCAAATAACACACTAACACTAACTCTTCTAATCAACAAACTCGAGAGGTTGTTCTATGTAAACCTCCTCATGGAGATTACCATGTAAGAATGCATTCTTCACATCCAACAGATGTAAAGCCCAATCAAGTGTGGCAACAAGGGAGATAAAAAGAAGAACAAGAGCAATCTTCACCACAAGTGAGAAAGTCTCAGAGTAGTCAAGACCATAAACTGGTTGACCGTATCACTAGGATGGATTTTGACATCCATTGACATCCTACAATTGATTTGCCTAGAGGACGAGGCATTAAGTCTCAAGTATCATTTTGTTTCAAGACTAGCATTCCATCTTCCATGGCTTTCTTCCAACCAGAATTAGATAGACTCTCTGTGACAGACTTAGAAATAGGAATAGAAGATATTGTGGCAACAAACAAGGAAAAAGAAGGGGGATGAATGTGGACATACAGAACAAAAGAAGATTAGAAGAATGAGAAAGCTTAAACCTTTTGGTTAGTTCCTCTAACTATTTATAATAAATAAATGCAACATTACATTGACATAAATACCCTCAACAGTAATATTGGCCATCTATCTCAATAAGCTCATTTAAGCTGCATTCATTTTTTTGAACTTGTTTTTATTAGCCACCCAACATTAAGTACCATAAATCATAGCATGTCTTAAAGCAGGCAATTAAAAATTGCATCACACAGTGCTTTTGATGCACTCCATCTTTTTTTTATCCTTCCCTAATTTTGTGGGCCATGTTTTCGCGAATCTCGTTGTCTTTATGAATAATTGACCAGAAATATCGAAAATGATCACTCTTAGGTATCTCATATCCATCAAGTTTTGCTCTACCTACATTCTTGTTTCTAGTTTGGTAATGATAACTCCAACTATTCTTAGTCCTTTGTCCTACTTAGCCTAAACCCTTTAGATTCTAAAGTATCTCTCCACAATTCTAATTTAAAGTTTACTACTATTATTTGGTGGACTAAAGTTATGTCATCTACAAATAGCGTACACTAGGGATATCCTCTTGAATGTTCATCATAAGTTAATCCAAAACTAATGCTTAAAAGTTCGAACTGAGTGTTTTTTTTAACATAAACCTATTGTCATTGGAAATTTACTTGTTTCTCCCTAACAATGCATTTTATAAGTCAATAAACACCTTTGAATGTAAGGTCAACAATCACCGGTGACTGGTGGTACCAGCCTTAGAGCTCGGAGTTTGTGATGTTATACCACAGACTGAAGCCACTCAATTCCCTTGATCTTTATGAATACCCAATCTTTTAATTTTTGAACAATCAACATCACATGTGAAACACTAGTTTTCAGTCTGAAAGAGCAACAAGCTTTAATAGACTGAAGTGCTCAAGTTTTATGGACCAATCTTGTACACAGTTGTTAGTCATTTGAATTTTAGCTCAACATAATGTAATGCCTTTTATTTGTTATTTTGACTTGGAGTTTCATTTTTAATGGATAACAAAAACTTATAAAAGGAAAAATTGAGGTAGAATAAGGTTTCTCTACACAAGGACTTCAAGGAAAAGATGCTAAATTGCAGACCAAAGCATGCATAGTTGTTAATTTGGGACATGTATTGTGTATCGTTTTTCTGAATCGTGTATCGTATTGTATCATGTATCATAATATTTTTTTAGCATCTTTAAAAGTAGGTAGGAAAATAAATGTAGCTACATAAAAAAAAAAAAAGAAGAAGAAGAAACTTGGGTAAACAAAACACTAAACAATGTATAATTCTTAAAATTACAAAAAAGGTTGAAGAAGATATGAATGCATCGATACTTGATGCATAAAAAATGTTATCCTCAAATCAATTTTACCCTCAATTTTTTCTCATTCTTAGTACTTGTGTGTACTATATTTTTCATATTGTCTTCACTCACCATTTAAGTTTTAATAGTTAGTTTACAATTTTTAAGTTCTCAAATAGCTTATTTATAGTAGAAAGTTTTATGCTTTAACGGGCGTAAGTAGGCATAAATCAATAGCACAAGATACTTAATACCATCCAAGTACATATTTGTCGAAAAAGTAGACATAACCCCCCCCCCCCCCCCCCCCCCCCCCCAAAAAAAAAAAAAAAAAAAAAAAAAATCGCCCCTTCTCATCTCAAAAATATTAATTTTTAATGTCAATGAAAATTTCTAAAAATATTAATTTATATAAAATTAAGTGTGTGTTTGGTTTTAGTTTTTTGAATTCAGTTCTTTGAAAATTGAGTTTTTTGTTTTTCGTGTTTTTTTGTTTTTAGTGAATATTTTTAAATTGTTAAGCATTTTTTTTAAAACTTTTTTAGATGCACCTTACTTAGATGTATCTAAAAAATAAATTAATTGTGAAAAAATATTTTGAAAAATTAATAAATACAAAAAATGTACTGAATTTTCGTATTCTTTTTTTTGTTTGTATTAGTGAATTTTTTAAAGATTTTTTTTCACGAAAATTATACTTTTTAAGTTTATTTATGTTAGGTGTGTTTAAAAATTTAAAAAATTGCTTAAAGTATTTAAAAAATTCAGTAAAAACAAAAAAATACTGAAAACAAGAGAGTAGAATTTTTTGAAAAGTATTTTCAAAAAACTTTAAACAAACATGGTTTTTTTATTTTTTTTTTAATTTGTTTTTTAAAATTGCTAAAGAAATTGAAGTATTCATGTATCCTATGTATTGTAAGATACATTTAACTTAAGATATGCATTGGTGATATGTATCGATTTGTCTTTGAAAATATCAAATCGTAAGTTATGTATCGTGAATTGTAAGATACTGACAACACTTGTACATGACTTAAGTTTTTGGAATCACAACGTTGTCTTTAAACCTGAACTATCCAGTTATTCAACTTTGCATGGGTTCAAACCTGTCAAACCCTTAACAGTTAGATGTATTCACCATCAATGTTATGCTATTTTGCAACTTTAAGGAACTGCATCTTCTTCAGATTGAAGTGCAGGAAACAATCTTCTTCAGATTGAAGTGCAGGAAGACTGCTTCAATCAATCATTTTCTTTGTTTTGTTCTGTTTTCCAAATTTATTTATGCCTTCCAGTATGTCAGCTATGGTGCACGAAGTTTTCAATGAAGACACTGGTTATGGGAAACTGGATTATGACTTTTTCTCTCCCCCCTCTTTTTTTTGCAGCTTTGAGCTACTTAAGTATATTTAGGAATGTGCTGGCCTGAACTTTCTGAGACAATTTGTGAAATTAATTAAAGAGTTTTCATTTTGTTGGTTTCTTTTGCAGTTTGAAATAAAATTCCTTAGGTAATTTCTGTGATAGAAAACCTTCTAGTCATGTCAAAATGAAAAACCTTCTAGTTCTTGTACCAAAATGAAAAAGAAAAATCTTCTAGTGCTTTGCAAGTTCCTTCTTCTATTATGTGGGCATATTCGCTGATTTGTACCTTCCAACCTTTTTTTCATTGCATGGTATTTTAAGTTTCTTTGTTTGATGGTGTTATCTTTATCTAATCATATATATATATCCTGCAGAAAATTTTTGTGGAGGTGATAATTGTAGTGCAAATGAGTCTGGATGGAAGGATGCCTTGCTTACAAAAGTGGGTACCAGCTCAATTAAGAAAAGGCTTCCTCTCTCTGTGAGAAAAACATGCCAAAGCTATGTGGATAATCCACAACATCCTAAAGCAAATGATTGGCATATAGAAATTGCAGTTCCAAAAACTCCCAATGTTTCTTTAGCAGATGTTCAAAATGACGAATCTGAGGGTAGTTCCGTTACTAAGACATTTGAAAGAGTGAGTACTGATATCACAATTGGTCAAGACATTGGATATGAATATGTGTCAATGGATGACAGACAGGATTGTTCTTCTGTGTCTAACATTATTACCGATAACTTTGAAACCAAATTTGTGACGAAGGAAGTTGGTTTGGTGAAGCAAATGGCAACAAATCAGAGGTTTGCAGCTGAAGAAATTAGTAGTGAAGAACAAAGGTACTCAGTTAAGATGCAGGATCGCAGGAGTCTTGATTCCACAGTCTCAGAATCGAATTCCCAGGCCATGCGTCAATGTTGTTCGCAAACAGTGAATGAAATGGCTTCCATTCGAAAGCAGCTTTTGGAGATTGAAAATAAACAGTCAAACTTAATGGATCTGTTAAAGGTAATTACTCTGGGTCCCTTGAATATTTATAGGTTGAAAACTTCTTCATTAAGCAGACTTTTGCACACATACTGATACACATTATGAGATCTGTCAAGTCTCATTCACCCCCAAACAAAGGCAGGGTAGTGATCGGCCAGTAGTTATAGGCTACCAAAGGCCTAACTATACAATTCCGTAATACTACTCCCATAGAAAATTGGGGGTAAAATCATTATATATAGCGGAAGTTTTTAAAATTCTTAACCTCTTTAATCTCACAACATCCATTTAGAATCAATGTGTTGATAGATTAAATGAACACAAACCACTGCTTTATTTATTATTTCAACATTCACTCAGTTACAATGAAGTGCAACTTAAAACAAAAAAAATTGTATATCTCGTTTACCAAACTAACTATATACAAAAGGTCATTACAAGACATTTCTCTCAAAGAGAAGGCAAAACATGCAAATCTTTCACACCATATACACATATATACAATGCTGGCACAACTTTCATTTGCTTTCGTCGCCTATATTCATATAGGGAGGAGGGGTGAGTCAAAGCCCAATGAATAGCATTTAATCAAAGCTGTAAAATATTGGATATAATCAATTACAAGATAAAAGCATAGTTGAACTGAGAACTTAAACAACTTGAGAACAAAATGGTATCATAGACATTTCATTTTAAAACAATGATGATAAACATCCAATCAATACTAACAAATTGAATAACTAGGTTGACTCCGGTTAGACAAACCCACCCATAGGTGCCATTGGAGATCTCAAATAGCTGCTACTAATATATTTTCTATCCCCTAGTAGTTGGGACTGTGAGAATATTAGGTTTATGTATATATGATAGTATATATATTTTGTATATATTAGGGATTGAGTGAATATTTTTGTTTCCTTTTTCATTCTAGGGTTAAATTGTTATATAAACCAATGTATTCTTGTATTACAAAAACATAATTGAATATACAGAAACATTCAGAAATCTTACATGATATTAGAGCCAAGTGCGAAACCCTAGCAGAAATCGCAACTGGTTCTCTGGTTCTGAGCTTTAGTTCGATCAAAGTTCTCTCTGATTCTGTTTTGGTTCTGTTCTCTAGATTTGATTGATTCCACAACCTATTTAGTTCACCACCCATCATTATGATCGAGTTCACCTTTTGCTTCGTCTTGCTTGTGCGACTCATCTGAGTTCAAACCATGACCTGTCAACTCACGACCCACTTGATTCACTTCACGACTTTGCATCATAGCCCATTTGGTTCGACCCACCTTGTTCCCTCTAACTCATGACTCATTTGGTTTGCATCGCAAAGTTCTCTGGTTTGAAGTTCTACTTGTTCGACACCTTTTTGTGGTCTCAGAGTCGCAATTGACATTGCGATCAACATTTGCCTTCGTCGTATCGAAACCTACCTAGTTCGCCACGTGTTTCCTCTGTTGCTGACTTGGTTCTGGACGTGCGACGCTCGCTCGATCTCTCTCACTCTGATTCGTGTTCATCTGGTTCTGGACGTACGAAGCACATTGAGATTAATTATCACTTTGTTCGTTAGAATTTGTAGTCTGGCTCTATCTCGCTTTCTTTCGTCTCTTCGACTCTGCAATTTGCTGACTTCTTTACCAAGACTCACACCACTGTTCGGTTTCAGTTTCTTCTTGGCAAACTCTTAGTGTTATCTGCTAAAACACCTTGAGTTTGAGCGGGGGGTGTGAGAATATTAGGTTTATGTATGGTAGTATACACTTTGTATTTATTAGGGATTGAGTGAATATTTTTGTTTCCTTTTTCTTCTAGGGTTAGATTGTTATATAAACTAATGTATTCTTGTATTACAAAACATAATTGAATATATAGAAGCATTCAGAAATCTTACAGGGACTACCCAAGGATGCCATGTAAATATGTATGTCAAATATAATCATAGGATATCCATTAGTTTGAGGCATTTCAATACAATTTAGATCAAATAAAGCTTTTAAGTATTCAAAATAGAAGGTTAAATTAACTTTGAAGAAACACTACTGACCTCAAATCTTTCTAATTGTTAGTCTCAACTAATCAACCTACATCATATAATACAATGCATGTTGGTACACAATCCATTTCAACAAAATTAGAGCAAGTGAATTAATTATGAAATTCATTTCCATAAATTAACTTGTTGAAGGTATTTCCAAGTTCAAACGTGCCGCTTAGGCCCTTGTTTATCCCGTAAAACATGTGTTAAATTATGTTTGATTTGCTGCTGAATTAGATGATTAAAATAAGTTTAAAACTATTTTAATGCAATTTCGAATTGTGCAGGCAATATTGACATCTTTTAGTAAAACAACTATATCTTCACTAGAAAACTCAAATTCAAGCTCTGTTGATACGTTAAGAAGTAGACTCATATATGTTTCCAATAGTATAGGCCATACAACTTATTTCTTTCCCAATTAATATAGACTTGCAATTGAAGTTGCTCCAAAACTGTCAAAACCGTTGCTAGTTTACTGTTTTTCAGCAAAAGTAAGGCATTTTTAAATGGGCATCTATCTCCTTTGTACAAACTTGTATTTGTGAAAAATTTGAGTTCTAGTTTCTAATGGTAGTAATGTCATATCAAAATTCCACATATTAGGAGATATGGTCAAAGGAGTGCAACCAGGTCAGATTATACTTCCCAATTAGCAGTTTTCTAATTCAAAAGCTTAAATTCAATTAAAACAAGTTTCTAAATCTAAGTTTTTGAATTCTTTCTTCAAAAAATCTTTTTCAAAACAAAATCAACCAATTGAAAGGTTATAATTAGGTATAGAAACATGAACATTGCCTCAATTTAAGCTAGGAACAAGTCTAGGCCAAGAATCCAAGCTTTCCCCCCTCTTCCTCTTCTTCTTTTCTTTTCTCTGCATAATTTTCTTTCTTTTGTTTTTATTTGAAGAACAGATAATTGTCTCTAAAATATTTGTATATATCTAACATAAGGAGGACGTGGCACATCCCTAAGTGAGGTGTGTGCTTGGTTGTCCCTACCAATTACATCATTAACTTAATTAATCTAGATTAATTCTAATTAAACTAGGTTAGTACTAATTAGTCAACTTTAGGCCACTAATAACACTTAATCTTGATTAATGTCACTAATCATGCGTAATTACCACTAATCTCAATTAAGTTTTCACAAAGCATATGCAAGTGTCTAGTACATTAGATCAACACATTTAAGCACCTTGAGGTGTCGTTTGGGAAGGGTGTTGGCTTTTTGACTTTTTTGGCTATTTTAGCTTGGTCTAAAAAGCTTGGTTTGGGAAGGGCTTTTTGGTTTTTTTTGGCTTTTTTTGTGAGAGAAGGGTGTAATGATTATGGGTTGGATGTGATGTTTTGTTTTTTGTGGCTAAAATAGTCAATTTTGTCTTTTGTGGCTAAATAGCCAAAAAAGCTTGGTTTAGCTCTTCCCAAACGGTGCCACAAAAGGTATTTTTCTAAATATCATGCCCCTAAACTAAAGCATATTTGCAAGCATTTTTAATGTTAGAGAGGCTGATGAAACTCAAAACACTCAAACATGGAACAAAGCATGCATATGTCATGCAATAACATTAGAGGTGTTACATTATTAGTGCATATATATTCTCACAATGAACCTTATGGCTTTTGCTTATTTGAATTGATCTGTATATCGTATCTATTTAATGAACAACCGAAGCCACCTTGCTATGATATATCATAGGCTATATCAACCGCTCAGGAATGAACACAAGTTTCTTCATCTGTCCAAGAGTTCCTTATAGGCCATGTTTGGATTAGTTGGAATTGGATGTCTGGGAATAGTAAAAAGAGTGAAAAGAATGTTTTGGGCTTACCTATGAATGAGGTAAAGCCATGTATTTATAATGAAACAATATTACAAAATAGGAAACGAAACTATAAAGGCACTAAATCCGTGATTTACACAATCACAGATTTTATACACACTACTTAAATTACAATATTCTTATTTCCTAAATTCAACACTCCCCCCTCAAGTTGGTGCGAAGATATTCAACAGACGCAGTTTGCCAATGGATGAATGGAGTAATGTCGGACCTATAGACTTGGTGAACATGTCTGCTAACTCTTGAGAAGAAGAGACAAATGATGGACTCACAATACCAGTTCGAACCTTTTCTCGAATGAAATATATATCAACCTCTATATGCGTAGTATGCTCATGTAGGACAGAATCAGAAGACAACATAATAGCGAACTTGTTGTCACAAAACAAAGTGGCAAGAGCAATCTCCTCGAATCCCAACTTTGCCAGAATAGAATGAAGCCATAGAATCTCACATGTTCCCTGTGCCATAGCCCGTTACTCAGTTTCTACAGAAAACGTAGAAAGAACTGCTTGCTTCTTACTTTTCCATGATATAAGATGATCACCATAGAAAATACAGAATTCAGAAGTAGAATGCCTATTAGTTCTAGATCCTGCATAGTCAGCATTAGTGAAACAGGAGAATCTAGACCGAGGATTAGCTGTGAAGAATAATCCCAAGCCAAGAGAGGTTTCAAATAGCTCAAAATGTGATGAATCACATTTTGATGTTTTGTACGAGGTGCATGTATGAATTGACTAACAACACTAACCGCAAATGTCAAGTCAGGTCTAGTGTTGGTCAAATAAATAAGATGCCCAACAAGACACTGATACATGCCTGGGTCCCTTAGCAACTCGCTAGACTTTGATGTGAGCTTGACATTAGGATCCATAGGAGTAGAAGCAGGTTTATACCCTAACATGCCAGTTTCCTGAAGTAGATTTAGAGTGTACTTCCTCTGAGATAAGGAAATCCCCTTCTGTGAATAAGCCACCTCAGTCCCTAGAAAATACTTGAGATCCCCCAAATCCCTTTTTACTTGATCAATGCCTACAGAATCATCATGTAACGACTCTAATTTTCAGGACCAATTAAAATCCAAATAAACCTCAAATTACAATAAATTTTCTCCAAATAAAAATAGTGTACATCTCTTTCCAAAAGGAATTAAAATAACACCTATGGTATGACAATCCCATCTAAAATGTTCTCTTTAGCACTCCTAACCAATCATTGCTAAGTTCGCTACATCATCTTCCTCTTCACAATCTCTTCGGTACTTGGCGTAAAATGCCAGGGCAATACAAAGAAAGCCATGAGCTTTGAATCCCAATTGAATACTACAACACGATAATCAACCCATCCTAATAGTACAGTTATATGCATAGTATAATAATTAACAGAATTAAATAACCGAATTTAGGGCAAAATATTTAAAGATAATAATTAATCATGTTAACTGTTAGCAAGCCAGTATTTCTAAGCAACTCTCCGTAGAGCGCCATTCTTATCCAACCACTAAGCAGTGGACATCTGACCCCTTGGTCCTACATCGAATCCAGTACCAAGGATGCTTACGCCTCTTGTTATATACGGCCTTCCAGAGGTGCTCCCTCTGTGAGATCCTCATTGCCCCCCTTTATCCACCATAAATCCGCAAAGGCTAGAATACACCGTGTGCCATCTTAGGGTAATGCGACACTTGCGTAAGCATTTCAAAATATCCACCAATGTTTCCAAATCATATCACAGGAACATATCATAGGAACCCGATCCACATTACATGATCATATCACAGAAACTCGATCCACATCACAGGATCATATCACAGGAATTTGATCCACATCACAGGAACATATCACAGGAACCTGATCCACATCACAGGATAATATCACAGGAACATATCACAAGAACATAGACCATGCAAAAACCCAACCACCCAGTTCAGATTTCATCTTCCAAAATATTAATATCTATGCACCATGTGAACAATATTATCTATTACTTTAAACCATATAAAACATATCCATAATAAACAATATACCAAATAATGAACAAAATAGAGATGCACAAAATAACATACATTATTACTAATCTTTCAAATTATTTTCAGCAAATTTTAGCACAGATGATCCAGGTGTGTAAAATCAAAAGAAATACCAAACGGTGTCAAAAACAGTTGATTCTAGATTCTACATTTAGATAACTGAGTTAGGAAGATTTTACTAAAAGGGAGTGAAGGCTAAAAATTAGTTTTAGCTAGAGAATTTATTTTTGGAAGAAAACTGGTATTTTCAAACATGGTATTCCAGCAATTTCAAAACAGGGAGTTCAAGTTTGAAAATTGAAAAGAGGCTTCAAATGACATCAAATAGAAGTAAGATTTAAACATTTTCCTAGATACTCAAGTTAGAAATACTTTTTCAGAAGAACTTGGAAGCTGAAAATCACTTTAACATGGAGAAAGCATTTTTCTAAGAAAATTGTACAGAATCTGTCACACTTTGGCAAAACTGAAATTACTCTTTCGATACTCATTGGTTTTCCGTGAAATCAGTGGCAAATGAAAGATAACTCAAAATGCTAACTTTACCAAGTGGTCTTGTACCAAAATAATTTTTGTAGAGAATGACATTCATTTGAAATAGTTGTCTTTGCAGGGTTGTTTGTGGCAGTTTAGAAAAATAATTGTTTCGGTTGTAAAATATTCTCCAATGGTTTTATAAAAATTCATAGAAGTAAAAGACATGCTAATTAAGCTCAAGTATTTTTAGATTTTACACAGAAAATTTCTAGAATTTGTTAAAGCTTTTGCAAACGGATCAAAGATCAAAACCGTGCTGAAAATCATCATTCAGTTTCATCTTCTTTTCTTTATTTGAAATATCATACCAAATAATAAGATTTAATTCCACATATGACATATATATCATAAACAAAATTGAAACATATATCTAAGGAGGGTGATAGTTGTAGATGCTACCTTAAGACTTGCACCAAATAGGCTAAGTATGAAAACTATTCTTGATAAAATAGCTGACTCTCCTCAAATTCTAACTCTAAAATTTTTGTGAAGATAAAGAAGTAGAATGTGGAAGGAAATAAAACATATGAATTCTCCCTTCAACTAGACTGGTATATATAGGAAAGGAAGATGAAGAGGGTAATCATGGTTGATGCGTTGGAAGGAAAGATGAGTCATGTAGTTGTTGAGGTGTAGATGAGTTGGTGTAAGTTGATGATGGTAGATGATGGATGAGGCATGTGGTTGTTGAGGTGAAGGTGAGTTGGTGTAAGTTGATGGTAGATGATGGTGTTGGTTTTAATGATGGTGAGGTGGTATGGGGTGAGTTGGTGTTTTCCACCATTGATTAATTAATTAATTAATAATAATAATAATAATAATAATAATTATTATTATTATTATTATTATAAATATTTAAAAGAATAAGGATAGTGGAAAATACAACATTATTAGAAAGAGTAATTGGTTTGTACCTAAAATATTTTACCACTAAAATTGAACTAATGATGAGGTGACAATATAAATGGTTAAATATAAATACAAACTTACCATAAATATTTACCCTAGAACTACCAACTCTAAAATTAAACTTCAATATTATGCTCTTATTTAACATTTTCCTTCTCTAAAAATCCGGGGCGTTACATGCTAACCCTTCAGCTGAGCTTGCCTTGATCCTTGGTAAGATTTTTCCAAGATTTTTCTCAAATCTTTCCACTGAATTTGATAACCAAAAACAATACCATTTTCCATAAGTTTCCTTTCTTTTTCTTTTTCAAAATACATTGAAATAAATTTCTCTAAGTACAACAAAATTTAGGATCTTAACATATTTGATTTCCAGTTCAATATTCTAATACTCCCTCAAAATTTTCCAAACTTCTACTGATCATGCCCATCGAAATTCTTGGAAGAGAACAACAATCCTCATCTCATTTTGACAATATTTGATACACAATAATCAGCCTCCAATGACTCCATAATTTGTGATATACAAGTCAAACTTAGAGAGATTGAGATGAAACATCTTCCAAAATGAAATTTTCCTAAAATGTAAAGAAGATTATGATCCTAACAAGTTTGGTTGCCAACAAAATATTTCACCACATCTAATAAATGTATCTGCAACACCTCAATTTTATTATCCAAAAAATACGGGCTTTCACACATCATCGGTGAGAATAATATTATCCACATAAACCAACAAGACTATATACCGACCGGCTGAATTATGATGGATGAAGCAAGTATGGTCTAAGTGGCACTGAACAAACCCCATGGAGATGATAATATAACTAAAACGGCCAAACTTATCTTGTGGGGACTATTTCAAGCCATACAAAGACTTGCACAATCGACACACTTTCTTCGAATACTCCCCCTCAGCTCGAAAACCAAGAGGTGCCATATAAATCATCTCAAGATGATCTCCATGAAGAAAGGCGTTCTTGACATCAAGTTGATGAAGAGGCGAAGAATGGGATGTGACAAGAGAGATGAGAAGATGAATGGAGGGAAGCTTGGCAACAGGGGCAAAAGTAGCTCCAAAATCCTTGCCAAGAACCTGGGTGGAGCCCTTGGCCACCAAGCGGGCTTTGTAATGGTCAATGGAGCCATTAGTTCGGTACTTAATAGTGAATACCCATTTGCAGCCCACAGTAATCTTGCTAGAAGGTAAAGGAACCAGATCCCAAGTATGATTTTGTTTTAAAGCTACCATCTCAGCCTGCTTAGCTTCCACCCATTGTGGATTTTGATGGGCCTCTGACATAGTTCGAGGAATGTACTTGGACTCAAGCTCGCCAATGAAAGAAGCCCACAGTAATCTTGCTAGAAGGTAAAGGAACCAGATCCCAAGTATGATTTTGTTTTAAAGCTACCATCTCAGCCTGCTTAGCCTCCACCCATTGTGGATTTTGATGGGCCTCTGACACAGTTCGAGGAATGTACTTGGACTCAAGCTCGCCAATGAAAGAACGATATAAATCTGAGATCATGTCATATGAAAGATACTGGGAAATGGGATGATTAGTACTACTCAAATAAAATTTATTTATTTCTAGTTAAATGACGAAATTAACCCTAAAGTATATATAAAATTTATTTCTTTTATTTTTCTAATCTTTTATTTAAACATGTTCAATTTTTTTAAACATGATGTAAATTAATCTCTTGATAATAGGCTTCTCTTACTTTTTTATTTTTATTTTTATTTTCCCTTTTTGTGTTAGCAAAATCATAAATGAAAACATACTTCTAATTTCATATTTAAATAAAATTAAAAGTGGTCTTTATAAAATAAATAAAAATAAAATAAAATAAAATAAAATAAAATACACTTGAAATTTAGTATTGCCATTGTAAATAATTTAAACAATATACTTCATAATTTTCTAATCAAATATGAGAGTTATTAAAATAGTCATTTCCAAACATTTAATCCCATGAGAAAACAGACATGGGATACAGACACTCCAATTTCCAGCCACATATTATATATCCCAAGACTATCAGTCTGTTGCGTTACAATCCCTCTTTATCCAGTCCGTCCAAACAAACACCTCTTAAAAAGACACAACGAATAGACATGTCATCTAACTTAGTGCAAGTGGGACACCGATCTTGAACAAAACAGGTATACCTAAAAATACGAGGTAAGCGAGGAAAAAGAGTGGTGTTGGGCATAAGAATATGGAATGCTATAAGACCATGTAACACACGACTAGGTGTTCGATTAATGAGATAGACCGCAGTAAGAATAACCGCGTGCCAATAAGACTTGGGAGCACTCATACCACGAAGAAGTTAGCGCATAACATACATAATATGACGGTTTTTATGTTCAACAACACCATTTTTCTCAGGAGTCTGAGGACATGTGAGTTGTTGAAGAATACCCGTTTGATTAAGTTGAGAACGAAACTCATTGGAGATGTATTCTTCACCATTATCAGAACGGATATTCCCAATAACTATACGAAGCTAAGTCTTAACCATTAGCAAAAACTGAACAAAGATGGGAAACACGTCAGACATGCGGGGAAGCAAATAGACCCAAGTGCACTTATTGTGATCATCAATAAAAGTCACATAATAGTGATGATCCGAAAAAGCAGGAACTTGAGAGGGACCCCAAATATATGAATGGCTAAGGTCAAAAGCACTAGGGGCATGTGTCATATGAGTTATACAACTAGTCTGGGTATGTTTAGACAACTCACAAGTAACACAATCAAACTTAGACCTTGTTTGGGAACATGCTATTTTAGTAACTTTTTTGGCTTTTTACGAAAAGATGTGCAGAAAAGTACAGACGGTGATATGACAACTTATAGTAACTTTTTGACTTTTTAGCTAAAATGTATAATTGATAGATGAGGCTTTAGAATCATTGCAAGCTTTATTTAATAAAGGAAAAAGTTGATATAAATATTGAAAATTGACACGACCCATACGGGCATGCCATAACTCTAAATTTTGAATTGAAAAATCACAAGATATAGAAGCAAGCAAAACAGATGCTTGAAAACTAGCTAAAGTAGAAGAATGTTGGTCCGGTGGATCCCCAAAGTAGTATAGCCCATCATGCTAATATCCCTTGCAAAAAATCTTCTTCGAACTCAGGTCCTTTAGAAGAAAGAAGAGGGTAAGAAGATGACAACACAATTAAAGGTTTTGGCAAGGCGACTAACAAATAAGTGATTATAAGCAAAATTGGGAACATACAACACGGAAGATAAAGTGATATCAGAAGATAAAGGCACGGCACTCTTGTACTGTACATAGGAGGAAGAACAATTAACAAGACACACATATTGAGCAAAAATAGTGTGTTCAGGAGAGGCAAAGAAAGAAAACTCACCAGTTATATGATCATTAGTTCCAGAATCCAGAACTAATGAAGGACTAGCAGACCGAACATAGAAAGCAGAAGTACTTGTAGCAAGGGTGGTAGCTGAGGATGATGGACTAGAAGAACTAGTGGTGAGAGACCCAAGCTGAGTCTGAAGCTAACCAATCTGAGTCTGTAATTGCTGGAGGTTAGGGACACTAGGAGACCTAGAAATAGGAGCAGCTTTCACCAAAGCAGTAGTGCGGGGTGCGCCAGAACCACGAGTGTGAGAAGAGCGTTGCCTCAATTTAGGATGAGATTTGAAGCAACGGATCTTAACATGTCCAAGTGCACCGCAATGATGACATGTAACAAAACCGGTGGTATCTCGAGAACCAGAATTTGCAGCAAGGGCCATTTGATTAGGTAGAACTAGAGGAGGAACACTAGGTTGAACCAGACATCATGGCGCTTATCACTATCAATAGTGGCAAAGGCCTCATAGAGGGATGGCATGGGTGATGTGTTTAAAATTTGAGTCTAAAGGGATTCAAACTCAGAGTTTAAACCCATTAGAAACTGGTAAGTGTGTTGGCGGGCAAGGCGTTTAGACACAAGAGATGCTGCGTCTACAGGTAACTCAGTCAAGGGCTCATATTGAGCCAATTCTTCCCAACAAGCCTGAAGATATCCAAAGAACTTTGACATTGAAAGGCCCAAAGCATATTGAGAAGTACGAGCAATGACCTGATATAGCTCAAAGATTCGAGCATCATTATGAGCATGAGCATACATCTGTGACAAGGCTTGCCATAGACTTGGAACTGTTGCAATAAAAACACATGTGGTAAATACGGTCCTCCATGGAATTGAACATCTATCCTAGAATATTGTAATTATCAATATCCCACTGAGCCCATGTGGGGTCTGTCGTAGCAGGCTAGGTAGTAGAAGATAGGTGCCAATGGGCCTTTCCCTTTCCCCTTAAAATAGAGTTTTAGAGAGCGGCCTCAGGTGGCCAAGTTTTTCTCATTTAACAACACACTCATAATACGATGAGCATGAGTGTGATGAGAAAGAGACAAATCAGAACTAATTGGGACAGGTTTGGGGGCATATAAGAAGCAACAACATGGGATGGATTAGTCATGGTGGATTAATAAGGGTTGGAAAACACAAAATCACAGTAACACAGTCTAGAAAGCTATGAGAAGTCAGAAGAAACTTGACGGCTAATCCAAATAAATGCTACCGAACAAGTTTGGTAGTCCACTGAATAAAAAAAAGCCAAAAAGGTGCTTAATACATCAGCCTCACACCCTAGAAAGGGAAAAAACATGGATTGAATTGCCCTAGAAGAGCTGCCGAAGCATGTGTAGCTAGGAAACACCCTAGTCGACAGCTAATAAGGGCCTCGGCAGCACTAGGGCAGCTTGTTGAGGGGTGTAAAGGGTTGGGTAGGTGGTTTTGGGGGGCCTAGGCTGGTTGAGTGGGGGTGTCGGGTGAAGTAGAAGGCTAGAAAGGGATTGTCGGCACTCAAGGAGGAAGATGAAAAAAGTGGATGGGCAATGGGGCAGAGGTGTCGATAGTGGATAAGCAGAGGATTAGTGTTTCTATGCTTTGGCTCTGATATCGAAAAGAATGAAAAGTATGTTTTTGGCTTACCTATGAATGAAGTAGAGCCATGTATTTATAATGAAACAATATAACAAAATAGGAAACGAAACTATAAAGGCACTAAATCCATGATTTACACAATCACGGATTTCATACACTAGTTTAATTTCAATATTCTTGCTTCCTAAATTCAACATAGTAGTTCTCGGATCTCCATTCCCCAGACTATTTTATATTTGTATAAGGTTTTAAAAACGGCCGCAACCGTTGTGTAATGCCATTATGTTACGGTTGTGGTGGTTATCGCCATCTGTTATAGCCGTTATAGCAGTGAGATGGAAATTCACAACCGTAACGGCCACCACCATCACCTAACAGTCGTTACATTGCCGCTACAACACCGTTATGATTGTTACACTTCCATTTTAAAATTTTTTTCTTTATATAAATTTTGTATATTATACTATTTTCTCTTTTCTAGTTACATAGAACTTAAGTAAAAACCTTATCTGTACATGTTTTGAATGTTCGATCTTGAAGTTCTACAAGATTTCATTACTTTTTTACTTAATTATATTTGACTATTCACTTGTATCTGTTTCTCTTATTTTAAATTTATGGGTAAATTACAAGCACACCCCTTGAGGTTTGCTTAAAATACAGATTGCTCCCTGTGGTTTTGGAAATTACATTCTATCCCTTCAAGTTTCTAGTTGTATGACAAATGTCTCTTTTTATTAATATTTCATTAAGTCACTTAACATTTTTTAATGATGTTAGAAATATATTTTAATTAACAATTAAAATAATTTAAGTTAGAAATATTAAGTTGTTTATTAGAGGAAAGTTAGAACATAGAAAATAGAATAAGCATGATTAAGTTATTTATTCTCTTTCTTTGTTACTGCAAAGTACTTTTTTTTGTAAAGATTATCATTGGTATTTTTTTCTTTTACCTTTCTATCCTTACTACTAGAATTTTGAATTTTTAATGTTTTTTCATACATCATTGAATGGACCCATTTGAGAACTCAATCTAAAACTACCAGCTGTAAGAACCTTCTAATAAACTTTCTGCTTCCTAATTCTTTTTAATGGAAATTAAAAATGGTGCACGTTTCTTGTTTTTTGTTTTGTATTGAGAAAAATTCAAAAGAAAAGTATTTATATTTTTGACTGGCATGCAATAAGAGTTGAATCCTTCTTGTTATCCTCCCTTTTAGATGGATTGCCAGCACTTTCATCATTGTGCTGCAACCACTTCGGTTCAAAATAATTTATAATCTATCATAATGTATGTACATGCATACATATGTAATTGATATACTAGACTCCTTAGGAATATTTATTAGTGCTTTGAACATACTCTTGGCTAAAGATATTTTCACATCTTATGCTCCCACTTCCTATCTTACTCTAGCTGACATGATTTGTTGAAAACAAATAACTTGGCAACAAGATGCTAATATCTCACATAATAGTTAACTTTGACATTCGAGTTGATTGTTTTCTTTGAAAACATGACCTGTTTGGATTTATCAAAAAAAAACAAAACAAAAAAAAACAATACTTGTTTAGTATACTTATCTTGGCTGTGGCTAGACCCCATTCCTTCCAAATTATCATTGTAGAGCAACCAACTTCTCATTGTATAGCATTCAAGTTCCTGGATTTTCTGTGCTCTTTCATTTTAAAATATTGTTTCTTGCACGAGGGTACTTAAAGCGATATGCATTTTTCATCTCAAGCTTTCCTAGATTATAACCATAAAATATCTAGCTGTTTCTTATTAATGCATTTCAGGTGTTTACAACAAGCACAATAGATAGTTTGTCTTCGATACAGTTGAAGGTCTCAGATCTGGAACATGCAGTTGATCGAATAGCTCAAGATGTTGTTTATGGAGGGAGATATTCTGATCTAGCTACTGCAAAACTTCTGAAGAAGAGCCCAAGTGCTGCTTCTCCCAGACTCTCTACATGCACTCCCCGACCATCCGAAGGGATACGTAATAGACAGCCATCATTATTGTCTATGAAAAATACGGAGATTTGGGAGGAACAAGCATTTTCTAGGAGCAGATCAAATAGCTCTGCTACACGAGGCATCGACATGTGGTCAGATGCCACAGACAAAATAAGAAGAAAGCCAATAGGGAAGGGTAGTCATAGAAGCTCTGGACAGGGAACACATTTTGGTCCAACAAAAAAAACTGATGCTGCCTGTGCTACAGCTTATACCACTTGTGCTAGACAAAACAGTTCAGGAATGAAAAATAATCTGTGGACACTTGTAAAAGGTTATCTATCAGAGGGGGACCTCGATTCTGCATATGCAGAAGCTCTGTGTTCAGGTGACGAACTTGTCTTGATTGAACTTCTTGACAGAACAGGTCCAGTTCTGGAAAGTTTATCAAACAAGACTTCCAGTAATGTTCTTGGCACTTTAGCATCGTACTTCCTGGAGCAAAGATTTATAAATTCCATAATCCCTTGGTTGCAACAGGCATGTTACTTTCCTACATTTCTTCTTACATTTGGTTCAAATGTTTGTCATTATTGTATTGTGTACTAGCTTCTCTTTTGTTCACTATGTGGAGCGCTGGACGAGAGCCTTTTATTTTATTTTTTTCCTGTGTGTTTCGAGGTACATAATGTGAACATGACTAGTGTTCGTAGCCAGTTTCTTTAACATAATATTTCTGGTAAAAGAAAAGAAAAAAAAACCTGCATTGGCAAGAGTGGTAGCCCGCCTTGCCTCCTAGCCAATTGTCTAATGATAGAGCCTAGGTGATAAGGTCCCTTGTCATTGTTGTCTGGGCACTTCCCATGTATTTTGAGTACCTCTGCTTGGTTTCTAGTTTCAACCAGGTGGTTATTGAGTTTTTAATATCATAGGAAATGACTAGATTAAATATATATATATATATGGCATTAGGTACCTTGACCTTGGACAAAGTCCAGCCTATATTCTATGTGGTCTGCCCTTTCAGGTGAATTGGGTCATGTAACTAGTTTCTCCTACTTCTATATTTTAGACACAATGATTGTGTCCCCTTGTTATAAAGCTGGGTACAGTCGCCTGGTAGGCTGGACCTGCCAGATAACTTCTCTCTTGTGAGTGTACACACACATAAAGAGACAAACACTAATTGATGTCTTTTGTGTTTTTGGTGGTGTACTTGTGCCTATGTAAGAACTTTCAATCTGCAGTTGGATGGGGCTTTCTTTTTAAAGCTTTTTAGAGTAGCAGTTACTGTTACACTACCTGGTTGCAGATGATAAAAGATTGCCGATATTTTACCATTTTATGCTTGATTAGCAACTCCCCAACCCAAAAAAGGAAAAGGCAAAAAAATTAAACAGAAAATTGACAATGAATTCATTTTATCTTCATGTTTTTCTTGTTAAGAGAGCTTTTATTATCCGCAATCAATGATGGTCAAGTTATATCCACCACTTTCATTATAATTTGGAAGCCATATTTGGAGGTCCCACGACCTTAAAGTTTCTCATCACACGTGGGCTTTTTGTGGAAATCTCTTATTTCATAGAAATGATAGTCGAAAGAATTATCTTAGTAACTTTAAACTGATGCTGTCAATAACTATTGTTGTAGCTAGCTATTTTTAATGGGTCCCATTTTGTTATTGGACAAATGACAGGACAGGATTTACTAAATGGCCGCATTAGAGGCCATGTATTCTTCTTACCTTTAAATGCCACGTAATACTATATGGAAAGTTAGAGGTAATATGTGCATTGGATGATTTGCTGAGCTACTAGGAAGACAGTTGCCTGGGGACTTCACAGCTACTTCTAACTATGTCACATAGAATAGTAGGCTAAAAGAATGAAATGAGTACTTTCAGAATTAGTTGTTTGAGAAAGCCTTCTTTCCCCATAATTGGTGTATTGAGGTTTTGCATGGTTATTTACAATGTGAATTTAATTAAACTTCAATGAGGAATAGGGATTTTCCAAGAGCAGGGAAAGAAGATAAGCCTTTTGGCTTACTGATTCTCCCCCTTCATAAAGTCATGAGTTTCCTGACTCTTATTTATCATGAGTCTCATGATTGTGATAAATGACTCACTGACGTTTTCATAAATTCATGTACTTTTATTCGTTCCTAATGAAATTATAAAACATTTAATTAACTTGAAGTCTTCAATGTGAGTTAGATAATTAGCACTGTGCTCTTCTTTTATTGTCTAGTGTTCAATTTCCTTGTGTTTCCACTTAACTAAGTAATTTGTTTGAGAGTGATTTGAGACTGGAGAAAAACTCTTATCACAGAATGATATCCATTATTTTTAGGTGGTGGACTTGAGTACTATCCATGGACCAAATTACCTTGGTCTCTCAGCAAAAGCAAGGCAAGAATTTTTATCGGCAATTCAGGAAGCTGCCAACCAGGGCTTTTCTAATCTTGCAGAGAGTTCTGTCACACAGCTAGCAGTGAAATTGCATCAAATCTGGGGTGAGTAATCTTATTCATATTTAAATTAGTTTAGTTCTCATGTGACACGAACACAATGTTTGAATTCGGTCTTAGTCTCTAATCTCAACCCATTTAGAATATGAAGGAATCTTGACTATCAGCAAAGTTTTAAACTTTCCCAATGGAAGTGGCAGAAATTTCAGAAGTCTTGAAATTGGATGGAAGTGATTCGAAATTTGAAATTTTGTCATATTTGTAAATCTTTGCATGACCTTGATTCTTGTGTTAGGAACTTCCTTTTAAGTGTTGGGAATAAAAGTTAAAATGAGGAGTCTTCTCTTTAGGGAAAATGTTATTTTATCAAGAGAATGAAATTTATCTTTTCTTTTTGCCAACTATATTTATTTATTTTTCTACGCATCTAAACAAGGTTTGATTGCATGACTAATTCTCCTACACTCCTGGTAAATACAGAAGTGTGAAAAATTCTGTTCTCATAGTTGAGTGTCAGCAAGTTACCAATACTGCTCTTCTCTCTCTCTCTCTCTCTCTCTCTCTCTCAAATGTGTCATGTCATGTATAGTAAGTGTTACTTGATAGTGTTAGTAGATTTGAGTGTTAGAGGTAACTATAATGTTAGTAATCTACATCAATTGATGCTGTTTAGCTAATTCTCATTTGGAAATCATGTAAGTTACCAATACTTCCCTTCTCTTAAATGTGTTGTGTCATGTAAAATTTTACATTTTCCCTACACCTCTTTTTCTAGGGGGTACTTTTAGTATGTCTCTTGCATAAACTGTCAGGTATCAATTACATTACTGTAGTAGTTGTGAGACCATGATATGCACCATGCAGCATGGACTTTGCAAAAATCTTTTATTGTATTCTTTAGTGACTAGGATGTCCTTGAGAATATACCTAATTTGCAATTTTTATGTCAGATATAATTTTTTTATTATTAAAAACCTTGGTGGCACGAGGGAAAATTTTATTAATCACTCAAAAAAGAAATAGGTACAAGGAGAGGGGGACATAAAAGCCTAACCTCTGGAACAGTACCAAGCACACCTAACTTCAAAAGATCTCTAATATGCTTAGGAAAGAGATTTAGATCAGCGAAAATAGAGTCAGAAAAATCACAACCCCAATTTGCCACACTGGTGGCTTCCTATAACAACAAGAGACCCAAAATGAAACCCCAAATGCAGCATCTTCATTCTAGCAACAACTGAACATAACTGAACACCATTCATGGTGTCCACCAAAACCTTATGTCCATCCCAATCTCAATAAAACTTTTCTCTGCACAGCTCAATACCCTGAGCACATGCCGGTGTCTCTGCCATCATATTAGAACCAATGCCATAAGACAGAGAAACCAAAGAGAGAACCCTTTTCATTCCAGTAATATCCGGGTTCCCTCTGCTGCAACCATCACTATTGAGCTTGATTAAAGGGGGGTTAGGATTAACCCACTGTATCAAAAAAAAAAAAAAAAAAAAAACTCTTGGCAATTGCAGCATAAATGGGGAAATTCAACACCTGCAAAATCAAAGGATCTTGAAAAGAAGCTGGAGACACAAAAAGAACCTACCTGGCTTAAGGCAATCAAGAAGAAGAAAAAAAAGCTACGAGCAATCTAGAGACGATCAGCGATATTTGCTCCTCGCTTTTCATTACTCTCGACAAATCACACGAGCTACTTGTCTTATCAACTTAATGACCTCATAATCTGCACCAGCAAACCACCAAGAGTTAAGTCTCGGGTGATGAAGGGGAGAATATATATATATATAAATCTGAAAATTTCCCTCATAGAAAAGAAGCTGCCTCACTCAGAAAATAAATGTAATACTGATTCTGAACCAGGAGATGGAAAACAGCAACAACACCGAGAAACTATATGAACACCCTTGCTCTGAACAGTCTCAACAATAGGTAAAATGTTATTAAACAGCTTCCACATAAAAACTGAAATATTAAGGATGCCATAGCGATGAAAAAGAAAGCATATGCCGTTTTACCTTTCAAACCATATCCCAAGCTGAGGACACAGAAAACACCATCAGAATTGGGCTACTGAAAACACCATCGGAATTAGGATTCCAAATAGTGCCATCAGAATCTGGATTATATACAAAGTCCAAATTTTCAAATTCTGAACACAACTCACCAAATGAGGAAGAAGCTGGTTCAATAGTTGGCAATTCCATGAATCATTAACCCAAACATCTCAAACACAAAATTGCTGCTCAAAGGACAGAACAGCAGCCCAAAAAGGGCCCTTCAGAAGCTAACAGTCCCACCATAAATCACATAACGCATTATTAAGCTGCCAGAAAATGTTATGTTTAGCCTCTCAAAAAAACACCATTCTCTTCCACCAGAGCTTAATGCTAAATGCAGCAAACATATCAGAAAGCTTGCGAGTTACAACAACCTATTCCACCTTACTCAGTTGGAAAGCACAAGGAATCTCACATCTTCCAATGAGTTTTAGGACCATGTCATCTGAACCCTAAAAAATAGCAAAATTTCTCAATATCGTCCAACACATATTTGGGAGGGTCCATAGCCATTAACATAAAGATAGGCATGCTTTTGAATTTGAAGAACATGCCTCAACAAAATGAGCTGACCTTCCATAGAACGCTGCCCTTCTCCTAATTTTATTAGACAAATTTTTTTTTTTTTTTACAAAAAAAAAAATAAAAAACTTCTTCCTACCAACATAAAGAGGACAGCCCAAATAAATAATGGGCAGCCTTTTGTGCCTAAAACTTGTAACCAAAGAAGCAATATTCTCACGAGCAGGAAGGGCCTTCTCCGAAAGAATAAAGCAATTAATTTCCTTGTTAACATGTCAACCAGAAATTCTCTCATACTTGTACAGAAAAAAACATTTATAATTTCTGAAATAGCTCTCTTGTAACCATTAGTAAAAATGACAATATCATCAACAAATGCCAAATGTCTAACAAGAGGGCAATCCAGTAGGCTGTGAAAAACTCAAATGACTTGACCTTCTTGAAACAAGTTATTTAAACCTCTACTGAGAGCTTCTGTCAAAGTTAAATAGAGGCAGAGGAAGGGGATCACCTTGACATAACCCTCAAGAAGAATGAAAATAACCTGAAACCTGACCATTAACAAGCAAAGAGAACGAACAATTTAATATGCATCTCCATGCCATATCAATCCTCATTTTATTGAAACCAAAGTGGCTGAGTACTGTTAGTAAGAAAGAGCCAAGAAACTCTATCCTAGTCACCATTTGTGGTTATAATACAACTTTATAATTGGAAACCTTATGGTTCAACTGCTGAACATCTCCCGTGCAAGCAACACATTATCCATGTCATTTCTTTCTTGCACAAAACCCCTATGCTGTTGAGAAATATTTTTTGGAAAAAGAAATGCCAATTTAATAGCCAATGATTTGGTAATAACTTAATAAAGTTTACATACAAAGAGAAGGATTATTAAACTGTGAGGCAAGGAGTTACCAGCAAAAGAACTGAGGACCACATCATAAACATCCTTATTCACAATCTCCCAGCCATGGGTGAAAAACAAATCAGAAAACCCATCTGGACCCGCCACACTGTCTTCATTCAAGTCAAATATTGATTTTTAACCTCATCCAAAGAAGGAACAATAGTTAAATGGGCATTATCCTCTTCAGAAACTATACAAGGAATCACATCCAGCAATACCGAATCCACATTCTCCAAAGCCCCTAACGACTGCTCTTGGGAAAAATTAATAGAAGTTCACTTAACCCCTCCAGTGTCCACGCAGAACCTCCTTAGACTTTATGTAATGAACCCAAAATCTTTTACTTTCAGTCATTGTGGATTGATAAAACAAATTCGTGTTACAATCCCCTTCCTTGAGCTATTTAATTCTTTGAGTTTTGCTTCTAAAAATTCTTCTATCGGAATATCCCAGTTTTGCTGCACTACATTCTGAAAATCATGATGTCTGCACATGTTTTGAAACCTAAAAGGTTTAGGATCAGAATCAGCGTGAGATTGAAGCAATGGATAATAAACTAGTCTAGTACTTAAACATACAACTGATTGAAGAATTGGTTGCTTTGGAAAAGTCCAATGTTGCTTTGATGATATAGCTGGCCTTAGACAAAATCAAAATAAATATTGAATGAGCCATCCTTTATATTGCTCCAAATCTACCTGTCACTTGGAATATGCATTCTGTGATTTGCTGGTGTCCATGAGTTTTTGTTGTTCATTGTTGTGTTGGGTTATTGACCAAATAGGAATATACCGACTTAGAGCGCCTACTAGATAAAACAATTGGTTTTCTTAGACATTAAATAAAGCCATTTGACATTTAATCTGTCAGCCTTCTTCCTTTTTTTTTTTGAATCACAAAAAGACTACTAAATTTCATTCTCTCCTTTAATGTAGGAGGAGAATACGCCTGAGAAGAAAGCTAATCACAAGAATTGGTGCTTATGCTAGAGGATTTGCTAATCTGATGTAACCATTTGTGTCCAATGCTTAAAATTCAGTTTTTTTTTTTTTTTGTCCCCCCCCCCCCCCCTTCCAAGAAAAACAATGTCGCACTAGGAAGATCGTTTCATGTCAATATTTGAGGAGAAGCTTGGTTTGTTAGCATGCTTTTTTTTTATTTTTATTTTTTTTATTTTTAAATTTCGTTTCCTCATCTACTATTCTTTATAATGCCGATAAACCTAAATAGAGAAATTTGGCAAAAAACTCTTCAATGGGCCCCTTTTTTTTGTGAAAAGGACAGTCCATATTCTCTCCCATAAATGCAGGAGGAGAATATGCCTAAGAAGAAAGCTAATCAAAAGAATTGGTGCTCATGCGAGAGGATTTGCTAATCGGAAGTAACCATTTGTGTCCAATGCTTAAAATTAATTAATTAATTATAAAACACCCCCCCCCCCCCCCCCCCCCCCCAAAAAAAAAAAAAAAAAAAAAAAAGAAAGAAAGAAAAGAAAAACAATGTCGCACTAGGAAGATCGTTTCATATCAATGTTTGAGGAGAAGCTTGGTTTGTCAGCTTTTCTTTAAACTTTTGTTTCCTGATCTACTATTCTTTATAATGCCGAGAAACTTGAATAGAGAAATTTGGCCAAAAACTCTTCATTGGGCCCCTTTTTTGTGAAAAGGACAGTCCATATTCTCTCCCTTAATGCAGGAGGAGAATATGCCTAAGAAGAAAGCTAATCAGAAGAATTGGTGCTCATGCGAGACGATTTGCTAATCTGAAGTAACCATTTGTGTCCAAATGGTCAAAGGAGCTCAAAATTGTGACACTAAATTGGGGGCACTAATGTCCTTAATTTCTATTCTGGGTAACTGTTTTGTTTTGTTTGTTTTTTTTTGCCTTATATGGAAATTAGGGGCATTAGTACCCCCAATTTAGTGTCATAAATCAAAACCCTGGTCAAAATTCAATTTTTTTTAAATTTTTATTTATTTATTTTTAAAATTCAATTTTTTAAATTTTTTTAAATTTTGTTTCCTCATCTACTATTCTTTGTAATGCTGATAAATCCGAATAGAGAAATTTGGCCAAAAACTCTTCATTGCCCCCTTTTTTGTGAAAAGGACCATCCATAATTTTTTGCTTCATAAACCCCTTGAGTAGCAGCTGTGTCCTCCATGAAGGATTCTAATTTTTATTTATTTATTTGTTTTTTGGGATAATCTTACCCATGGACATATATCAACTTACGCTGTAGCATAAATTTTGTTGTGGAAGGGACGACCATACCGAAGCCAAGGATCTCTGATAGCAACTTGATGGAATGAGATCCTTGGATTGAGTGGAAAGAATCTGGCACCAGATCATTGTCAAAGGGAATGCCGAAGGTTGCAGATGTCTACCAGAAGATAATGGAGGAGTTGGGAGTCAAGAAACGTGGGTGGTTGTGGATTGAGACTTGAGTTATGATCTTTTTGACATGGTGGAAAGTGGTGATGGCGAGGCTCCAAAGAGCTTCGTGGAGCATGCCTCTTAGGACAAGCATATTTTACTAGTGTGTATGAAACCTACAAAAACTCCATTTCCCACGAAGTGCTCTTTGGAGTCTCGATTTTCGACATACTTGTATTATTTACTCATCACACTACCAAGCCTATATAGTGGCACATGTTAATATCATCAAGAAATACAGAGTTCTTCATTTAATATATTACACTAAATATACTAAACATATTAATATGTATATATCATTTAATTTTTTTTAATAAGATGAAATCAAAAATTCAAAATATTACACTTAGGCCTTGTTTGGCATTTATTAAAAAAGTCAAAAAGTCATTATTTTATTTAAGTCACATCATTTTATTTAAGTCACATTACTTCTCTATAACATCACTTTAAACTCAATCTATAATCCAATTCATATTTCATAAAAAGTTAAAAAGTACACCTATTTAAAACATCTCAAACTGTCCCTTAGTATTCATTTTTACTCATTTATTTCTCATCTTTCATCTTTTAACTTTCATTAATTATAAATCACTATCCATAATACATTATATTATATATAATTTTTTATTAATACTTAGATTTTTTGGGTTATAAAACTAATCCGTCACGAGCCTCGTTCCCACACTGCCTCCGACACCAAATTGATATTCCTTGCCCGCAATATGATATGTGATGGGGGTAGGGGAATATAAATTTACTCCAAACACAACTCATAATCATCCCTAGATGTTAGAAATGGTTATGTGAAAACCATCATTTTAACTAACTTTGACCTAAATTTAAGGTGAGACCTGTTCATTGTTTTAGGTGGGTTTTTATGTCATGTAATCGATTTGACAAAACCATTTACGAATGAATTGAAAATCGAGACTCCAAAGAGAGCTCCGTGGAAATGGACTTTTTGTAGGTTTTATACACAATGGTAAAATACGCTTGTCCCATGTAACAAAGACAAGGAAATTTATGTGTGTATGTTTCAAGTTTGAGATTTGGGTTTGGGTATCCAAATTTCAGAAGTAGAGAAGTTATGGACAAAGTAGAGTTGGGCCAAAATTACCATAGATGTGCACTGCCGCTCTGCACTAAACCAAGCCTAGGTCGGGCTGCGTGGGTGCGAAGTTGTGGGTAGCAAGGATGGGCAAGCATTCACTCGATTTGCCAAAACCAAATAGCCTAAACCAATCCACTACAAAATGGATAGTTTCAATAGTTTGAGTAGACGAATGCGGATTTTTTTCAATCCAACTAAATTTGGACAAATGGCAGATATGAGACCACTTGACCCAATCTAATCCTCCAACACTCCTAGGAAAATGAAGTTTTGCTTTTATGGTTTATATGTTAAAAAATTGACATTTTATTTAGTAATTATATTTGTTGTTTATGAAATATGAAAGTTGAGCTTTTATTTTTTTTATAAAAAAGGAACAATAAAAAATTAGGGTACAAAATAGTAAATAATTACTGAAAAATATTTCGAAAAAAGGCCCAAAACAGTAAAAGATCAAACCAATCCGCATCTGCTAACTAAGCAAATGAATGCAGATTGATTTTTTCCAATCTACCTTAGTTTGGACAGATGGTGAATGAAAGGTCACCTGACCCAACCCGATCTACGAGCACCCTTAATGTGTAGGGTCTGTCCATATTATATTTTCCAAACAAAATTCATTTGAATTTTTTCAAAACTTTTTGGGTGGAAACAAAATTCAATCTATTTATTTATTTTGTGCTACATTTGAAATTAAATTTTTTTTGGTTCAGTCACCTCTGTTCTGACCAGCTGCGTATTTCGGTCGCATCTTTCCAGCCAGTTCTGAATTGGTATGAAATCATCTTCGAACAACCACTAAGCATGCTATAAATAGCCCCTCCTCATTCTAGAATTTATTCATTCCTTAAATAGTTTTATTTCTTCTTCCTTTGCTCTTTGCTTCTGCTTACTATATATAAAATAATGATTATGATTTATGAGAGAAAAAGAGTTTCAACATTTATTTGGTTCTCCAGACTTGAAGTTCTTGTGTTGCATCTTCAAGTTGTAAGTCGTTGCATATTGGGAAATAGATGCTGGACAAACTCGAAGCTGGACAAACTTTCCATATTGTGTTACTGAAAAATATACTATAGCGACGTAAGAATTTTGTTTACTGATTTTTTTATTTATTTAAAATAATTGTGTATTTTATTTTGAATTTCTAGTTATTATTTTATACAATTTTGTTCACACACATTCACATTGAGACCTGTTAGGTTCTAATAGCTAAAAGGGTGAAAACTGGTTGAAAAATAGCAAGTGACATGATTCAATCTACTCGAGCGGACCTTCCACACTGCACAAACGGTTCGCTTACGGACCCAAAAGTGCTTTGAGTCAATTTGCTTGAGCGAACATGTAGGCTGTACTAGCAAATTTGCCCTGATTCGTGTGTGTGTGTGACCTAAATGACAAGAATAAGCAGGGAAGTATAAAGTGAGGCTCCAAATTTGAAAATAGGGCTCCGAACGTTGTAAAGAAGACAACTAGCTACTAGAGAGGTGATTTTACATGCTTTTGATGCCGTTCTCATCAATAATGGTGGATTCTCTTTTCTCCATGAGCGGCTAGGTACATTCCTTAGGGTTGAGATAAAAACCTAGTCTATTAACTAGGATTAATGTATTGTAGCTCTTAGTTTTGACTTGATTTTGTTAAATTGTATGACTTTGAGAGTTTTATTCAATAATGTTTTATTCTAAATATGTGTTCGATTTATGTGATTGAGAATGTATATTGTATAATTGTTATCTTTGTGTGTTTATTGAAAATATAAGATGAGTCGTGTTACAACTCTAGTTTAGTGTGGATAATTCGTGCCAACTGAAGATGATTCGTGTCCATGGCTTGGATACACAAATCCTTTTGTGAACATTTTTGGACTTGTAGTTACAATTCGTTCCAAACAATGATTTTCTATAACTCAATACACAAATCCTAGTGATGTAACTAGTGGTAGATTCGATTCCCTAAGAATCTCTTTCGATTAATCTAATTTAATTTAGGAATTGTCATTCAATGTAATTCAATTGAATCCATTAGTATCTGTGGATCGATATTTGAACTTGCCACTGTTTTATGGAATAGAGATCTAATTTAGTTATTTAATCTTCCAAATAAAAAATTCATCAAAATTGACTTTGATTCTTTAATGAACCAATATCTTTCTCACAAATGATGGACTCTTGTTGCAATCAACAAAGACATTAGAATTTTTCGCTGTAACATCAGAGCATGCTTTTGTCACCATTGGAAATCGTTGGCCCAATCTACCATATGGAACAAGAACATGGAATCTATCAATGGACACTGGACTGAAATTTAAGGAATTCATCAAGAAAATTAACTTTTTCACCATTATTTTCTTTTATAATTTCTTTAATTGGTTCTTTATCGAAAATTGGCGGTTTACTCCAATCCACACTTAGATCTAGACTACTTGTTAATATGAAAGGCCAGTCTAGGAAATTTTCTAGTGTTGAATCTCCTTGGAACTCAGGCAAGTTGATCTCCAAACCGAACTCCCATCGTCAAGAATCACATTTATTAACCGTGACTCCCTTGTCCATTTCCCTTGATTGATGGTCAGTAAAAGGGTTAGTGGAGAAATTGTGATCCAAAACCTTTTTCTCCATAGGACGTCAATTTGGTTAGAGGTTGCGATGGAATTTTTCAAAATTCAAGGCATTGAACTGCTATATCAGTGATGCAATTGCTTCATCGATTTGCAACAACATATCCTTTATTTGAGCATCTCATACAACGTCAATTCACTTATTTGACAATCACATATCGAACACCTCGTCTTCTACCAATAACTCCTCCACATGCCATGGTTAGGACTTAGGCGTAAACTTTGATACCAACTAATGGAGGGAGACTGTAGACACCCCATTTTTAATTACCCTTTAGACTTGGGGGCTTTCCAAAAAGCTCTCGACGATAAAAGCAGAGATTAACTCAAGTTCAAGCCGTTGATAAAGAAAATCGACCATCCCTACACCCATTTTGGCCGAAAAGTTTAGACCTTCAAAACCCATTTTCAAAAGATTTTCTAAAAGGCTAGAGAGGCCTTCTTAAGCATTTCAACAATTTCTAACTTTGTGATATTAAAAAATGTTGATCTATTTCAAAGGAAACAATCATAGAAAGCTTGAATGAATGAGGGAGTGGGAAAACCTCTTGGAAAGAGTGTTTTTGGACCTTATAGTGCTTGACCAGACAGTTTCAAGCACACCTGGACTGTTTTGTCCCGCCATATCACTTGGAGAAAGTGATTGACGGACATGTTTGGTTCACCTAACATCTTGGAATATGCCATAAGGATCTGTGAAGGTCTAAATAGAATATTCCAAGCACCTAGAACCTATTTAAGCACCCCCTTGTGGAGAGAGAGGGGGTTGGTGATTATTGGTAATGGTTGGTGAATTTTGAAACTTTGGTTGGTTGGTTGGTCATTCCAAGAATCCTAGAGCAATCACTCTCTTACTACTAATCGCACACTCATACACTTGGGGCTTTCTTCATCTTCTTGGCTTGAAGATTTGAAGAGTTGGAGTAAGAGTTGATCATCTACTTGAGGGAGCTTGGGCTAGAGTTGTGACCAGCTTGGCCCCTATCTCTACTAGTTTTTGAGGTAATCCCTACTTCCATATCATTTTCTCTCATCTTCTATCATTGAGGTAATCCCTTCTTCCATATCATTTTCTCTCATCTTCTATCACTTTCTCTCTATCCAAACGCTTATGTTGTTGTTGGGTTGTTGTTAATTAGTTAGTTGAATTCTTGCTCTCTTTCTCCATTTTCTGTAGTAATTTAAGGCTTGTATATAGACTATGGCCAAGTCCAAATTGATTTTCTTAATTTCTTATGGGATAGAAGCCCTAGCACTATTTCCTCTATTGAGAACAAATTGAACCTCCCCTCTCGTTACTTTTTTTTTCATGAATTTGGGCAATTTATGCCCTTTTCCATGTGTTTGAGGGGTTGAATCTCTCCATCCTCCCTAGAGTTTGCGCCATCTTGCTTGTTTTGTTGATTTTGTTAAAAGCCCAAGCACGACTTCCTCCACGAGAATAGATTCAATCTTCCATCTTATTACTCTTTTTCATGGAGTTGGGTAGTTTATACATTTTTCCATGTGTTTGAGAGGTACAATCTTTCTATCCTTATCGGAGTCTTCATTATTTTTGTTATTCTGTTGATTTTGCTGCTTTAGAAGCCCATGCACAACTTTCTTCATGAAACAGGTTGGATCTATCCTCTCAGATCTCTTTGTCATGGACTCGAGTAGTTTGTACTCATTTCCATGAGCATAAGGGTTAGAACCTCCCTATTCTCATTGGAGTTCTTGTAGTAGTTATTTTAGATGATTAGATGATATAGTTGTTATGTGTGTTGGAATGGCTCTCTTTTCTCCCTTTCCTTACTCTCTCTCTCTCTCTCTCTCTCTCCTTAACTTAGTTTTATTCACTTTACTTAGATTCAGTATTGTCATCATGACATTCATATGATTAGGTTAGGATCATGCATCTGAGCCTAAAGTATCATGTTCTAGTAGATATTGTTGTTATTATGTATTGTGCACCTCTTGATGATTCACATGCCATCTTTAGTAGCAATCGGGCTTGTATGATTTATTTCGTGTGTGTTTTTGCATTATGTAGAATATTGCATATAGGATCATGCATCTTTTCTAACTTTTTCTCTTCTGTTACACTTGGTTAGAGTACTTGGTGAGTGTTCCTTCCATTCTTTTGCATAGCATAGCTTAGATTATTGCATCTAGGATCATGCATAGCTTTCTAACCCATTACACTAATGGCATGGTGTGGAGGAGTACTAAGTGAGCTTATTTTCTTTCTTCTACATCCTGTGCATGTATTTGCTCCTTTATTATGTGCTATATCTCTCTATTTGACCATTATATGGAGGCCTTATTGCCTAGGTTGGGATAATTCCAATCTCTTCGCACGTGGATTATCTCACATTTTTATGGAATTATCAATCTCAAACCCTTTTCAAAATGCGAGAGATTAGAATATTCTAAAATAGGATGTGGTATATACTTGTTTGTTCCATGTAGTAAAGCTAGTATTAATAATTGAGTTATCTGAACATATTGTGTTAATGAGTCTCATATCAAGAATTAATAGAGGCTGGTCTTTGATTGGGAGGGTGGGGGTGATCTATAATGGCCCGAAATTCTATCATCAATCTACAGTGCTAACTCCATAATAATTTGGTTTTAAAATAAGATAAACCATTAATCACTTTATTTCATATTTCAAAAAGTTATCTCTTTTTCGTTGAACTGTTCAAGTGATTACATCATTGTTCAATTACATTCATCAAGAGGTTAAACAGTTCAAAAAGCAAGAGATTATACAAAATAAAATGCCCTAAGAACGTACATCTTTTCAATCATTTCCTTTGAACACACAAAAGATGGATTTCTGTCTCTAACACAAAAGTAGCCTAAAGCTTCAACATGTAGCATTCATAGAGCCTTCGTACTCCCATCCAAAAATATATCCCATGCCAATTCATTTAGGAGACATCACCGCATCATTCCCTAAAAGGTTGTTAGTTTTAGGGTGAGCTATTGCTCAGTAGGAAATACCATTAACAAGATATATAATTGATCGAGATACATATGATCATGCCATGCAAGGGATGATAAAAATGCAAGTCTTTTCCTTTTTTCTTTTCAAACCATGATACTCAATGCATCATGCCAACACATGTTGAACCAAGTCATGGGGTGTAAATACGCTATGACGTCACAAGAGCCACAAACCACGCATACATATATATAATTTTATACAGAATATAATCCAACATTTGTCGACTCTAACAATGGCGAGGTGTTGGGCATCCAAAACCTTTCCCCTTCTACATTTGCTGACTCTTGAAATAGCGGGTCCGTGGACACCCAAAACCATGTCTTTCCACATTTGTTGACTCTAAAAATGGCAGGCTCATGGACAACCTAAGCTCAAGATAGGGCAATTGGGCACCTTGACTCCCCGTGCGGGTACCAATATAACACACAACCCATTACTCAAAACCAGACTCAACTACCCAAACTCACACGTTATTTTTCCCATTTTTTAACCTTTTCCAAACTTCCATAAAATTGTAAAATCACATGAGAGAAAATTATAATGCACATGATGCATGAATCTTCCAGATTCCAATTCCTCTAAGGTTTATTCAGTATACCACAAATCATAATACGAGCATAATGCTCTTCAATTCCACCACTTCCACAATTTCACCTTTATTCAGTAATTCATACATATGTCCAAGATAGTTCCGAAATCTCATATCTGACATTATTGTTAATATTATTCATCCAATTTCATGGTTCAATAGTTAATTTGGTCAAAACCCTCCATTAAATCAAATTTTGAAAACTAGGATTTTTGGAAAAATTGGGATTTTCCCCTCCTTTGGACATAAAGAGTCAATATTCATCACTAACAACAATGATCAACAAGGATATACATAAACTTTTCCAAAATATGGAGTATAACCCTTTTTTATTCCTCAAATCCACTTATGTAACAAAAATCCTCTTATATAACTATATAACTAAGAAAATATCACATATGTGTCACAAATCAAAGATATATCAAGTTAAAAGTATCCGTACCTCATGATTGAAGACGGGGGATGAAAACTAACTCTAAACTCCAAGAAATCATGGAACAATTCGGTAGAACTTTAGAACCAAGCTTATTCTTCAACCCCTTAGGAAGATTTATGGTGGATCTAGGGTAAAGTCAAGAGAAATCAAGTATTTTTAGGCTAGGGTTTCGGAAATAGGTGTTAGAAAGAGAAAGGGTGTGAAAAATTGAAATAAAAATGGGTTTAGATCAACTTTTAAAACTACTGTCCTAAACAGACCACTCGAGCGAACTTTCTATCGCTTGTGCAACGAACACCATTTCAAACAGACAGCTCGAGCGAACTTTCTATTGCTTGAGCGGTAAATGCCAAGTCTTAGAAGTTTTGCAGGTCTATAGTGAAAATAATGGAAGCCTCTCTTCTTCGCTCGAGCAACCACTTGACCACTCGAGCAATCCTGCCTTATAACCAGTTTGCAACTGAGATGCTAGGAGCCCCGAATCACTGCTCGAGCAGTCTCCCAGAACAGAGTGTTACAATATACCCCCCTTAAAGAATTTTGCCATCGAAATTCCATGCTTCCTGTCAATAATAACTCCGACAATCCCAATGAAAACAAACACCTTATAACATCAACCACAATAATCAAAACGAAATTCTATCATCAATTGGGAAGGAAATCAAGTCACAATTTGAATGAGGGCTTAAAAGTTTAATTTGTTAAGAAAATATCATTTATGTGTTACTTCTCTCCATAAGCCAAGATACCTATGTTGAACGAGAGCAACAAATTAATAAAATTACACATCATTATACAAATTTGGGTATTTCTCACAAAACTTGGTTTCTCGTTCCCAAGTAGCCTCTTCTATCCCATGATGATGCAACAACGTTTCAACGAAAGAAATGGTTTTGCCTCTCAAAACTTGTTCTCAGGAGTCGAAGATCTTCACAGGTGTCTACCCATATGAAGCGTTCTTGTCCACCTCCAAGCTCGTCTAGTCTAAAACATGGGAAGGATCAGGTTTATACTTACGGAGCATAGAAACGTTAAGTACATCATGTACCCTAGAAAGTTGTGGTGGTAAGGCAAGATGATAGGCCACTTCTCCCACCCGTTTGATAATATCAAAAGGACCAATGAATCTAGGCGACAATTTCCCTCTTCGACCAAATCTCATCAAACCCTTCCTAGGTGATATTTTAAAAAACAAGGGGTCGCCAATTTCAAAGGATAAAAGTCTTCTCCTCCGGTCAGCATAACTCTTCTGTCGACTTTGAGCCGTAATCAACCTCTTTCAAATGAGAGCCACTTTCTTAGTGGTCTCACGGACTAACTCGGGTCCAAGCAAGGGTGAGTCCCCCACCTTGGTCCAACACACTAGTGATCTACATGGATGCCCATATAGGGCTTCAAAAGGTGCCATCCTAATGCTAGCTTGATAACTATTATTGTAGGCAAACTCCACTAGAGGCAAGTGCCTTTCCCAAGAACCCTTTAAATCTAATACAAAAGCTTTCAACATATTTTCTAGGATTTAGATGGTGCGCTCAGATTGCTCGTCAGTTTGAGGGTGATAGGCGGTGCTAAAAGTCAATTGAGTACACATAACACTTTGTAAACTCTATCATAATCGTGCAGTAAAACGAGGGTTTCTATCTGAGATGATACTCACCGGAATCCCCTGAAGCCTGATAATCTCTCTAACATAAAGCTCCACTAGAAAATCATCCGAATCCCCCATATTCAGCGAGAAAATGAGTTGACTTAGTTAGTCGATCCACAACAACCCAAACCGCATCATTACCCCTCTGTGTTTTAGGAAGGCCCAAAACAAAATCCATAATGATGTGCTTCCACTGTCATTCAGCTATAGGTAAGGGTTGCAATAACCCGGCTGGCCTTTGGTGTTCTGCTTTGACTTGTTGGCAAGTTAGACACTTGGACGCAAATAAGGCTACATCTCGCTTCACACCCCTCCACCAAAATTGACGGCTAAGATCACGATACATTTTTGTGCCTTCCAGATGCAGCTTAAGACATAAGTGATGGAATTCCTGAAAGTAATTCGTCTCTACAAGATTTTGGTACAAAAAGGCGATCTAAATACTGGACACTCGAATTGAAATGCACCCTCAACCCCTTTTCCTCCTTTTTGTGATAGATTTTCTCTTAGATTACCTCCAATTCTTGATCACTCTGTTGAGCTTCTGAAACCCATGTGACAAGTGTCGGCTGTGTAAGGATTATGAATCGAGTGGCATGCTCTGTAGACTCACCAAGATTCAAGTCAAATCTATCCAGGTTACGCAACATCTCCCACTCCCTTATGGCAAGGCTAGCCATGGTACTCACAGATTTCTTACTTAAGGTGTTGACTACCACACTGGCCTTTCCTGGGTGATAGTGCAATTCAAAATCATAATCTTCCATGAATTCCATCTACCTTCTCTGACGTAGGTTTAAATCTTTTTGAGGGAATAGGTATTTAAGGCTCTTATGATCCTAGAACACATCAAATTTTTCTCCATATAAATAGTGCCTCCATTGTTTTAGGGCAAAGATCACTACGGCTAACTCTAGGTCATAGGTTGGGTAATTCCTCTCATGAGTCTTCAATTGACACAAACCATATGCCACAACTTTACCCTCTTGCATCAAAACACATCCTAAACCTTCCTTAGAAGCAGCATAATAAATAGTGTAACCCAAACCTCTCTTCGGAATGATTAGAATCGGAGCAATAGTCAACCTAGACTTAAACTCTAAAAAGATTTCTCGTATGATTCACTGCAAACAAACTTTACCCCTTTTCTGGTTAACCTAGTCAATGGAGATTCTAGGGTAGATAAGTCCTTCACAAACCATCTATAGTAACCAGCGAGATCCAAGAAACAACGAATCTCAAAGGCGTTCAATGGTTGCTCCCAATTCTTCACGACCTCAATTTTTGAGGAGTCCATGGTAACCCCAGCCTCGGAAACTACATGACCCAAAAACTTCACATCGGAAAGCCAAAATTCACACTTCTCATATTTGGCGTATAATCAATGCTCCCTAAGCAACTGTAGGACAATAAAGGGGTGCTCTTCATGCTCCTCCTTAGAAGGTGAGTAGATTAGAATGTCATCCACAAAAACCACTACAAATTTGTTGGGATACTCTTAGAAGACTCGATTCATCAAGTCCATGAAAGTGGCAGGGGCATTGGTTAAGCCAAATGGCATAACTAAGAACTCATAGTGGCCATATCGAGTACAAAAGGCTGTCTTCGGAATATCTTCCTCTTTCACTCGCAACTGATGATAACCCAACCTTAGGTTTATCTTTGAGAAACATCGGGAACCCTTAAGTTGGTCGAAAAGATCATCTATTCTAGACAATGGATATTTGTTCTTAACCGTGACCCTATTCAACTTGCGATAATCTGTACATAACCTCAACGAACCAGCCTTTTTTTTTTTGGCAAAGAGAGTTGGTGCTCCCCATAGCAAAGTACTAGGGTGTATAAAGCCCTTGTCCAATAACTCTTGTAACTATTCCTTCAAAACAATTAGTTCGGTTGGTGCGAATCTATAAGGTGACTTAGAAATGGGTGTTGTGCTAGACACTAGGTCTATAGAAAACTCGACCTCATGGTGAGGTGGTAGTTTAGTGAGGTCATCGGGGAAGACATCTGGATACTCGCAAACCACTCTAGGAAATGCACCCTGAACCATACTACTCTCTTCCATCATTAAGGTCGCAAGGAGGAAACAAAGTTCTCCTCGACCATGTAGGTTATGCTGTAACGCCCTCAAAATAATAACATTAATCCCAACAATATAGACATGCTATGATATATATAAGGTCCACATCCTTCCATTCACCAGAGTTTTATTACAAAAAGTATCACATGTTAACAACAAAAGCAAATGCCCTAAGGGCTTACAGCTTTCCAAGTTAACACTTGGTTACACAAAAGTAGAGTGCTAACTCATTTACACATAAAGCCCTTGGCTTGAATTTACATGTAATACAACAAAAGGAGAGACAACCAAAAAGTCTGTCCGCCACTAGCCTCCCAAGCTAAGTCCTTGGAGGTGGCATGCTTCCTGTACCTGAAAATGATGTTCCCATATAGGGTGAGCCACAGCCCAGTAGAAATATACTAAACCAATTATGAACAATGACTAAAAGATTAACAGTTGATAGATGGTCAACACTTTTACATTCATTCATAACATAACACAATTCCAAGACACTTAAGTTTATATTTCCTTTCATTTCCATTTTCATTCCTTTTACTTGCCATTTCATAACCTTGGCTCAGAACCTGGCCAAACATCACACATGAGACAAACACTCATGCCAACACTTTTCACTTCATCAAAGATAAACATAACAGTTATATCAATACTTCCAAAGACAAGCATATCCGCTCTGTCAATACACTTCCAGATAAGCATACAAGCTCTATCTACGGAGTTCATCCCCTATCTCCTCCCAACAACATCCGGTTTAGAGGTCCATCCCCTATCTTCCCCTAAACCGTGGAGTACATCCCCTATCTCCTCCAACACAACACAATGCATATAAACAACAATTATATACATCACAAATCAATACAATTAATTAACCAAATTAATCAATCAATGTAATTAGGGCATTCTCCATAATTAACATCACAACCCTTAGGTTCCAATTTCCTTAATGTTTCAACATTAATTCCATGTTTCTATACCAAACATGCTTCTAGGTTTATCTTAGATGAAAACCCCCAACTTTTGTAAAATTACACAATGGCCCAAAGTTTTCCAAAATTACACAACAACTTCCAACATATCAAAATGCTAAAATTTAAAGACAAAACTCATAAAGAGGAGTAGGATATCCCTACCTCAAAGAATGAGTTCCAAAGGAGAAGGACCCAAAACCAAAATGCTCCAAACACCAAACTATTCGGATCAAAAGAACGCCCTCGACGATCTATACCCTTTTTGTGAAGACCAAAGGTGAGCAAAACACCCTAGCTAGATCAATACTTAGAGAGAAGTTAAGGTTTTTGAGTGAGAAGCTCTGAAAATGGCGTTTTGGGTAAAGTAAGAGAGAGAAGATAAGTCAAAAAGTGATTTAAAATGCCCAGTCCCACTCAGTTATACGACAGGTCCGCTCGAGCGTAAGACACTCCGCTCGAGCGTAAAGACACAAAAACATGGTCCGCTCGAGCGCAACATTGTCAGCTCGAGCGCCAAGACACAGACACAAAGTTCGTCCGCTCGAGCGTAGATACCAGCCCGCTCGAGCTCAGGTCTCCCCCTCCCAGAACTCTCACCAAAAACACACTGTCCGCTCGAGCGCAACATCCCCGCTCGAGCGCAACCAACTCGAGCGCACCAAACCCGCTCGAGCGTAGGAACCACACTTGCAGAAGTTTTGCAGGTGCACGAAATACTGAATGGGTGCATTCTCCGCTCGAGCGCCAAAATCCCCGCTCGAGCGTACAAGCAACAACAACCTCTCCGCTCGAGCGTAAACATCTCCGCTCGAGCGGACCCGCCAAAACCTGGGCAACTAGACTTGGTTCCTAAGCTCAACCAACCTGTAACAAACCCGCCCAACACATCCTATAACTCAATTACAAAGCAAGAAAGGATGTAAACAAGACAATACTCAACTATCAACATCCACAGACACATGTCCGGATCGCTATACAACAAGGGGTAAACCCGGGACCGCTATAACCTCCCCCCCTTAAAGAATTTCGTCCCTGAAATTTAGAACAAGTTTTTGAAAAGCGAGTTTTCCTCTCTTTTAAACAATGTTATACCACAACATTCCACGATTCGACCCATTCCCGGTCATTCCATCTCTCATCAAGAGGCATTCTACAACATATACATTTCGACAAGCATTCTCTTTTCATTTCAACCATTTCCAACACACATGGTTCACAATTCATATCATAAGCAATAAGCATGATACAATTCCATTTCTATAATATAGCCAACACATGCAATATTATAATCAACTTCCATAACAAGGCAAGTTCTACAACATTTACATTAACCAAAACATGCACCATGTTTTTCAATTTAAGACATTTTTAATACTCTTAAATTTCATTACAATTACACAATTGCAATACTTGATTACACATCAACAAACAAGTCCGGATATTTCTCGCGGACTCCCAACTCACGTTCCCAAGTGGCCTCCTCCACTCCGTGATGTTTCCACAAAACCTTAACCAAAGGGATGGTCTTGCCACGCAGGACTTGATCCCGCCTATCCAAGACCCGAACCGGTCTCTCCTCGTACGAGGCATCCTCATCTACCTCTAAGTCGGTCCAATCCAACACATGTGATGGATCCGGCTCATACTTCCGAAGCATACTCACATGAAACACGTCATGAACCCCGGATAACTGTGGCGGCAAAGCTAAACGATAAGCAACCTCGCCAACCCTCTCAAGAATCTCAAAAGGACCAATAAACCGAGGGGATAACTTCCCACTCTTCCCAAACCTCATCAAACCCTGTCTAGGTGATATCTTCAGAAACACATGATCACCCATCTCAAACTCCAATGGTCTTCTCCTACGGTCAGCATAAGATTTCTGACGACTCTGGGCTGTAACAAGCCTCCTACGGATAAGCTCAACTTTCTCCGTCGTCTCCTTAACCAACTCCGGACCCAACAAAGGTGTATCACCCACCTCGGCCCAACAAACTGGAGACCTACAAGGTCGGCCATACAAGGCCTCAAACGGTGCCATACCGATACTAGACTGAAAACTGTTGTTGTAGGCGAACTCTACCAATGGTAAGTGCCTCTCCCACGTCCCACTGAAATCAAGGACACAACCCCGAAGCATATCCTCGAGGATCTGAATAGTACGCTCGGACTGCCCGTCAGTCTGAGGATGATAAGCTGTACTAAAGGTCAACTTAGTACCCAAGGCACTCTGCAAACTCTGCCACAACCTAGCAGTAAAACGAGGATCTCTATCTGAGACGATCGTCACTGGGACCCCGTGCAACCTCACTATGTCCCGAATATACAAGTCGGCAAGATGATCTACTGAATCTCTCACGCGCATAGGAATGAAGTGCGCCGACTTAGTCAACCGGTCTACAACCACCCAAATAGCATCACTACTCCGCTGAGTCCTCGGAAGACCTACAACGAAGTCCATAGTGACATGCTCCCACTTCCACTCGGCAATAGGCAAGGGTTGTAACAAACCCGCTGGCCTCTGATGCTCGGCCTTCACTTGCTGGCAAGTAAGGCACTTAGACACGAAAACTGCCACATCTCTCTTCATACCCCGCCACCAAAACTGGCGACCCAAATCCCGGTACATCTTAGTACCTCCCGGATGCACCGCAAGGCGCGAATGGTGAAACTCTCGGAGTACTTCCTCTCGGCAAGACTCCGGTACAAGCAAACGGTCTCGGTATCTCACACTCAGGTCGGGATACACCGTCAAACCCTTCTCAACCTTCCCACTGGAGATCTTCTCTCGGAGGGATTCTACCTCAAGGTCACCTCTCTGTGCCTCTAACACTCTAGTTACAAGTGTAGGCTGCGCAACAACAGAAAACAAGGCCGCAGCCTCAACGGATTCGCTCAAAAGCAAATCAAACTCTCCAATGGCCCCCAACATCTCCCACTCCCGGATGGCTACACAAGCTACATCACTAATGGATTTCCTGCTAAGGGCATCGGCCACAACATTGGCCTTCCCCGGGTGATAATGCAACTCGAAGTCGTAATCCTCAATGAACTCCATCCACCTCCTCTGCCTCAAATTCAAGTCTTTCTGTGAAAACAGATATTTCAGACTCTTATGATCCGAGAACACCTCGAATCTCTCACCATACAGGTAGTGCCGCCAGATTTTCAAGGCAAAGATCACAGCCGCTAACTCTAGATCATGCGTAGGGTAGTTCTTCTCGTGAATTTTCAACTGACGTGAGCCATAAGCTACCACTTTCCCCTCTTGCATCAACACACAACCCAAACCCTCTCGTGAGGCATCACAATAGACTGCATAACCCAACCCTCTCTCCGGAATAATCAAGACCGGAGCGGTGGTCAGTCTAACTTTCAACTCCTGGAACGACTTTTCACAAGTCTCACTCCATACAAAGCTGACTCCCCTCCGAGTCAATCTGGTCAACGGTGAAGCTAACCTGGAGAAATCCTTTACAAACCGGTGGTAATACCCAGCTAATCCCAGAAAACTGCGGATCTCAAACACACTCTTAGGCTGTGCCCAATCTTGCACTGCCTCAGTCTTGGATGTATCAACAGACACCCCTTCCCCGGAAACCACATGGCCTAAGAACTTGACTTCTCTTAGCCAAAACTCACACTTCCCAAACTTGGCATACAGCCTATGGGCTCTAAGCAACTCAAGTACCACTCTCAAGTGTTCCTCGTGCTCCTCCTCTGAAGGTGAATAGATAAGAATGTCGTCCACGAAGACGACTACAAAACGATCCAAGAATTCCCGGAAAATCCGGTTCATCAAGTCCATAAAGACTGCCGGTGCGTTGGTAAGCCCAAATGGCATTACCAGAAACTCATAATGGCCATACCGCGTACGGAATGCCGTCTTCGGAATATCCTCCTCCCTGACCCTCAACTGGTGGTAACCCGATCTCAAATCTATCTTAGAGAAACAACGGGAACCCTTCAACTGGTCAAACAAATCATCTATACGGGGCATAGGGTACTTATTCTTAACCGTAGCCCGATTCAACTTCCGGTAGTCAATACACAATCTCAAGGCACCATCTTTCTTCTTAGCAAAGAGTGCCGGCGCTCCCCACGGTGAAACACTAGGGCGAACAAAGCCCTTATCTAGCAATTCCTGGAGCTGAACTTTCAACTCAACCAACTCTGCTGGAGCGAAACGGTAAGGTGCCATAGAAATCGGCGCCGTGCCGGGCACTAAATCGATAGAGAACTCAATCTCTCGGTGAGGTGGCAAATCAACAAGGTCCTCGGGAAAAACATCCGAGTACTCACAAACTACCCTCGGCAACACAATCTGGATCTCATCACACTCACCACTCTCAAAGCTAGCAAGTAGACCACTAAGCTCATTCCGCCCTCGCGGACCATACCCCGGTGGCACAATACTACCAACCCGGTCTCCCAAGAAATGAAAATACTCCCCGCTCACGGTACAACAAGTAACCCTCTGGCGGTAGCAGTCAATAACAGCTCGGTATGACGATAACCAGTCCATACCCAAAATAACATCAAAGCCCTTCATGGGCATGACTACAAAAGGAAACGGAAGCCTATGATCATCAACCTCTATATCACAACCTCTACACCCGTGTTTCAAAATCAACTCACCCCCAATAGGTGACACTACACAAATAGGAGATGCCAACAATGCTAACTCCAATTCCAACACAGATGCAAATGCAGCAGATACAAAAGAATGAGACGCACCCGTATCAATCAACACACTAGCAACCGAATTGCAAAATAGAAAGGTACCTCTCACTACTGATGGAGCCGGTATAAGGTCCTGCGCGGTAACAGCATACACGCGCCCTGTAGGCCCCTGATCCACCTGCTCGCCTCTCGGAGCATAGGATTGCTGCACTGACTGGGACGACGAAGCCCCCGGATTGGCCCTCGAGGCCTGCACAGACTGAGCTGGCTGAAATCCATGCGTCTGTCTAGAACCAGACGCTCCTGAAGTGGCACTCAACCGTGGGCAATACCTTTTCATGTGCCTAGGCTGTCCACACTGATAACAAGACAAGGGCTGCCCCCTGCCCGAACTCTGACTCTACGGTCTAGCTGACGAAGAAGCAGCTCTCTGACCCCCGCCCTTCTGCGGGCAAACTGAAGCTTTGTGACCCGGCTGGCCACACTTGAAACAGGTGAACTCTCCCTGATTGCCCCTCCCGGAGCCTGCACTCGGTACTGGGAAAGTCGACCTGGCCAAACCACCCTGGGACGGCTGAGGGTTATAACCCCTCTGCCTCCTACCATCACCCTGTCCCTCTTGGCCCCTCTTGGAACCTCCATGTTTCTCCTCCTCTCCCTCCTGCATCATCAGCTCCGTATGAGCTGCAGCATCCACCAAATGCCTGTACTCTCGAATGTAGGGTCCACCAACTTTCAACTTGAGATCCCATCTCAACTTCCGCTCAAACTCGTAGCAACGACGCTCCTCTGTCGCCACAAGTTCAGGTGCAAACCTGGACAAGCTAGTAAATGTAGCCTCAAACTCGGCCACCGACAAACCCTCCTGCTTAAGCCGGCTAAACTGATCCCTCAGCCTCTCTCTAGCCACAGCGGATAAAAACCTCTCCTGGAAAGCATTCACAAACGCCTCCCAAGTACCACCAACACGAGCTTTTTCATACTTCCACCATTGACCCACATCTCCCTTCAGCTAGAAGGATGCCAAGGTCACTTTCAATGCTCCGTCCTCAATGCCTAGCATCTCGAACGTTTTACTCATCTGTTCTAGCCACTCGTCTGCCTTCAGTGGCTCCTTAGGATCCCCAACAAACTCCTCCGGGTTAGACCGGAAGAACTCCCTCTTCAAGAAGGAAGGCCCTGCCTCAGCTGCCTGATTCCCTGCTCTGAGAATACCCAGAGCCCCTGCTATCTCCTGGGCCAAGGCACTCATGGCCTGCTGACCCGCTGGCTCGGCCACATTGGCCTGACCAACCCCCTCCTGAACTGCCGGAATCTCCTCCGGTAATGGCACCTCCTGCCTCCTAGGCCTACCACGCCTACCACCTCTTGCTCGTCCTGACATCCTAATAAAGGTAACACAGAACATTAGCACATTCATAAACGTGCCAAAACTAAACACTCACGTCCTAATGCATGGACAACTGTAATCCATTCCACGTAAGCACATAAACACATAAGCACTTACGAATTTCATTTCCGGATAATGATAGTCCCAAGGCGTTACTAGAGTACTGGTTAGAAACAGCATTGATCAAGTGCTTTTCCAACAAGACTCCCAGAAACCCAAAGATCCAATCAACATCCTAGAAATTAAATCCCATACCCAAATAATCACATCAGCATGTTATCACATAAGCATATAATATTACATCTAAGTCTCTAACAAGCGAGACAAACCCATTGTGATCCTAATCACTTCCCACGTACCCAAAGTATTCGAACCCGGTACGCTCTGATACCAAGTTGTAACGCCCTCAAAATAATAACATTAATCCCAACAATATAGGCATGCTATGATATATATAAGGTCCACATCCTTCCATTCACCAGAGTTTTATTACAAAAAGTATCACATGTTAACAACAAAAGCAAATGCCCTAAGGGCTTACAGCTTTCCAAGTTAACACTTGGTTACACAAAAGTAGAGTGCTAACTCATTTACACATAAAGCCCTTGGCTTGAATTTACATGTAATACAACAAAAGGAGAGACAACCAAAAAGTCTGTCCGCCACTAGCCTCCCAAGCTAAGTCCTTGGAGGTGGCATGCTTCCTGTACCTGAAAATGATGTTCCCATATAGGGTGAGCCACAGCCCAGTAGAAATATACTAAACCAATTATGAACAATGACTAAAAGATTAACAGTTGATAGATGGTCAACACTTTTACATTCATTCATAACATAACACAATTCCAAGACACTTAAGTCTATATTTCCTTTCATTTCCATTTTCATTCCTTTTACTTGCCATTTCATAACCTTGGCTCAGAACCTGGCCAAACATCACACATGAGACAAACACTCATGCCAACACTTTTCACTTCATCAAAGATAAACATAACAGTTATATCAATACTTCCAAAGACAAGCATATCCGCTCTGTCAATACACTTCCAGATAAGCATACAAGCTCTATCTACGGAGTTCATCCCCTATCTCCTCCCAACAACATCCGGTTTAGAGGTTCATCCCCTATCTTCCCCTAAACCGTGGAGTACATCCCCTATCTCCTCCAACACAACACAATGCATATAAACAACAATTATATACATCACAAATCAATACAATTAATTAACCAAATTAATCAATCAATGTAATTAGGGCATTCTCCATAATTAACATCACAACCCTTAGGTTCCAATTTCCTTAATGTTTCAACATTAATTCCATGTTTCTATACCAAACATGCTTCTAGGTTTATCTTAGATGAAAACCCCCAACTTTTGTAAAATTACACAATGGCCCAAAGTTTCCCAAAATTACACAACAACTTCCAACATATCAAAATGCTAAAATTTAAAGACAAAACTCATAAAGAGGAGTAGGATATCCCTACCTCAAAGAATGAGTTCCAAAGGAGAAGGACCCAAAACCAAAATGCTCCAAACACCAAACTATTCGGATCAAAAGAACGCCCTCGACAATCTATACCCTTTTTGTGAAGACCAAAGGTGAGCAAAACACCCTAGCTAGATCAATACTTAGAGAGAAGTTAAGGTTTTTGAGTGAGAAGCTCTGAAAATGGCGTTTTGGGTAAAGTAAGAGAGAGAAGATAAGTCAAAAAGTGATTTAAAATGCCCAGTCCCACTCAGTTATACGACAGGTCCGCTCGAGCGTAAGACACTCCGCTCGAGCGTAAAGACACAAAAACATGGTCCGCTCGAGCGCAACATTGTCAGCTCGAGCGCCAAGACACAGACACAAAGTTCGTCCGCTCGAGCGTAGATACCAGCCCGCTCGAGCTCAGGTCTCCCCCTCCCAGAACTCTCACCAAAAACACACTGTCCGCTCGAGCGCAACATCCCCGCTCGAGCGCAACCAGCTCGAGCGCACCAAACCCGCTCGAGCGTAGGAACCACACTTGCAGAAGTTTTGCAGGTGCACGAAATACTGAATGGGTGCATTCTCCGCTCGAGCGCCAAAATCCCCGCTCGAGCGTACAAGCAACAACAACCTCTCCGCTCGAGCGTAAACATCTCCGCTCGAGCGGACCCGCCAAAACCTGGGCAACTAGACTTGGTTCCTAAGCTCAACCAACCTGTAACAAACCTGCCCAACACATCCTATAACTCAATTACAAAGCAAGAAAGGATGTAAACAAGACAATACTCAACTATCAACATCCACGGACACATGTCCGGATCGCTATACAACAAGGGGTAAACCCGGGACCGCTATATATGCAATGGCGGCAACAATCTATCGGGTTGATCTCCCAAAAAATAAAAACAATCTCCACTCGAAGTGCACATGGTAACTATCCTATAGCGGCAATCTATGACATCACGGTAAGAAGACAACCAATCCATGCCCAAGATGACATCAAAACCTAACATCGGCCCAACTACTGATAACAAGATATGTAACTCTCACTATAGATGGCCTAAATGACTGTTCGGATGTGGTAAAGACATAAACTTGCCCCTGTGGTCTCTGTTCACCTTGATCACCCCTTTGAACGTAGGCCGGTTACATCGACTGTGCAGAAGTGGCTCTATGTACTGCTTTCGATGCCTGTCTAGACTAAACTCGCTGATGAGTCAGCCTCTGACCCTAGCTTGTCTCGGGACCCTGAAGCACTGGCTGTCCTGGCCAACTGTGGGCAAGACCTCTTTATATGCCTTGACTGTCATGTGGGCAACTGACCCCTCCCCTGAGATTGGCTTTGAGAATGAGCCGACTGCTGTTGACTAAGATTCTCTTTACACTCCAAAGCCTTGTGACCCAATTGGCAACACCTGAAACAAGTAATACGGCTTGGACCTGTATTCCCTGAACTCCTTATGGGAATGGACCCTAAAGATCTGGCCTGTTGTGGTAAAGACTGGAAAGATGAAGAAAAAGAACCCCTTCACTTCTTGGAGGATCCCGTATCACCTCAGGACTCGACATAACCCAACCTCTAGAGTTTCTGCCTAGACTCCTCGGCCTTTAACATGATCTCAACATGCGTTGTGGTTTCAACAAGCCTATCATTCTCCCTCAACATATTGCCCATCAACTTTATTAAGATTTTGGGCCATAACCTTTTCTCGAATTCCAAGCATCGATGTTCCTCAGTTGCCACAAGCTCAGGTGCAAAACGTGACAAGTTGGTAAAGGTGGCATCAAACTCTACCACTGGGGTATCTAACTGTATAAGCTCTTCAAACTGCTTCCTTAGTCTCTCTCTAGTAGTAGGAGGTAAAAATTTCTTCTAGAAGGCGTGAGTGAATGCCTCCAAAGTGTGCTCAACTCGGTGCTTGACCATTTTCCACCATTGACTGGCTTCCCCTTTTAGCTGGTAAGCCGCTAACGCCACTCAGAGCTCTCTCTCGCGGATGTCTAGGATCTCAAAGGATTTGATAATTTATTCTAGCCACTCATCAGCTTTCATGGGATTAGGTTTGCCACTAAACTCGGTAAGGTTGGAACAGAAAAACTATTTCTTTAGGAAGGAAGTTATAGTCTCCCCCTCCACTGTTCTTGTAGCTTGCTCGGCTCGGAGTATGTCCATGGACTTCCAAAGAGCCTTGGCCATTTCTCAGGCTAATGCCACCATCACATCTTGGGCTGGAGGTGTGGCCACGTTGTTTTGCTTACCCTTTCTTCTTGGGGAGGAAGATCTTGTTGAGTTGGAATACTTCTACCACCCTAGTGGGGTATACCACGACCTCTGCCATCTCCAGACATCCTATATGAAAATAAAGATAGAGTAGGATTGACTCACAATTCACATACTCACACGTCACACCCCAATAATCTTAACCATACTTATGTATCTATTTTACATAAGGCAAACCACATAAGAATATAAGCACATAAAGCACATACAGATCACTTTCCTAAGATATCAACTCGTCCCACGATGTTCAAAGACTTCCAAGTGGAAAAAGCACTGATCAGGTGCCTTACCAAAGGGGCTTCGATGAATGTAATGGACACAAGTTGTATCACAAAAACTTGATCCCATACCTACATAGTTACATAAGCACATACACGTGTAAAGTAATTAACGTCCCATCCTAGCATGGTAAACCCATTGTGGCATAAGCCACATCCTACGAGCTCCATGTATTCAAACCTAGTTAGCTTTGATACCAATTTGTAACGCCCCAAAATTCTATCATCAATCTATAGTGCTAACTCAATAATAATCTTGTTTTAAAATAAGATAAACCATTAATCATTGTATTCCATATTTCAAAAAAGTTATCTCTTTCCTGTTGAACTATTTAAGTGATTACATCATTGTTCAATTACATTCATCAAGAGGTTAAATAGTTCAAAAATCAAGAGATTATACAAAATAAAATACCCTAAGGGCGTACATCCTTTCAAGGATTTCCCTTGAACACACAAAAGATGGATTTCTGTCTCCAACACAAAAGTAGCTCGAGGTTTTAACATGTAGCGTTCATAGAGCCTTCGTGCTCCTATCAAAAAATATATCCCAGGCCAATTCATTTAGAAATCACCGCATCATTTCCTAAAAGGTTGTTAGTTTTGGGGTGAGCTATTTCTCAATAGGAATTACCATTAACAAGATATATAATTGATTGAGATGCAGATCATGCCATGTAAGGGATGAGAAAAATGCAAGTCTTTTTCTTTTTCCTTTTCAAACCATGATGCTCAATGCATGATGCCAACACATATTTAACCAAGTCATAGGGTGTAAATACGCTATAACGTCACAAGTAAGAGCCACAAACCGCACATACATATATGTATATATATATAAATTTATGCAGAATATAATCCAACATTTGCCTACTTTAACAACGGCGGGGTGTTGGGCACCCAAAACCTTTCCCTCCCACATTTGCCTACTCTTGAAACGATGGGTCCGTGGACATCCAAAATCATGTCTTTCCACATTTGCTGACTCTAAAAATGGCGGGCTCGTAGACACCCCAAAACCGTGTCTTTCCATATTTGTCGACTATAAAATACAGCGGGCTTGTGGGCACCCTAAAACCTTTTCTCACATTTGCCCAACGATATGCTCAAGACAGGAAAATTGGGCACCTTGACTCCCCGCGAGGGTACCAATACAACACACAACCCATTACTCAAAACCAGACTCAACTATACAGACTCACACACTATTTACCCCCTTTTAACCTTTTCCAAACTTCCACAAAATTGTAAAATCACAGGAGAGAAAATTATAATGCACATGATGCATGAGTCTTCCAGATTTCAATTCCCCTAAGGTTTATTCAATATACAACAAATCATAATACGAGCACAATGCTCTTAAATTACACCACTTCTACAATTTCACCTTTATTTAATAATTTGTACATATGTCCAAGTTATTTCCAAAATCTCATATCCGACATTATTGTTAAGATTATTCATCTAATTTCATGGTTCAAGAGTCAATTTGGTCAAAACCCTCCATTAAATCAATTTTTGAAAACTAAGGTTTTTGGAAAAATTGGGTCTTTTCCCACCTTTGCACATAAGAGTCAATATTCATCATTAACAACAATAATCAATAAGAATTCCAAAACATAGAGTATAACCCCTTTTTTATTCCTCAAATCCACTCATGTAACAAAAATCCTCTTATATATCTATATAACTAAGAAAATACCACATATGTGTCCCAAATCGAAGATATATCAAGTTAAAAATATCCTTACCTCAAGATTGAAGACGAGGGATGAAAACCCAACTCTAAACTCCAAGAAATTATAAAACAATTCAGTAGAACTTTAGAACCAAGCTTGTTCTTCAACCCCTCAGGAAGATTTATGGTGGATCTAGGGTAAAATCAAGAGAAATCAAGTATTTTTAGGATAGGGTTTTGGAAATAGGTGTTAGAAAGAGAAAGACTGTGAAAAAGTGAAATAAAAATGGGTTTAGATTGACTTCTAAAATTATTGTCCCGAACAGATTGCTCGAGTGATGAACACCATCTTGAATAGACAGCTCGAGTGAACTTTCTATCGCTTGAGCGGTAAATGCCAAGTCTTGGAAGTTTTGTAGGTCTATAGTGAAAATACTGGAAGCCTCCTGTCTTCGCTCGAGTGACCACTTGACCGCTCAAGCGACCACTTGACTGCTCAAGCAATCTCGCCTTGTAACCAGTTTGTAGGTGAGATACTAGGATCCCCGATTCACCGCTCGAGCGATCTCTTTACCGCTCGAGTGGCCTCCCAGAACAGAGTGTTACATGATCAGTTCAGGACCTTCCCCCTCATAACTAAATTCTCAGACTGAATTCTTGGGTTATGACGAGCAGTGGCCTATATTGCTAGGAGTTAAGGTTTATTAGTTTCTACATAAAGATTTGGTGGCGACTCCATATTTGATTGATCTATATTTAGCACTTCCGTTTGATAAGTGGGTTTTCTTTGGATATTCTAAGTATAGACCATTTTCTTATGTCTCGCATTGCACTCAAATCACATTGTGGGCGAGATGTGGATGGGCGTTGGGGTAGTTGTCTGGAGAGATCCCACAGTTTCAGACAACTCCACTGGAGATACTAGAGAGTTTGACTCCAACATTCTGATATGATGTTCTTTATATTTGCATTTGCATTAGTTCGCTTAAATCTCTCGCATTTGCCGCCTGTCACTCCTGAACTGCTTGCTGGGCATGGGCTTTGTCAGGTTGGGAATGCAAACCTTTGGATCTTGATCATAACATACCGTTTGATCCCCCTTTTACTGCTTGGTAAATGGGTAGAGAGGTGTACCGATCATCATGTTGAGGCACCCTCTTTGACTTTGCCCCATCTTTGCATATAGAGAGTTGTAGAACCTTCCAAAATTAGGACAAGATAGTCTCTTATTCTAGGTTATTGTGATGCCTTTGTGTGAATAAAGAAACTGTAGATCTCTCTTGAGAATAGAATAGAGTAACCTTAACCTCCCATAGGAGTATTTTCATTTACTTGCTATGTGCTATATATTGAGGCAATTACAACGCTACAAAGGTTCTGTCAGAACAGATTTGGAACGATTGATTGAATATAGGGTTCCTAGCTTTGGTGAGTTTCTCCAGAGGTACTATTTGATCAGAGGTTTTTTTTTTTTTTTTTTCCCTTCTATTTTTTCGCTAGAAGGTTCAACACCATTGCTTCAGATAGATCTAGCATTCCCAAGGTTCAATCGACTCGTTTAAACCACCTTTAGAAAGACAGTGATCTTGTTTAGGGACAAGCAATGTTAGTGTCATTACCATCACCTATCAGAAGAAGAAGAGTTAGGCAACTACTAGCAGTACCATTCAGTAATTCCCCACCCAGTTCAATATTTTCTTTGGTATCCCCCAGTCATAGACTTGGTATGGCTCAAACTCCCGTTGAGATTATTGAAATGATAGCTGCTCTACAGCTTATTGTTGATGCTCTCAATTAGATAGTCACTACTTAGGCCCAGACCATACTAGGATTGCAAGGCACACCTAGGGCTCCGACAGCTCCACCTGTTCCACTAGTTCACCCACCACCAGCTGTAACACCACATGCTGAAGACTTCTATGGTCCGGATCACTAGGATGAGTTGGTACAGATTACATCTCAAGTCATTGGAGGACTTTTTCCTTTGGACCCAACTGAGCACGATCCATCTATACAAATGATCGCCAAGTTGGAGAAGGTCGTTAAGGAGTCCTAGGGCATTAACTCTATCTTGACATGGAGGATTGGTATACGGAGACTGTAGTCAGTCTACTTGAGAGATTCAAAATGCCACATGTTAACCGTTTTGATGGAATCGAGAACCCCATCGTTCACATTTGACTCTTCTCTAATATCTTGAAACCTATAGGGTTAAGCTGAGCACAAAAACTCTTTCTATTCGGAGAACCCTATTTGGAGTGGAAGCCACTTGGTATGCCAAATTAAAGGCGTGAACAAGAACTGGGAAGAGTTGGCCAAAGCATTTGTAGCTCAATACTCATACAACACGCAGATTGAAGTAACCACTTGGGAGCTAGAAACAACCTGCCAAGAACCCAATGAAAAGTTCATTGATTTCATTACTCGTCAAGAACCCAAGCAAGAATGTTCACCCGACCCTCAGAAAATGACTAGGTTCAGACAGTTGTAAGGAACCTGCAGTCTAGGCTCATGAAACAGATGATACTTCTCATTCTGTTCAACTTTAAGAATCTTTATGATATGGGGATCGAGGTTTAGGATGCTATCAACCAGGGGTTGATAGATGGAGTAGATTTGATGAAGAAGTAGTACAGTTAAAACACTAACGCCAGCAACAACAATGCCAAAGTTACCGAGGTCAATTCAGTGACGACCCACATCATTCTTGCCAACCCGTTCGCTAATGCCAACCCACAAACCAACAACCTACCCCGATCCCAGAACAGAGTCCTTCACCCACTATACATGAGTCTTGCCCTAGCCATCCTATTGGACAAGGGCATCTCAAGCTCTTTGATCCACAACTACTTTTTGACCCACTTCTAGCTAGACATGACCCTACCTGTTTCTGTGCCTTTCACCAACAACATGGCCATGACACTGACCATTGTGTTCGCCTTCGCCATGAAATTCAATTCCCCATCAAAAACAAGACCATATTGCTCCACCCCAAAAGTCAAATGTCACGAACAACCCACTTCCAAACCATGCCCAGATTGCTCCACCTCCAAATGTCAACCTTATCCATACACTTCCTGCCACCTTTGACCTTATCTCATATATTATCCCATCCCACTTACCTACACCAGAGGTGTGCATTCTGGAGAGCATGACCTATGCGTTTTTGATGCACCCAAACCCCGAGAAAATCACCCAAGCTGGATAATGGTGTTGGCAACACGAGTTAGGACCTTCGTAGCATTGGGTCATTAGACAGAGTAGAAGAGAGAGACAAAAGAAGAAGCTAGAAAAAAGGAAGAACTCAAAGTACTTGTGGGTGAGATAGAGAAGCAAGTTGAGGGAAGGATTGAACCAAGTGATGTACTGACCGTAATAACCGTCAACAATGGATGAGGAAGTGAGTTTGAAAGAAAAGACAGCGACACTAATAACAATGGGGAACGCAACAATGAAGACAAGAGAGATGGAAATAATAAGAAAGAAAATGACTGAGAAGAAGAAGGAAATAAGCTTAAGAAAAAGGTAGAAGAATACCCAGAGTTGGACAAAAAGGAAGCAAAATGGATTAGCTCAAAGATCAAGAATGCACGGATGAGGAAGTTATCAAAGCTGGATATCTGGGATAATGTTGTGATGTCATAACGGAAGGAGGCCAGAAATGCTGAAATCCATTACACTCTGTTGTTCACGGTGATACGACATCAAGAGAAGAAGAAGACCTGTCAAGGTAAAAGTAGATGACAATTGGTTTGTGGGATCCATATTTGATAAAGAAGAGAACTTGCATGAAGAAAAGTTCGACCCACGCAAGTACATTGTGGCAATCAGTGAGCAAAAGCCAGAAGTAGTAGTGTCAAAGTTTTTTGGTATCAATGCTACCAGGGTAGATGGGGATGAACAAGACCTTAGTGATTTAGCAGACCTCGCTGACAACTTGGTAAACCTCAAATTCTTCGAGGAACATGGTGTGGGAGATGTGCATTTTTAATGTTGGGATCCGAGTATTTCAAAAACTAATTACGGTTAGAACGACAATTCTAAAGAGGAGTTTGATGAAGAGAAAGACAATAAGGAAAAAGAAGATATAAGCAAAGAAGAGAACCAAATCGAGAAAAAAGAAAAACAATATAAGAAAGAAGGCAGTAAGAAAGAAGAAAAACAATTTGAGAAAGAAGAGAAACAATCCAAGAAAGAACACAATGAGAAAGAAGAAAAACAACCTGAGAAGGAAAATAATGAGAGGGAAGAGGACCTTTAGAAAGGACGTAACAATGAGGAACCTGATGAAGAAGTAGAATCTAGCAAGGCCAGGGGTAAGAAAAAGAAGAAGAAAAAAGATGAGATTGTGAATCAGAGGGGGACACATAAAGTAAAGGGAAGAAATCCGATGAGGAAAAGGAAAAGGATGACGAGTATGAGGTTCTAAGTGATGAAGAACCTCTCTGTCAAAGGTTTAGAAGACCAATTATTGCATGGCATAAGCAATAACAATGCCAAATTGGTTTGACCTACCTGACGAGGATGAGGAGGTGAGAGCCATTAGAGAAGAAGAGAAGGAGTGGGAACACAATGCTACGTGGGCAGATTTAATGCAAAGAGGAGTCACCCAAGAGATAAAGTGGATGAACTTCAATTAGCCAGAAAATGACCAGCAGATTAGAATGATCAAAATTGAGCCCAATGAGTGCTTGACCACAAAAAAAAAAAAAGTGAGAGTAGGGATGGGATAGTGAACTACACTTTGCTTATATTGATGAAAGATGGAGAGAGAATGTGTCAGATGGCACTTGGTATTTTGAAGAGGTAAGTGGACCATTTAACCATAAGTGGATTGTAATTCAAACTCTCGTATCTTGAACAAGGAGAGCATTTAGGGAAAGACGTTGGGAAAGGAAAAGGGAGAAAGGGAACACAAAAGATAGAAGAAGAGGATCTAGTGCTTAAACAATTGAAGAAGATCCAGGATAATATCTGTGGACACCCAATTTTTGACCACCCGCAAGGCTCGAGCGCTTTGCCCGGCACACTCGATGATAAAAGTGGTGTTGTGTGTGGTTTGAGGTCTCAACGAAGGGGCCATGTTTAAGCTCCAAAACAATCCCAAACCTCTTATATTCCCACTGACTATACCCAAGAAATCCATTTTTACACATTGTGCCACCCTATGCTGAGTCTGAAGTAGAAAAACAGGGGGAACACATTGAGGGCCGGCCGTGGCTATTGAAGGCCGGCCGTGCCTTAGTAGCGAGAAATACTATTTTGGGTAGGAGCCTGCCAGCTGTCCATTTTTGAAGATATTTATGACCCTTTTTGCTCAAATTTTATAAAAACGACCATATATCTCTGTTTTGAGGGTTGAAGAATTTCTACAAAGCCTCTACACCTTCTTGAGAGCTCCTTCTTCTTGTGCAAGTAACCCTTTGAGCAAGCCTATCACCTTAACTCTATATCCATACACCATATACACCTTCACACCTTCACACCTTCACACCTTCACACCTTCACACCTTAGCCTAGGAACCTTGGTTGAGCCTTGAACACCATAATTCAAGCTTGAGAGTGTGTTGGGACTTAGTTTGATTCACAAACAAAGAGCTACCCTTGTCAAGAGGTATAAGCTTGCTATTTACTTTCTTGCTTTCATTTCTATCATTTACTTTCTAGTTCTTGTAATTTTGTGTTGTTATGATCTCCCTTCAAGTGTCTAAGTTTGGGTTTGGAGAGCTACCAAAAGGGTAGAGAGAGTTTACACTCTTTTTACACCTTTACCTATAGTTCAAACCCTTGCTTTTACACACTTGTTCTTTGCTCTCTAAATTGATTTTCAGAGTTAAAAAAGGGATAAAAATCATGCTTTGAGGTTTCAAAAGTGGAGGGGTTAGCCACCCCTCCTTGTTCTTGTTTACTAGTCTTGTTTTCTCTCTTTGTTGATTAGCTTTTTTAGGCTCTTTTCATGCATTTTGAGCCACTATTTTTTATCTCTTAAGGGTTGTTTTGGGGCTGTTCTAGGTTGTTTAAATAGTTCATGCTTTGATTAGCTTGGTTGTTGTCTCATTAGTTTACCTACATAGCTTGTTGTATATTGTTCTTAGTTTTTCTTTAACTAACTTCCATGTATAAGAACCTCATTTTAATAATCAACTTGCCATTCATTTGAGAATTATTTCAATCGGTTGATGGTTATTCAAAACGTGAACTAGTGATTTATGCTTAATGGCTTAATCTCTGCGGAGGTTCATTGCCAATGGTGTAATCTCTTTTTCATGTTGAGAATCACCTCCCGTTTGACATATTTCTCACTTAGTGGACATAATCTCTAGTGGATGTAACAATCATCTTGGACTTAATGGATTAAAGGATGGTAAAGACTAATGAATTTGGCTTAAAACGAACCAACCCACATAGAGAAAATGAGTTATATTGCTTGGGGTTCGGCCGGACGTTATGCCGAATCCATTGTGTCAAGGGTTGTCTTATATCAATTCATGATGTTTTGATGAATTTTGAAGCGTCTCTACCTCCCTCTTTAAGTTCACTCTATGATAGGAGAGAGGGGTGGTTATAGTTCCTTTCATTTATTGATTTTTGTCCAAATTGTACCCGAAATCATCAAGCAATCAACTTGCTCATTGATGGTTTTGGAAACGATTCCAACCTTCTCTCGAGGCTTTCCAATGACAAAGAAGTATGAGAGGGACAAACAGAGTTTAGAAAACTCTTCTGCATTGTTTTCACTTCAGGGCACAAAACAAAATTTTGCATGAAATTGAGGCATGAACGACCTTCTTTTGGCCCAGTCGGGCTTCATTGAGGGCCAGCGGATCATCAATGTTTGGTCAGTAGTGTATTTTACAGAAAACAGAGGGCAGTGGCTGAAGGTGAAACAGAGCAAGCCTAGGCAGACAGAGCTATTCTTGGACATTGTGCATACAACCCTTGTGCATCCTTGCTTACATCAGTGTTGTAGATTGATGCTCTGTGGATTGTTGTAATTAATTAATTAATTTATTAGTGTTATAATTAGTCTTTCTAATTATTAGTGTTGTAATTATTATTATTGTTTATTTGTAATTGTTATAGCTAGTTAGCTTAAATAGTTAGTTTACTTATCATGATTATCCTTGTTGTAATAGAGTAGTTAGCTAGTTAATTCTTCGCTTATTTATTCATTCGATCTTGTAATAATTAGTTTAATTCGGATTTTCGGATTTTGATTTGCACCCTCTTGCATGAGGGCCATTATGTAATAAGTTGTATGTCTTCTAACCCCACGTCTTTCTCCCTTTTACTTACTTGCTTACATTGGTTAGTATAGGACATCATTTTTCAAATTAGCATTCTTATGCTTTGTATCCATTGTCTTGCATGCATCCAAGGCTTGGCTCATCTATTTTGTATTTTTATAGGCTCGGCTATGAGCATGACATATAATTTCATTCAAGACATGTGGTAAAACACGTATTTAAGCAATGAATTTGAACATTGATATTTGGTTAGTATGATGTGCCTATTAAAATACAAAATGTATGTGTTGCATTAGTTATATTGCATTAATTAGGAGCATGGATATTTTTTCTAATTATTTTGCTTTGTGTTAGCTTGGAGTACTTGGTGAGTAATTTTATGTTTTAGCATCTTACATCGGATGTTTGTGTTATCATGTCAAAGCATACTTCTATGAGGCTAAGTGCTTAATTGATATAATTGTTTGAATGCCTGTGGATGAAGGCTAATTGCTTGAATTGAGATATTTTGATTAAATGTCCATTTTAATCCCACTTTTTCAAGTGGCAAATTAACAAAATGATTTCAAATAAAACATGAAATCAAATGTTTCAATTCTTTCAAATTAGTCTATACCTTGTGTGCATCACATAGTAAGTTAGCCTAATAATCGGAACAAGAGCATTTAATGTAAATAAAAATCGCATCATGATTAGTAGAGGCCGATTTTTGATCAGGCAAGTGGGGTTCTCAATTCATGACTTTCCCTTCTCGTACCTAAGTTCCCGAGCCGAGACACTTTGGTGATGATGGACTAATGGCTTTTGGCGCGAGTCTCAGGTTTCCTAAATTTTCCAAAAATATTTAGGTGGCGACTCTGAAATCTGGCAAAGCAATCCATTTTTTGCATTTGATTCAAACATCGATTTTCCAAAAGAATTGCCGAATTTGGACTCTTTTTGTGTTTTCACTGTTTCACATTGCACTTGTGAAATCAGATTCAGAACCACAGGAGTCTGAACTGTAGGGCTATTCGTCTTCCGAAAGGAGCATGAAAAGTCGAGCTACAGTTTCTGGCGACTCTGCTGGGGATTTAGAGAATTTGACTTGAAACTCATGATGTGAAATTTTATCTACACTTATATGTTCTTTGCGTTGTATTTGCATGGTTACTTTAAGCCACTGTGTTTTCCATTTGCTATTCTTGGACGATTTGCCGGAGGCTTGCCCAAAAGGCTTGCCAAAAGGCTGACCGGCCATGGGCTCTGTCTTGTTGGAAACACAACCCTTGGATCTGGATTACCGCTGTATCGCTTGATCCACCTTTCACTTCTCGGTGTTAGGTGTGAGAGGTATATTAGGTAATCTTGCTGAGGTACCCTTTCAACCATTTGATCTAGTTACATATAGTGAAGCTATAGTGACTATTCCAACTTAGGATAGGATGCCACCCATTTGCAGGATGTTGTGAAACTCGTTGTATGAAATAGTGCAACCTAGATCATGCCAAAAATCTAAGACAGGATAACCCTACCCCCCTTATAGGGGTGTTTTGGTTCTTTTACTTGGTATGTGCTTTTACAGTGAGATTATACAGGATTGTTCATATCAGTATGAGTTTGAGAACAGAGTTTAGTGGGGATTACAATTCAACTATGTGTTATGACTGTTGTGAATCGAGGCTGAAGTGTTGTCCGATTTTGATTATGTTTTTCTTTATTTCTTTTTGCTAGATAGTTTACCATCATAGCTTCAGAAAGACCCGATATTCCTCAAGTTGTGTGGACTCGTTTTGGTAGGCTTTGCAAAGCTCAAGACCTTGTTGGTGGTCAACCTGTGTTAGTCTCGCTTCCGCCAGTCACCCGACGAAGAAGGAACAGACAGTTAGTAGCATCAGTACAAAGCACTTTGCAAACACCTATCTGTTCTCACTCAATCAGTTTACCAGCATCTCGTTCACTTAGACCAGTAATGGCACAAAATACAGCACAGAACGCGGAGGAATTTGTCGGCATGATGACAGCTTTCCAAAGAACCATGGACACTATAAACCAAAGGATGGCTGCACAAGATGAAATTATTGCCGATCTACGACGTACATTTGGGGCATCCGCATCAACCGTGCATCCGATCCCAGCTACTTAGCTAAACCCGGATCTACCCCCACCGGTTGAAAATCTGCCAGTCTCGGATCCTCAGGACATGTTTCCCTCGGCTCCGACTTATCGGGCTCCAGTTCAACCCCCCGCAAGAATCTTTCCTTTTGATATCAATGAAATTGATCCGGCCTTGGTCAAGATTGCTAGATTGGAGAAAGCATTGAGGAAATCCTAGGGCTTCTACTCCATTCCAGATATCGAAGACGGGTACACTGAGGCTTCGGTCAGATTACTAGAGAAATTTAAGATGCCCCACATCGACAGATTCAATAGGAGTGGGGATTCGATTGTGCATGTCCGGTTATTTTCAGACGTATTGAGGCTTATGGGTTTGTCTAGGGCACATAAGCTTTCCTTGTTTAGGAGAACCCTGTCTGATGTGGCGGCCATTTGGTATGCTAAATTAGAGGACTTAACAAAGCGAATTTGGGAGGAGCTATTTGAGGCGTTTGTCAATCAGTACTCATATAACACCCAGATAGAAGTGACCATTAGTGAGCTGGAGGCTACTACCCAGAACCCCAAAGAATCGTTCATTGATTTTGTCGCCCGGTGGAGAGCCAAGGCAGCCCGAATGACAAATAGGCCTGCCGAAAGAGAACAAGTTCGACTAGTGGTCCAGAACCTTGAGCCAGATATGCTGCAGAGAATGATAGTGGTACCATTGTCCACATTTGCTTCCTTACATGAGCTGGGGGTCCAGATTGAGAGTGCATTCAAAAAGGGTATCATCCACAGAACAAGTGAACCCGCAAGAAGGCCATTCTCTCGGAATACCAATGCTAGTAGTAGCACTATTCCATGGCCTGTGGATGTCAATATTGTCATTTCAATAACCAAGATGGCTGATCCTTTTGCTACTGCCACAACCTCACAACCTTCACAAAGTACCAGCCACCTCGGAATCGAAGAGTTTTTACTCCCCTCCATATGAGCCCAACCCATGCCCTCAAGCTATTAATGCAAAAGGGGCATCTCAAGCCTCTTGAGCCTCGCCCACTTCCAGACCCATTGCCACCTAAACATGACCCTATCCAGTATTGTATCTTCCACCAACAACATGGCCATCACACAGACATGTGCTCCGTTTACGTCATGAGATCCAAGATCTCATTGACAACAAAGTCATCACCCCACCCGCTAAACCAAACGTAATAACCAACCCACTTCCTGCACACAACCAAGTCCCCTCGCTCAGAAACATTAACCACATCCATACACTACCACCCACCTTCAACCCTAGCACATACATTACCTCATCCCACATATCAAAATCGGAGGTGGTCATTCCAGAAGGCACAAACACGTGCATGATGGATCTAACACCACAAACCCAATCCAGGCTCGTAGTAGTAGAAATAGAGAAAGAGAAGAATGTACTGAAGACAGTGTCGTCTGATACCCGTGTCATAGAGAATGGGGTCTTGCTTGCAGAGGAGTACGATCCCAACTTATAGCCATCGATCAGCCGAAGCTAGTAGTCATACTGCCGGACTTTCTTAGCATCAATATTATTGGGGAAGGCCAATTAGGGCAACATCAGAACGATTGGCTTGAATAAGGCTTAAATGACTTGGCTGCCTTAGAAGAGCATTTGGTTGATCTGGAGGAGGCTTTGAAGGATTTGTACTTCTTCGAAGAGGAGGATACAAGCAGTGTTCAGGTGGGATGGCGTGACCCGAGCCAGCCAAAAACAAACAATGGATGGTTGAGTGAGGAAGAGTCAGATATGGAAGAATAGATAGGAAAGACTGGGACAGAAGAGAAAATTGCTGTTAGGGGCAAGGCTAAGGCTGCACCTCTTACTGAGAAAGAACAGGCACTGGAGCAATTTCAAAGGGAAAGGATAGAGGAGATCTAGATGAAGATAGCTCTAGAGTAGGGCAAAGGAAAAAGGAAAGAAGAACCCGAGACAACAGAGGATGATGCCTAAACTACTAAAAAGGTCGAATGGGAGCCCAGTGACTGGAAAAGGATGTTGAGGAAGCTCAAAAAATATTGGGATTCAGAAACCAAGATTGTGGTGGAGGAAGAATGGTATGATGATGGTGTGCGTGATGTCAACATGCTCCAGATAGAACCTAATGCCAGCCCGGCCATGACTGCGAGAGAGTGGTGGGAAGACAACGACCTAAGTCATGCATACACTGTCGAAGGTTGGAAAGCTGATACCCCAGATGACACTTGGTATACTAACGAGATCAATCATATGACCCGGAGTGGTCGGTACTTCAAACCCGAAGCATGAGACCAACTAGAGATCTCTGGAAAGGAGGCTGAGAGATCAAAAGAGAAGGATGTTGAAGAAAACCTGGTCTTGAAACAGCTCAAGAAGATTCAGGCTGACATATCAATCTAGGGGCTGATAATGGCATTTCGGGAGCATAGGCAGGCACTGTTAGAGGCAATAAACCGGACTAAACTGCCTATTGATACCACTACTGACCAATTGGTATCGTTGGTAACATCTGGGAACGTTACACCAGTGATCTCTTTTACAAATAAGGAGTTACCACCTGAAGGTGCCAACCACAACCGTTCTTTATATGTAACCTTGGAAAGTCGAAAAAAGTATGTCCAGTAAGAACTGCCTATGCCATCGGTTTGAGGCCGGTTGACTTTACACCGACGACCCAAGCTGTCCGGGCTTATGACAATACAAGCCGGGATGTCATGGGAACGTTTAAGAGCCATATCCTAATTGGCTCGTCCGAACATGAGGTGGAATTCCATGTCATGGATGTTCCGGCCACTTTTAATCTACTGCTAGGAAGACCCTGGCTACATCAGATGAGAGCTATGTTATCAACAGTCCATCAGTCAGTAAAGTACCCCTTCAAAGGCAAGATTGCCATTGTGTACGGTAATTCTGCAATCCATCCTCCCCAGGGAACCACTTCACAATTATTGGAAATCATACATGGGGAAGAAGACGCATTCCTTTTTGGTTTCTCTCTGGCAGAAGCCCGATTGGTCCAAACCATCATGGCAGAGGGCGATGGAGACTACGTGAGTGCGCAATCCATTTACATGATGAACAAACAGGAGCATATGCTTGGATCAAGACTAGGCCGAAGTGGCAAACATGGAGGTACTGTTGCTAAGGAGATCAGTCACAACCACCACGCTTTCGGGCTGGGATACAAACCTACCGCTGCAGATTGGCAAAGGAAAGGGCAGGAGCTAAGAGAAAGTCTGAAAGCAAAGAGGACTGGGAGACAGTATGAGTTAGTCCACAAACTTATACAGGGAACCTTGAATGGACGTTTTGTCCACCAAGGGGAAGACTTCCCTTTTTATAGATTCCCAGAGCCTTGATATGACTGGGAAACAAAAACAAGGTATCCGGGGTTTGAGATCTTTTTCGGACACCAGCTACCAGAAGAGGATGATGCACAAGTAGACCTGAGCCCTAGCACAGATCAAAGCAAGACTGCAAACTTGGACATCGTAGAGGAGGAGCTGTTGGGAAAAGCGCTAGATGACTTACTAACAAGTTCTACTGCTGGAACTGAGACCACCAACTTGGGGGATAGTTTTACTATCTCAATGATCGGGGATAACCAACAGCGGATTTCTCCAATCTTATCGTGGATGCGTCTAAGGCTCCACGCCTGGTCTAAAAGTTTGAGTAAGGCGTCATCAATAGTTCTGAATCGGATAGTGAACCCAGATCTGATTCCACTGAGTATGTGGAGTTGGAGTCAGATTCGAGTTCCTCTGAGTTTGGTCTTTCTAGAAGTGGTAACCCAGATACCAAAGTCCTGTCTAGGTCATCTTTTAGCTTTTTTTTTGAGTCCACTGTAACTAAAGATCTAGACTTTTTGAATGGGAATGTTGTGGACTTTGCCTACTTCTCTGTGCCATTGGTTTGTTGTATTGATCTTAATTTTCAAAATTTTGACATAAACGAAGAGGAAGAAATTCCTCGGGTTTTGAAAAATTTGGTTGGTCATGAGGAGGAGAGGCGTGTTAAGCCTTATATAGATGAAATCGTATCGATTAACGTGGATACTAAGGAAGATCCTCACTTGGTCCAGATCGAGTCCACGCTGTCTTCAAAGGAATGCGAGCGTTTAATCGCTTTATTAAAAAATTTCAAAGATGTTTTCGCATGGTCCTACAAAGACATGCCTGGAATTGATCCTGAGATTGTACAGCACCGGATCCCTCTTGAGCCTGAGGCCTGGCCAGTTAAGCAAAAGCTGTGCAGAGTTCGTCCAGATTGGGCTTTGAAGATCAAGAAAGAAGTTACCAAACAGATCGAGGCAGGGTTCTTGCTTGTATCTGAGTATCCAATGTGGTTAGCCAATATTGTTCCAGTCCTAAAGAAGGATGGCAGAATCAAAGTTTGTGTCGACTTCAGGGATCTGAATAAGGCTAGTCTGAAGGATGATTTTCCACTGCCGCATATTGATGAGTTGGTAGACTTCATCGCGGGCCATGCATTGCTCTCGTTCATGGATGGGTTTTCTGGGTATAACCAGATTCTAATGGCACCCGAGGATAGGGAGAAGACTGCTCTCACTACTTCGTGGGGCACCTATTGCTATCGAGTCATGCCGTTTGGGTTGAAGAATGCAGGGGCCACTTATCAAAGGGCTGCAACCACCATTCTGCATGACATGATCCACAAAAAGGTTGAGGTGTATGTGGATGATATGATTGTCAAGTCCAAAGATCGAGAGAGCCACTACACCGCCTTGGAGAAATTCTTTCAACAGATCAAAGAGTATAGATTGAGGTTGAACTCGCAAAAATGTACCTTCAGCGTAACAACAGAGAAAATGCTGGGATTCCTGATCACACAGAGAGGAATTGAGGTAGATCCTTCCAAAATCAAGGCCATCTTAGAAATGCCACGACTAAGGATTGAAAAGAAGGTGTGCGACTTTCTGGGTAAAGTGTAATTCATAAGATGGTTTACTTCCAAATTAACTTTGACTTGTGAATTATTATTTGGTCTCCTGAAGAAAGGAAAGAAATTCCAATGGAATGATCGCTGTCAGTTCGCTTTTGAACAAGTTAAACAGTACCTGCAGAATCCGCCTGTGTTATCACCGCCAGAATCGAGAAAATTGTTGATTTTGTATTTGTCAATGACAAACTCAACCATGGGGTGTATGTTAGCTCAAGAGTCCGAGGCCAAGGTGGAGAAAGTCGTTTACTATTTGAGCAAGAAAATACTGGATTACGAGACCCGTTACACTCTCCTCGAGAAATCTTGTCTAGCCTTGATATGGGCTACTCGAAAATTGAGGCACTATCTGTTAGCTCACTCTATAATCCTGGTTTCGAGATTAGATCCTATCAAATATCTCTTTGAGAAACCAACGCTTACGGGTAGGCTAACTTGTTGGTTGCTTCTTCTCTCCGAATTTGATCTTACATATGTTACACGCAAGTCGGTTAAAGGAAGAGCTGTAGCAGAATTCCTGGCAGATCACCCAGTAGAGAGGGATGAAGGGGTGGAGTACTTTTTCCTAGATGAAGATATTCTGCAAATAGAAGAGAAAACGTGGACGATGTACTTTGATGGAGCAGCCGATCAATACGGTTATGGGTTTGATGTGTTGCTGATAGCACCCGATAACTCCCATATACCCTTAGTCTTCAAACTCCAGTTCAAAGTATCCAACAACGAAGCAGAATATGAGGCGTGTATTGCAAGATTAGAAGCTGCACTGGAATTAGGGGGAAAAAGGTTGGACGTCGTCGGGGATTCGAATTTGGTTGTGTCTCAAGCCAATGGAGATTAGCGGGTAAAAGAAGAGAAGATGAAGGTTTACCATTAGGTCTTGGATATGCTAATTCCGAGGTTTGAAAAGTTAACGTTTACCCATCTGCGAAGGAAGAACAACCGATTCGCTGATGCACTAGCAACTCTATCTTCCATGGTAGACATTCCATTGGGAGTCAGGATGCGTCCGATCATTATTGAACAGAAGTACACTCCGGCCTATGAAACCATTGCTACGATAGATGAGGCTTTAGACAAGAACCCCTGGTATTATGATATTTGGAATTTCCTAGAAAATGAGGTGTATTCGCTAGGAGCAAATGCCAAGGACAAAAGGGGAATACGGCATCTGGTCGTCCAATTTATCATCTGCGGAGGAAAGTTGTACAAAAGAGGCCATCTGGGAATGCACAAGCTATGTGTTAAGGAAGAGGAATCAAAGCGCCTTATGGAGGCCATCCACGGAGGAGAGTGCGGAGCCCACATGAATGGTGTGATGCTCTCCCGAAAAATCCTTAGACAAGGCTACTACTGGTCAACCATGGAAGGTGATTGTATTGGTTTTGTTTAACGATGCCACGAGTACCTGATTCATGCCAATCGCATGAACTTTCCGCCGATCATTCTCTATTTAGGGGATAGATGTTATCGGTACAGTCACGCCAAAGGGGTCAAACAGACATGAATTCATCTTAGTAGCAATCAACTACTTCACGAAATGGGTAGAGGCCCAGTCCTACTCCGTGCTAAAAGCGTTGCATGTGGCTAAGTTCATCAAAAACAACATCATCTGCTGGTATGGAGTTCCGAATAAGATTATCTCCGCTAATGGGTCACACTTCAAGAAAGAGGTGATAGACTTGCTTGAGAAATATAACGTGGCTTTCCATAAGTCATCTACATACAAGCTACAAACCAATGGAGTTGTCAAGGCTATGAACAAAAATATCAAGAGAATTTTGCAGAAGATGGTGGAAACCTACAGGGATTGGCCAGATAAATGGCCATTTGCGCTCTGGGGCTATAGGACCTCAATCCGAACATCTACAGGGGCGACCCCCTATTCTCTCGTTTATGGGATGGAGGCTGTTTTGCCGATCGAAATTAAAGTGCCCTCACTACGAGTTATGGCTGAGTGTCAGATAGCAGAGGCAGATTGGCAGCAAAGTAGGTTTGAGGAGTTAATGTTGTTTGATGAGAGAAGACTAAGGGCATTGTATCATGTCCAGGGCTACCAACGCCGAATTGCTAGGGCTTTTAACAAGAACGTTAAGTCTAGAAATCTTCAAGAAGGAGACATGGTGTTGAAAGACAACCGAGCTCCCATCCATGACCCTAGGGCAAGTTCAAACCCAACTAGACTAGTTCTTACATCATCAAGTCAAACTAGTCAGGAGGGGTGGTTATTCTTATGGACTTGGATGGCCTAAAGTTCTCGCAATAGATCAATATGGACAAGTTGAAGAAACACTACCCCTGAGAGGCTCGCTAGGCCGAAAGGGCGACCTAGGCAAAAGTTATAGTATGGAAAATTAGAAATAAAGAAAAACTGAGCTCGCAAGGTTGCGAACCCTAAAGGGCGACTTTGGCAAAAGTTAGAGCGCAAAAGGAGAGAGTTAATACTTGAGTGAACCTGAACCGAACTACGTAAGGCTTGATTTCCATGTTTGGGATACGTAGGCAACTTCACCCTGAAGTTCTGCAGTAACTATCTCCAATTCAACTGTCTTATCCGTTTTCTTGATTAGGTCATCTTTGTTCATCATCTATTTAGTTCGGTTGTGGTCTTTATTTTGGGAAGAAAAGCTGAGTACAGTGTAGAGCAACAGTGATATGCAATCAGGGGTAGTTATGATTTCTTTTGATTTGGGACTGTACATCTTAAGAATCGATTCTGTGCGTGTCAGGTGGTGATCGTTTCGAAAATTGTTTTGAAAAGTTTCAATAAAAGTTGATTTTGTTCAAAATTTTACCCTTTTACAACTTGGACCATTTTTGGGACCGAAAGGAAAATTTTCAGTACTCGCAACTTTAATTTTATTGATTTCAACATGACTACATTCTCCAACTCTTTGATTTAGATCAAAGTTGCTTTTACCTCTTAAAACTTGAAAAGAAAAGATCAAAGTAGTAAAACTAGGGGCATAGCTAAGTTAGGTGGCTCTATGCCAAAGACGGCCCAATCTCTGCCTCTTCTTCAAGCCAAGCCAAACACTCCTCAAGGTGTAACTGAAACTAATGGCAGGGGCTAGAATCTCTCTTGTCCTCCAGGCCGCCAGATACTGGGGCAAGTGCGAGGCATGAAGCGGTGTATTCCACTCCCTCATCTGGACGTATCTGATCATGCTCGAACTGGTGTCTGAATCGGAGAGGAAAATAGAATACGCAATATGTGAGGCCAATGAACTCTACACCTGACTGTAGGGACATGTCGTAGCTCATCTCAGCTAAATTAAGCTAGGGGCAACGCCAAGTTATGTCAGCTGCAGACCGGCTGCACATCCAATCACACCATAAACCCTTTGAGGGGATATCCACTAGCCATTGGTGAAAGAAGTAAGCTCGGGCTGAGTACTCGGGACAAGGTTCCACTACTTGCAGTTTATCTATCAACCATACTTGGAAAGGGATGAAAAATAAGAGAGATTAAAGAATAGAGAGGTGTACAATGAGAGAAAAACAGAGAATGAGTGTTGAGCGATGTGAGAATCATAAATTAAAAAGGTGGAAAATAATACCTGGAGAAGTAGCGGATTCCCTGCCAATCAAATAGTCTCTCCTCGACGGAAAGTATCTAAACCTATCAAGGTTTCGGCCAGTGCCAAACCCATGCAACTCTTACTCTCTTTCAAACATTGGGCCACTTCGATCAACCGGATGCTAGCTCCGATGAAACTAGGGGCAATGAGGAATTGTGCAAGAAGGCATGAACAGAGCGCATGTTGTCGGCGGCCTTGCCAAAGAAGGTGACTCCTGTCTCCAATGGTGGAAAATCGATGAACTAAACCGGGATGTCTGGCTCCCCATCATGTGCCAAGGACCAAGCCTCATGTAATGTGAACCCACACATCCGTCCCAAAGCTTGGGCATGGCCAAAACAAGGCTGTGGTACAATTTCTTCGTCGCACCGGGACTCTATCAAAGCTTGAAACTCCTTGAGTGTCGGACACACCTCTTGTGATTCGAATTGAAACACATGTGTGATCGCGTTCCAACATCGAACAGCGACATCGAGGAATGGAAAGCAAAGAGAAGTACAACTCAGAGGAAAAAGGGCATTTAGGCCAAAACCGCGAAAATTCACCTTTTTTCAGCCGTCCAAAGTGGCTATCCAGTCTCGGAGCCTATTGTTGCATAATGTCTCCATCTTGGGAGCAAAATATCCAAGACTTGCTATTCTACCATAAAAATAGCATGGGAGCACCATTTATATAAAATGAGAAGGAGCAGTGCATGACAGTTGGGTAGCACTGACTGACCTCAAATTTAGGCCCGACCATACCTCAGTGAAGCCCAGCCGTGTCTATTTAGGCCCGGCCAGGGCTAAATGATGGCTCAGATCAGTACATTTGCAAGAAAAGCTGGCCTTCGTCTTGACGTACCACAGCTTTGTTTAAGTCTTGTTTTGTTTGTACCAAGTGTTTTTTAGTATTTTCGGGTTGTTTTCATTTCGTTTCCCTGTTATCGAGTTGTATTTTACATTTTGTCCAATTATGGGTTGCTATCTGACTCAAGAATGAATACAAAAGCAGATATTCCTTATTTTAGGTCTAGTGTAAAGTTACCATGCAAAGGTTATACCATTCATCACATTGTGTAAGGAGATCATTCAGAAACTTGTCTTTTATTAACTAGTGGGTCCAACCCCGAGCATTGTTTTACAGAGCAACAAAATAAAAGAAAATCCTTCAACAAAAAAAAAAAAAAAAAAAAAAAAAAAAAAAACAACAACAACAACAACAACAACAAAAGGGTCTATCTGAAGTTAGTCTTTAACTACAAAGCAAAACAAAAAACAAAAACAAAATTGTCATCCACCTTAGTAACCCATCCTCGCCCTTTCTTCCTCGGTTGCGGGGGAGGTGCATTACTGTCATCGCTGGGGCTACTGGATTGCATGTCAACCTCCTCTCCCTCGTCCTCGAGGGTCGTAGACCCATCAAAAGACTCCTCAGAAGGTGAGCGCTGCCTCTCCTCCGTACCATAAGGAGCAGTTGGTCGATCGTCCGGAGGAGGTCATTTACATATGCCCGGGGGATCTGCAAAAAGAATAGAATTTGAGAAAGGTAGACAAAAGTAATAGAGAATTATGAACATAAATAGTAGAAAACAAAACAAGATAAAGTGCAGTGAGTAGAAGCATAAAGAAATGTGTATATGCTCGATTCTAGGAGCGAACGCTAGCCTACGGTCCTATTCCTCGATATGCTCAAGCGGGATCTGCTCGATCACTCCATATAGACGCAAGTACATGATCTTAGTGGGAATCACGGGAAACCCAGGAATGGGAGCAATGGCATGGGTATTGCCAGCAACAACAACAACCTCCGGAACAACCTGAACCACGCCCAGGATAAGAGGCGCCATCACCCGAGTATGTAAGAAGGTGGTGAAGTCGCTGAGCTCATAATGTCGATCGCCATCCTCTCCCAACATCAGGAGGTCAATCTGTGGACCGTCCTGAAGCTCATCAACTACCCTCATGATTGGAGGAGGAGGATATAGAATGTTAGGGGCAGCGACGCCTCGTGTCTGGTGGATGAACCTCTCTTCCAGGTAGTAAGCCCGGCCAAAGGGGCCCTCAAACAGAATCCGCATAGTGGAGACATGCCATGCAGCGACATAGGTCGTCTTCGACACCTGAGGAATGCCCGCCCAAGGATGCCAGTTGACCTGTGGAAGCAGACGTCAGATGTCAGAAATCTAAGCAGTATGAGGATAAAGTGCAGTGTAGAAGCAATAGTATGAGAATGACCATGTAGTATGGAAAACAGTGTAGTATGCTTATAGTATATAAAAGCTAAAGGTTGATATTTTGTTACCTGATCCGCAGTGATCGTATCAAAGAAACGGCGAAAGTAGGGGAAGTCTCGGTCTACGCAGCAACGACGCTCAATAGGGAGTTGTAGTACCGAGAGCGGGGTACTGACAACTCAATCAGCCTCATCGGGACCGGAGCTAGAGAGGTGAAATATGTGTGAACCCATAGTAGCAAGTAGAGAAAGATGGATGAGGTAAATGAGCAGATAAACAGGGAATGCACAGCGAAGATGAGTAGGAAATGTAAAATTGAACAGAATGTAAAGCTGAACATAAAAAGTAAATATGAGGTGTGCCTCTTAAACCCTCCAGTAGCCGCCAAGTGAATCCACCTTGCGGCGAGATACAGAGCTCATATAGCAGTATAAGGTGGCCAAGTCGGCGCCACCCTAGTTGTACTCTGTCACCTGTGGTAGGTGCACCAGTGCCCCTAGAAGATATAACCCCACGGTATTTTCCCTGTTCGCAAACAGGGTAGTACCGAAGAGATACATGAGGAAGCCGCTGGTGTACTGGGCAACCCCATCTGTAGTAGTGGGCAACCTCATCTGTAGTAGCGGGTTAGGACTCAGAGAAGTGATCATAGAACCAACTATACCTCACCATCCCGTGACTGGTGGCATCTAGGATCGCCTCGAGAAGCTGACGCTGTGTGGCTCTCCACTGCGTCATGTCAGGATCACATGGGATCGGGCCACCAACTTTGACCTGCAGGCCAATGAGCATCGAAAAATCGTACGGGGTCAGAGTCAGCACCCCGATCAATGAGAAGTGGAATGAGTCCGTAGTGTCCCACCATCTCTCTAGCAGGGCCCCGTATAGCAGCGACTCGACCATCATCTATATGAGCCCTGAGCAGAAGGACCCAAAGCCGGCAGCATCAACCAATGCGCGGACCTCTGCGAGAAGTCTCTCATACCAGTGCCTGGGGCTGGATATGGATCCATAGTCGCCAATCCTCCTAGCTATCACCTGCAAATGGGGAATGTATATGGCATTAACTAGTGGTCTACTTGTGAGATTCAACAATATATCAAAACAAAGGAAAGTTGTTTACCGTGGAGGCATCGGCGGAGAAGTGCTTTGCGGGCTCTCATAGCAGGATGTCCTCATCTATCCCAGGGATGAGGCCCTCAAATCTCAAGTTACCTCCTGGGGGCAGCACATGTGTACATGGCTGGTAAGTGGCCGCATCGAATGGCTTGTCAATGAGGGGAGGCAATACGGGAGCATCCTCGTCCTCCATATCTGCGCCTAAGACGACCCCAATACCAATGGCGGGGTTCGAGATGGGAACTTCATTGCTAGCCATGGAGAAAAGTGGAGAGAATGAAGAAAAAGTGAAGGAGATGAGTGAAAATAGTTGGAAATCCCAAATTTCAAACCCTAGGAGAGAGAAAGTGAAGAAATTGTGGAAAATCAAAGGGGAATGAAGGAAAGTGTGGGTAAATGTGAGAAAAACCAAGGGAAAAGCTCAAACTCCACCAAATCAAGTATTGCCTGGTTCAAAGTATAGAGGAGGGGAAGGGTTTCAAAGGAAAAAACGGTGAGGGTTGTTGGGTACTTCAAGGAAATGGGAAATCTAGAGAGAGATGGAGGTTAGAGAGAGAGGGGAGGGAGTTTCGGATGAGAGGGTGTGAGAAAATAAGGGTTTGAGTTTTTTTTAAACAAACATATCGCGCGGAATGCCCGAAACTGCCCCTGCCGTTATCAAAGCCCAGCCGGCTGTCGCGATGCCTGGCCGTGCTTCATTGAGGCCTGGTCGGCTCTCAGTGTAAACTCAGTTCAATTTTCTTTTCTTTTATTTTATTTCTTGTATTATGAAGTTTTAATCTAAAAAAGTAAAAAAAAAAAAAAAAAAAGAGAAGCAAAAAAGAAAAGCAAAAAAAGAGTTTAAAAAAAAAAAGAGAGAGAGAAGCAAAAAAAAAAAAAAAAAAAAAACAGTGCAAAAAAAGAGAAAAAAAAGAAAAACAATGGCAAAAAAAAAAAAAAAAAAGAACAAAGGAAGATAAGAGAAGACAAAAAATGAGCGAGTAAAATATAAAGAGAGGAATTTTGTTCATTCTATTCTATTCTATTTTGTTTTATTGTGTAGATGCATAATTTGATTTACTTGGTCTCATTTGTTTAACTCAAAGTTCAAACTCATAAGTTGATTTGTTTTGTTTCAAAATTTTTAATTTGTTTTAAATTGTTTCGTTAGGTTGTAAATTGTTTTGCCTGAATCATAGTTCATTCCGTTATTTCATAAACAAACGATATTGTATGTACGGTTCATTCAGAGGAGTTATAGATAAAATCATTCGTGCCACAGTAAAATCATCATCCTTTTTGCCATCAAATTGGAAGGCAGTGTGTTGTGTTCAGGTTAAAGCCCATTGTTTTAACACATTGGCAAATTGGCTTTCACTTTACTACATCGCTTTGATTGTTTTGATTTTACGTGTCTTTGTGTAGAATCCATGTTTCTAATTCACGCTTATGTGATTTGTTTGTTCTTTTATCAATTCGACCTCTCCTCCTATCGCGTGCAACGCGTTAGGATTGTACCCTCGGTTAAAAATGGTAGGTGCACCTGTTCGTTCACACCATCTCTCCTCCTATCGTGTGCAACGAGTTAGGATTGTACCCTCGGTTAAAAACGGCAGGTGCGTCTATTCGTTCACACCACCTCTCCTCCTATCGCATGCAACGCATTAAGATTGTACCCTTGGTTAAAAATGGCAGGTGCGCCTGTTCGTTCACACCACCTCTCCTCCTATCGCATGTGACGGGTTAGGATTGTACTGTAGGTTAAAAACAACGGGTGCGCTTGTTGTTCACACCATCTTCCCTCCTTTCACGTGTGACGCGTTAGGATTGTGTACCTTCGATTAAAACATTGGGTGCGCCTGGTGTTCACACCACCCTTTCCTCCTCTCACGTACGACGTGTTAGGATTGTACCATCATTTAAAAACATTGGGTGCGTCCGGTGTTCACACCACCTCTCCTCCTATTACGTGCAACACGCTAGGATTGTTTCCATTCAGTTAAAAACATTGGGTGCACCCGGTGTTCACACTACCTCTCCTCCTATCGCGTGCAACGCGTTAGGATTGTTTCCATTCGGTTAAAAACATTGGGTGCGCTTGGTGTTCACACCACCTCTCCTTCTATCACGTGCAATGCGTTAGGATTGTTTCCATTCGGTTAAAAACAATAGGTGCGCCTGTTCATTCACACCACCTCTCCTCTTATCGCATGCAACATATTAGGATTGTTTCCATTTGGTTAAAAACATTGGGTGCGCCCAGTGTTCACACCACCTCTCCTCTTATCGCGTGCAATGCGTTAGGATTGTTTCCATTCGGTTAAAAACAACAGGTGCACCTATTTGTTTACACCACCGCTCCTCCTCTTGTGTGCGATGCGTTAGGATTGTTTATCTTGGTTAAAAACATCAGGTGCACCTGTTTGTTCACACCATCCTTCCTCCTATGGCGTGAGACGCGTTAGGATCTCGGTTGAGACCTCGGGTGTGCTCGATGGTTACATCGCCCTTCATTCTTTCTACTTGAGACATAGTTTGGTTTGCGCTTTCTTTGTCCTTTTCACGCTAGACGTGCCTGTTTATTTACTTCTTTCTGTGTGGACACGGCGGGATTTTTTTTGCTTTGATTTATGTTTTCATTCAACGTTACATTCTTGTTTAGATTGCAGCGTCGTTTCATTTCATTGTTTCATTGCATGATCATAAGTTAATTACTGTATTTTGTTTTTGCATTTTTGCCCTCGAGTTCAATCTTTGCATTTATGTCTTGATTTCTCGCCCAAGCCTTGCGGCCTTGTCAAAAGGGTCGTCTTTGGGCTTTGACATTCACTCATGTCACTTCATGACTTTGAGCTCTATCAAAGAGGGGCAATTGTGGACATCCCATTTTTGACCACCCGCAAGGCTCGAGCGCTTTGCCTGGTACACTCGATGATGAAAGTGCTGTTGTGCGTGGTTTGAGGTCTCAACGAAGGGGCCATCCTTAAGCTCCGAAACAATCCCAAACCTCCCATATTTCCATTGATTATACCCAAGAAATCCATTTTTACACATTGTGCCACCCTATGCTGAGTCTGAAGCAGAAAAATAAGGGAACACATTGAGGCCCGACCGTGACTCATTGAGGGCCAGCCGTGGCTATTGAAGGCCAGTCGTGTCTTAGTAGCAAGAAACACTGTTCTGGGCGGGAGCCCACCAGCTGTCCATTTTTGAAGATATTTATGACCATTCTTGCTCAAATTCTATAAAAACGACCATATATCTTTGTTTTGAGGGTTGAAGAATTTCTAGAAAGCCTCTATACCTTCTTGAGAGCTCATTCTTCTCATTCTTCTTGTGCAAGCAACCCTTTGAGCAAGCCTATCACTTTAACTCTATATCCATACACCATATACACCTCCACACCTTATCCTAGGAACCTTGGTTGAGCCTTGAACACCATAATTCAAGCTTGAGAGTGTGTTGGGACTTAGGTTGATTCACAAACAAAGAGCTACCTTTGTCAAGAGGTATAAGCTTGCTATTTACTGTCTTGCTTTCATTTTTATCATTTACTATCTAGTTCTTGTAGTTTTGTGTTGTTATGATCTCCCTTCAAGTGTCCAAGTTTGGGTTTGGAGAGCTACCAAAAGGGTAGAGAGAGTTTACACTCTTTTTACACCTTTACCTATAGCTCAAACCCTTGCTTTTACACTCTTTTTCTTTGCTCTCTAAATTGATTTTCAAAGTTAAAAAAGGGATAAAAATCATGCTTTGAGGTTTCAAACGTGGAGGGGTTAGCCACCCCTCCTTGTTCTTGTTTACTAGTCTTGTTTTCTCTCTTTGTTGATTAGCTTTTTAGGCTCTTTTCATGCATTTTGAGCCACTGTTTTTCATCTCGTAAGGGCTGTTTTGGGACTGTTCTAGGTTGTTTAAATAGTTCATGCTTTGATTAGCTTGGTTGTTGTCTCATAAGTTTGCCTACATAGCTTGTTGTATATTGTTCTTAGCTTTTCTTTAACTAATTTCCATGTTTAAGAACCTCATTCTAATAATCAACTTGTCATTCATTTATTTCATTTGAGAATTAATTCAACCGGTTGACAGTTATTCAAAACGTGAACTAGCGATTTATACTTAATGGCTTAATCTCTACGGAGGTTCATTGCCAACGATGTAATCTCTTTTTCATGTTGAGAGTCACCTCTCGTTTGACATATTTCTCACTTAGTGGACGTAACAATCATCTTGGACTTAATGGATTGAAGGATGGTAAAGACTAATGAATTTGGCTTAAAATGAACCAACCCACATAAAGAAAATGAGTTATATTGCTTGGGGTTCGACCAAATTTTATGCCAAATCCATTTTGTCAAGGGTTGTCTTATATCAATTCATGATGTTTTCATGATGTTCACTCTATGATAGGAGGGAGGGGTGGTTATAGTTCCTTTCATTTATTGATTTTTGTCCAAATTGTACCGAAATCATCAAGCAATCAACTTGCTCATTGATGGTTTTGGAAACGATTCCAACCTTCTCTCGAGGCTTTCCCATGGCAGAGAAGTGTGAGAGGGACAAACAGAGTTCAGAACACTCTGTTTGCACTGTTTTCACTTCAGAGCACAAAACAGAATTTTACATGAAATTGAGGCACGACTGGCCTTCTTTAGGCTCGACCGGGCTTCATTAAGGGTCAGCCGGTCATCAATGTTTGGTCAGCAGTGTATTTTGCAGAAAACAGAGGGTGGTGGCTGAATGTGAAACAAAGTAAGCCTAGGAAGATAGAGTTGTTCTTGGACATTGTGCGTGCAACTCTTGTGCATCCTTGCTTATATCAGTGTTCTTGGACATTGTGCGTGCAACTAATAATTAGTCTTGCTAATTATTAGTGTTGTAATTATTATTATTGTTTATTTGTAATTGTTATAGCTAGTTAGCTTAAATAGTTAGTTTACTTATCATGATTATCCTTGTTGTAATAGAGTAGTTAGCTAGTTAATTCTTCGTTTATTTATTTATTCGGTTTTGTAATAATTAGTTTAATTTGGATTTTCGAACTTTGATTCGCACCCTCTTGCACAAGGGCCATTATGTAATAAGTTATATGTCTTCCAACCCCACGGCTTTCTTCCTTTTACTTGCTTATGATGGTTAGCATAGGACATCATTTTTCAAATTAGCATTCTTATGCTTTGCATCCATTGTCTTGCATGCATCCAAGGCTCGGCTCATCATACTAACCCAATATCAATGTTTAAATTCATTGCTTGAATACGTGCTTTACCGCATGTCTTGAATGAAATTATATGTCATGTTCGTAGCCGAGCCTATTAAAATACAAAATGTGTACGTTGCATTAGTCATATTGCATTAATTAGCAGCATGCATATTTCTTCTAATTATTTTGCTTTGTTTTGACTTGGAGTACTATGTGAGTAATTTTATGTTTTAGCATCTTGCATCGGATGTTTGTGTTATCATGTCAAAGCATACTTCCATGAGGCGAAGTGCTTAATTAATATAACTGTTTGAATGCTTGTGGATGAAGGCTAGTTACTTGAATTGGGATATTTTGATTAAATGTCCATTTTAAGTCCACTTTTTCAAGTGGCAAATTAACAAAACGATTTCAAATAAAACATGAAATCAAATGTTCCAATTCTTGCAAATTAGTCTATACCTTGTGTGCATCACATAGTAAGTTAGCCTAATAATCAGAACAAGAGCATATAATGTAAATAAAAATCACATCATGATTAGTAGAGGTCGATCTTTGATCGGACGAGTGGGGTGCTCAATTCATGACCTTCCCCTCTCGTACCTAAGTTCCCAAGCCAAGACACTTTGGTGATGACGGACTAATGGCCTTTGGCACGAGTCTCGGGTTTCCTAAATTTTCCAAAAATATTTAGGTGGCGACTCTAAAATCTGGCAAAGCAGTCCATTTTTGGCATTTGCTTCAAACATTGATTTTCCAAATGAATTGCCGGATTTGGACTCTTTTTGTGTTTTCACTGTTTTACATTGCACTTGTGAAATCAGGTTCAGAACCATGAGAGTCTGAACTGTAGGGCTATTCGTCTTCCGAAAGGAGCACCAAAAGTTGAGCTATAATATCTCAGTTTGGGGTTTGTCGATGGCATCACATCAACACTAATCCAGATGAGCTTGTGTCACTAATCACACCGACCATTGAGAGTACCCCATTAATTTCATTTTCTAACAAGGACCTACCACAAGAGGGGGCCAATCACAACAAGACGCTCAATGTTTCACTGAAGTATCGGGATAAATGGGTTCCCGTTGTGGGCATCGTGAATTTTTTTAGTCTAAGGCGTTGCTTCCCACACTAACTTACTTTATTGACATAGAGTTGCCACTTAATTTTTAAAGGGGAATTAAGAAACCTTTAAAGATGAAAACTAAGTTAATGCCTAGTTCGTTATAACCAAGAACATTCCGAGTTCAGGAGCTTAGTTACAAAAGAGGAAGACCATTAACACGGAAGCACCCCCTTTTGCCCAATCCGAATATTGGCCTCTATCCACTCTCTATTTTATGTTTTAATGGTTAAATGTTTACAAAAGTTCATTTTAGACCTAAATCCCTTAACTAACCTAAAACTACGTTATTTGAATAAAAAGTGCCATTTATTTTAGTTACAAGAATAAAGCCATGTCTTTAAGTAAAAGCAAAGAGTTTACACTAAAAATTGATTTGAGACAAAACAATGGCCATAAACTTGAACTAAAATGAACTACACTTTAAAAATATTCAAAACAACCAATTTTACATACAAGGAGCATTTAACGTGCATAATTGAAAAGACGATGTAAGAAACACGAACATATGCTATGGAGATTTAGAGGACTTACTCGGATGCTTACTTTACACGTCTTACATGCAATACATAAAATAAATATGATCTAAAGCATATAACTAAACATACAAGAATGGTCCTAGGCCCGGTTTGAGACTATTACATGATGGATATGCACAACAATACAACTAACAAATAAAAGCATAATTGTAAACTAACTACATGATGAATCAAATCGGACCATGCATGCTAATTATATCATCAAAATAAACCTAAAAGCATGCAGTTCTAACTAAAAGAAAGAAAACATGCAAGTTGAGGTGAGAAAATGAGAAAAACTAAGAGATTACATGATGTTAAGATGGACTAACAACCTAATATGGATTGACTACTGAAAATAAGCAAAGGGATACTAAAATATAGAGAGTAGGAGGAATTTACCTTATGGTTTTCGAGAACTGAAGAGCACGCAGAGAATAACACAAAGAGACCACAAGTTCTTTGCTTGCAAACTTCCATCAGGCTTGGAATCCAAATTTAGGTTGAAGTTCTTCTGTCCTTAGGTGTTCTTCAGTGTTTAGAGTTACTGTAGATGGGATATTTTAGGAGCTAAGAGGAGAGAGATAGAGGAGAGGTGATATTTGGCTTTTAAAATGCACATAGAGGCTTCAAGTTCTTAATCCATTCAAAGAGAGGGGGAGGAGCTCTATTTATAGAGCTGGGGGAAGCCTCTGGAACCCTTCTAGGGTTTCATCGTTTCTCCCTCCATCGTTCCCACTAATTTTGCACCAAAATTGAGTTACTAAACATAACTCTGCGATGCTTCAATGTGTGCACGTGTAACGATGGTGTGCACATACAAACAATTTGTGCACATGCATTTTGCCTTGGTACACGTTCCATGCATGCATGCACAAGTTCATGGCCCTATGCTCTTGGCCTGCTTGTGGCACAAGTAAGCTCGAATTGCATTATGATCGATGTTTTTGATAAAATGGGTCACTAAGTTTGGAAAATACGATCAATCAAAGCATAATTGGGCTTTCCAGGGTTAAGAAACTGATTTGTTTTGCTAAAAATGGGTTTAGGGGTAAAATGGTTGTTTTTGCAAAAAGTTGATTTTTGGCCAAAACAGGTTTGTACAGTAACTCTAAGCAACCTTTAAACATTCTATGGATGAAGTAAGTGCCATTTCATCATCAAGAGGCTTGCAAGCACCCGAAGTCTTAGGGTTAGTCAAAATGGGGTGTCTACAGTTGCCCTTCCTTGTCATAGCTCAAACAACCATCACAGTTGACATAACCCTAAGGCTTAAGGCAGTGCCATATATTCATGCAAGTGATTGAACTTGCAAGTTGCCTACATATCCTTGACTATAAGGAATCAAATCAGTGTAGTTTGGGGGTAGTTTTGAAACAATATACATGAGTGAGTGAGTGTGTGCAACAAGCACTCAAGCATTCGTTCAAGCATGAATTCCAATTGGGAGAGAGCGGGTGATACCTGTCGTACTCACCTTGTCGTTCCTATGTCCAGTTCCTTTCCATGCTTTTCCAGATTTGTGGTAATCCTGCGAACTTTTTCTAGAGAAAACTATGCCAAATAATAAAGCACACTGTAGTGTGGTTAGAGTGATGCCATTATGATGTCAATGATGCCAATGTATGCCATTCTATGCTCGTATTAATGAGTCATGAGTTCATTAAGAGCAAAACGGTGATTTCCCATGCCAGTATCGACGAGTCATGGAGGTATTTAAATGCTAGGCGGTGCTATCCCATGCTTGTATCGACGAGTCATGGGGTTTAATAAACACTATTCCATGCTTGCATCGGCAAGATGCAAAGTTTATTAAGTGTTGTTCCATGCTCGCATTGGCAAGACATAGAGGTTTGTTTGATGTCATGTCTACGCTCACATCGACAAGACGTGGGGATTTATTTGATGTCATTTCTAGGCTCACATGGCAAGACATGGGGGTTTAAATGCCAAGTGGTGGCTTTTCCATGCTCGCATTGGCAAGACATGGGGGTTTGTTTGGTGCCATTTTCACACTCGCATCAGCAAGATGTGGGGGTTTAAATGCCAAGTGGTGCCTTTTCATGCTCACATTGGCAAGATATCGGGGTTTATTTGATGTCATTTCCACGCTCATATCAGCAAGACGTGGGGGTTTAAATGCCAAGTGATTCCTTTCCATGCTCGCATCGACAAGACATGGAGGTTTAAATGTTATTCTACGCTCGCATCGACAAGACGTGGGAATTTAAATGCCAAGTGATTCCTTTCCATGCTCGCATCGGCAAGACATGGAGGTTTAGATGCTGTTCCATGTTTCTATCTGCAAGATGTGGGAATTTAAATGTGAAATGGTTTCTTTCCATGCTCGCATTGGCAAGACATGGAGGTTTAGATGCTATTCCATGCTTATATTGGCAAGACGCGAGAATTTAAATGCCAAGTGGTGCTTTTTGATGCTCACATTGGCAAGACATAGAGGTTTAAATGCTATTTCATGCTCGCATCGACAAAACATGGAGGTTTAAATGCTATTTCATTCTTGCATTGGCAAGACACATGAATTTAAATGCCAAGTGGTGCTTTTCCATGCTCGCATTGGCAAGATATGGAGCTTTAAATGGGTGCCAAGTGATACTAAACGGTTCCAATTTTACTGAGATGTATTAAGTGGTTGCCAAGGTTTACTAGGTGTTTGCCAAGTGGGTGCCAAAATTTGCTAGTTATTATGTTACGATATTGAAGGTGGTCTTGAGGAATATTTTTGCCATGCCAAGTGATTTGTGTGCCAGCCAATGTCATGAATCATAAAATAATTGTTCCTCGAAAGGCATGCCAATGCTGGTGCCTCAAAAGGCGTGCTAATGCCTGAGTCTAATAATGTACCGATGATGTGCCCTGAAAGGCGTGCCTAAACTAAAGTAATTAAGAAACTCCTGATTTCTCATGCCAACCAACTTTTCATTTTCATCATATTCAAATCTTATGTTTGTAATGGTCATGTGCTAGGGCGAATGAAGCCCTTATCTAACAATTCTTGAAGTTGCACCTTTAACTCACGCAACGTGGTGGGTGCAAATCCATAGAAATCGGTGTCATGCTTGGCACTAAGGAGAACTCAATCTCTTGGTTTGGTAGTAACTTGGTAACATATTCTGGAAATATGTTCAGATATTCGCAAACTACCCTTGGCAAATTACCCTGAACCATGCTACACTTGTCGGCTAAAGTGATGGCAAAGAGGAAGCTAAGCTCTCCTCGGCCCTTAAGGTTAACGGAGGAATGAGATTATCGCTCCAGCCACACAATAAATAGAAGCAATCCCCGACTAGAGTACATATCGACATTCTCCTACGATGGCAATCTATCGTTGCCCGGAAGTGTGTTAACCAATCCATACCCAAAATAATATCGAAAGTGTGCATGTCTAAGATGATAAAATCAAAGGAGAGTTGACAATTTGTGACCTCAATCTCACAATTGCAGCACACTCCCCCCAATGTCACTCTACCCCTAACCGGTGACTCAACCAGTAATGGAGACTCTAAGTGATCAATCTCTAACCTCAAAGAAGATGCAAAAGCAGTAGATATGAAAGAATATAATGCACCTATATCAATCAACACGCTGGAAAAGAAGTTGAACACTAAGAAGTTACCTCTCATAACCGAAGGTCTTGATTTGGTATGGTAACGACATACATACGCTCCTGTGGCCTCTGGTCAACTTGCTCACCCCTTGGAGCATAAGCCTACTGCCACTACAAAAAAATTGACTTTTTGCGACGGTAAAATGCCATCGCTAATACTCCTAATTTCGTCGCTAATACTTTTTGCGACGGCAAGAGGGGGTCGCAAATGTAGGGGTTGCAAAAGAGTTTTTGTGATGGCATAGTGCCGTCGCTAATGTTTTGCGACGGCATTTTTGCCTTTTTACAACGGCACTGTGCAGTCACTAATAACGTTTGAATTTCTTGACTTTTTCGCGACGGCACTATTTTACCGTCGCTAAAAATGTTATTTGAGACGACAAAAAATACCGTCGCTAATAGTTTTTTTTTGCAACGGCAAACATTGTTTTTGCGACGGTGTGGTGCCGTCGCAAAAAGTATTAAAAATATAAAAATTTCTATTTTTGCGACAGTATAATGCCGCCACAAAAAATATTAAAAAATAATAAAATTTCTATTTTTTGCGACAGTATAATACCGTCGCAAAAAGTAAAACCTGTAACAAAATTAATAAAAATATTAAAATTTTTTATTTTTTGCGACAGTGTAATGCCGTCACAAAAAAGAAAAAAACATCCTACAATAAAAATATTAAAAATATTAAAATTTCTCCATAATAATATAAAAATAACAATTTGTTCATAATAAAATATTTTGTCATTCATATAATTACACATCAACAAAATTATCCCACTACATAATGTTCCATAATACATATATAATGTTTAAATACATGCTTTTGTTCATAATTCAAAATAACATAAACCAAATTTCATTACTAAAATAATAAAACAAAATAATCAGAGTCCATTGACATCCTATTAAGTCTTGACATAGACGTAGTTTTGCATTGTCTTCCTCAAGCTTATTTACTCTATTTCTTCCTTCTGCTAGTATCCTTTCAGATTGTGAAAGCTTTTCCAAGATATCTTCCTTCTCCTTCCAGGATATCTCTGCCTTTTGATGTGCATCCTAGTGAAAGCAAAGACATTTTCATACACAAGAAACTGGGGAAAGAAATTTATCCAAAAATACTTCCATGTTTTTAAGCTCAGTACAAAATCTCAGATTAACAACAAAAACTTAATCAACAAATAGACCATATAATAAAAAAAACCTATAGAGAGACAAATGTGATTCAAATAAAGTGAAAACCTGTTGATGACTATAAAGTGTTCCATTGGTTATTAGCATGTTCAACGCGGTAAATAATTATATTTACATCAAAAGGTTCCATAGGAACAGAAGCAAGTATTTTGATGATTAAAGCCACCTGTTGATGACTAACATGTCTGATTGGACACGCAATATCTTCTCAAGTAGTTCGAGATTAATAGTGGCAAACAAAAAATAGTGGTAATGGGTTCTCACCTATAATGCTTCACAGCAGCAGTCTTGTTTCCTTGAATCCAAACTTTGAGCAAATATTCATAGAAACTGCCACCAAAGTTTTGCATTAACCAGACCTTAGTCAAACTTACAGAAGCAGATTGACAGTATATAAATTTTTAAATGAGATCTAGATATTGGGACACCGCCATCACAAATAGTGAGATATACAAAGCTCAGCAAGGTCCACATATATCGTCTCAAAACACTGAATAGTCAGTATGTCCCCCATGGCCCCAAAAGTAATGGTCGAGTATGATTGAGTCCCTCTATGCGGATTAATATAGATGGGAAGCAAGCCATCAGCAGGAAAGGTTTTATTCAACTGTGCAATAACATTCTCCACCTGAAACAACAATATATGACTTTTAGTTCACTGACAGAATAATTAATCTCCCAGAAATGTACCAATAGAAGCCATTGAAGAAACTTTTTGACATTAACTCTATTTGACATTGAAGTTCTATGTAAAACAAAAGGTTAAATAAGGAACTACATTCCATATGATGCCATGCATTTGCATTTTTTGTGATAAATGAAACTTTTTTTTTGGGGCAAAAATCAATGGATATTCTATTGTATATGCACCTAGAAGCATAGAAGGGTTATACCTTCTGTTGATACTTTGGGTCTCCTGTCCTTTGAGAAAGAGCAATAAATTCCACCTGTTCTGTGGCAGAATCTGCCAGGATAGAATCACCCTAAAAACAGGAAACATTGTAAATTATAATAACCAAACAAGAAAGAGAAGTAGAAAACCTCCATTGACATAAGACAAAACATCTAAGAGCAATCACTAAGATTGCCTGGGGTTTGATAGTTTATCAAATGCAGTTAAAAAAAAAATGATGTAGATTATGTATAGATAGAATGATTGTTGTATAAATCAATGTAGAGTTTTAGTGTCGCCATGATACTTGAGGTTAAATGGCAATTGTATGTGATAATTCCATCAGAGGAAATGTAAGAAATTTAGCTACAATCTACTTAATGGTAACAGCTGCAGATAAAAAATTTTCCCAGTCTGTACACATATTTCAATTAATGGCAAACCATGACGTGATAAATTATAGTTTTTGACCAAATCCTCTCCTAGGCAAAAGTTCAAAAGTAGATTAACAAATTACATGAAATAACTTTTCTGGGGATGATGTCAAAGGAAATTAAGTAACATCAAACTCCAAAGACAACTAACTGCAACCAATCAGAAAAAATTTGACTTGCACATCCATGAAGTTTAGAGCTTACCCCAGTCCATCCAGGATTATGTGCATTTCCATGTGCCAAGTTAATAATATTATAGGGAATGCCAGACTGGGTATCCCATGCAGGAAGCAGCCTATCTGCAATGTCTTTAGCTTTTTCAAGGAAAATTTTGTCCCCTGAGAGATCATATGTACTAAGAAGTCCACCCACAACTCTGGAGCATAATGAAAAAAAAAACATTATTGATCAGTACAGTCTTCACATGTCACTCAAATTATGTTAATTACGGAACAGTAGCACAAAATATTTCTTTAGAAAAAGAAACAACATCAATTTAAAGAGACAACTAATAAAAATGACATATTAAACCTTATAAAGCAACCTTATGGTTGTCTAAAAAACGGTAGCATCATAATTCTTGTTGAAATCCAACGAGTTTGCCACCCACCTGCAATGAATAGGTTTATTACTATCAAAAGAGGAAACCAAGCTATAAAAAAACCACTCAAAGGGACAAGAAATGTAGTTATATGATATATCTATTTGTATGTACAAACATACATATTTATGTCATGTATATAATAAATATATGTATGTATAAGTCTAGATATATAGAACAAAATCTAAGAACAGCAATCCAACGAGTTTGCCACCCACCTGCAATGAATAGGTTTATTACTATCAAAAGAGGAAACCAAGCTATAAAAAAACCACTCAAAGGGACAAGAAATGTAGTTATATGATATATCTATTTGTATGTACAAACATACATATTTATGTCATGTATATAATAAATATATGTATGTATAAGTCTAGATATATAGAACAAAATCTAAGAACAGCAACTGAATGTGAATAAGAAGATAAGAGCAGAAAAAAAACTGAATTAGGATGTAAGTAGAAGAGAAGAAGGCCAATGAAAAGAAAGTGTAGTTAATGGACCAGAGGCTGGGCAGTAAAATAAGACACAAACAGAGAAGTTGAACTAACAGCTATTTAACTTCAGAATGATGTAATTGATGCTAAAAAAAAAGAAAGAAAGAAAGAAAGACCAATGTATCTTCAATATCACAGACAAAGAAGGTCTGAAACTCACTCTCTAGCTCTTTGGAACTGTTCATCGAGGCCCATTATATATAATGTATCAAGTGAGTCAATTAGAGTTGCTCCAAGACCGCCAAAGCTATCAACACCATTCTTTGTCTGTGGCTGGTAACAAAGAAATTCAAAATGTTGTTATAGTTGCTTATGCAAGCTCAGAAATAATAAAAATATTAAGAGCAGAATGATACCAACTTAGAAATTCAGTACATAAAGAATGTAAATTCAATTCTGGAATGAAAACTGGATCAAACTAAAAGGAAAACTTAGAAAAAAAGCACATAAACATGTGCAGTGTCAAAAGCACAAACTTCCAGGTGTAGAGAAAAGAAAATAAAGGCATGTCTTAAAAAAAATCTTGTGTCACATGCAGGACCCATATTTTTAGAAGTGTTATGGGAGGAAGGAAAACATGAACAAATCATAAACTTCCCTTTTCTCTTCTATTTATCCAAAAATTTTATGTAGTTTACCTAAACAGGATATGAGACATATCATAAACTTTTCTCTTTTCTTTTCTATTTATCCACAATAAAAATAAAAACAAAAACAGAGAAAACCTAGAGAGACAAATGGGTAGAGAGATAAACGGAAGGAGAGATTCAACAAAGTTAAAAATGAAATTCAACCCTGAGTTTTTTCTTTTTCTTTTTTTCTTGGGATCAATTGTTTTACAGACTAACACTAAATTAATTTAATTTAAAAGCCAAAAAAAAGGAGAAATTAAGGGAAAAAAACAATGGAGTTTGATTTGAATAAATGCAAATGAATGAGAGACCTGTTTGGCGACCGATTGTTGTTGCTCAAAAGAAGGAACTTCACGGCCAGCGAACTTCAAAGGCAACATAGGAGCAACCAAGTAGTCCAGCAATGCCTGTACTACATCCTCGGCTGAACCAATCTCCGATTGTGATGATGATGACTTTGGCTACATGACCTCTGAAGCTTTTTCAACCATCAAATTGATCCTCTTAAACAATCCAATCAAAATCACAAAGAAGATTAGGGTTTACGACAATAGTAGTAGTGAAGTAAAAAATCAACAGAATCGAGAAAGAGTCAGTCAGTGTTACCGATCAAACAAAGCACGACCCTCGTGGACTCCGTAGAGAGAGACAGAGAGAGAGAGAGAGTTGGGACAGTGGTCTTCTACTGGAGGGGTCTGTCTGTGGCAGACAGTCCTTAGCTTCTACCGGAGAGAGCAGCTAAGGACTCCGAAGAACTTCGTTTGCTGGTAATGGCTATCGATAGAGAAGCTAAGGACTCCGACAATGGTGGTCGATGTCTGGATTCCTTCATTCACAGTCGCGAGAGAGAGAGAGAGAGAGAGAGAGAGAGATATTTGGTAGAAATTAGGGATTTTGGTTCTAAGAGATTAGGGATTTTGGGGGGCGCGAGAATGAAAAAAAAAAGGGGAACCGAGCGGGCGGGATTGGAAAAAATAATAATAATAATTTTCAACATAAATGAATATTTAAATAATAAAATAAATAAATAATAATTTTTATTTTCATCATAAATGAATATTTAATGAATGAAAAATTATTATTATTATTATTTTTTATTTGGTAGAAGTAAGGATAATATTTTAATGAAAAATATTTTCTATAAGAGTGATGAGTGAGAGAGAAAGAGATAGAGAGAGAGACAGAAAAAGAGAGAGAAACAAGAGATGAACGATACAAAAAGAGAGAGAAAGAGAGCGAAAAAAGATGAACGAGAGAGAGAATAGAAAAATAGAGAGATAGAGAGAAGAGAGATGAGCGAGAGAGACAGAGAAAGAGAAAAAAAAGAGATGAGCGAGAGAGACATAGACAGAAAAAATATGAGAGAGATAGAGAGAAGAAAGATAAACGAAAGACACACAAACAGATAGACAAACAGACAAAGAAAGAAGAGTGATGAGTGAAAGAGAGAAAGAGAATAATGGTGGTAGTTGAATGGCATTTGCAGTAGTGGTAAATGTGGTAGAGAAGATGGGTGATGAGAGAGAGAGATGAGTGACAGACAAATAGAGAAAAGAGATAGAGAGACAGAGTAATGAGCGAGAAAGAGACAAAATAATTTTTTTTATAGTTAATAAATTTTTATTTTTATTTTTTCATTTAGTAAGGTTGAAAATTTATTTGTTTCATATTTATTTTAATGAATAAAAAATTATTTTTTTTTTTTTATTTGGTAGAAGTAGAAATAATATTTTCCATTAAAATAAAGTTAATTTTTTGTGGTCAATGTGGCATTTGTAGTGGTAGTAGTGGTAATAATGGAATGGCATTTGCAGTAGTGGTGAATGTGGTAGAGAAGATGGGTGGTGAGAGAGAGATGAGTGAGAGACAGATAGAGAAGAGAGAAAGAGAGAGAGAGAGACAGACAGACAGACAGAGACAAAGTGATGAGCGAGAGAGAGACAAAGTGGTCGCTAAAAGTGCATTTTCTTGTAGTGGAGAGCTCGGTAAATAGAGAAGAGATGAGGGAGAGAGTGAGTGAGCAAGGTGAACACAATGGGAGAGAGAGACAAGCAGACAGACAGACACATAGAGAGAGAGAGAGAAGAGCGAGAGACAGACAAACAGACACAGAGAGAGAAAGAGAGAGAGAGAGAAGAGTGATAAGTGAGAGAGAGACAAAGAGAGAAAGAGATATATAGAGAGAGAGACAGGGAGACAGAGAGAGAAATAGATAGCGAGAGAGACATATAGAAAAATAGAGAGAAACAAGAGATGAGCGAGAGATAGACAAAGAGAGAGAGAAAGAGAGCGAAAAGAGATGATCGCGAGAAAGACATAGAAAAAGAGAGAGACGAAGAGAGAAGAAAGATGAGCGAGAGAGACGGAGAGAGAGATAGAGAGAAGATAAATGAACAAGAGAGAAGAGAGATAGAGAGATGAGAGAGATAGAGAGAAGAGAGATGAGCGAGAGAGAAAGAGAAAGAGAAAGAGAAAGAGACAAAGACTGATAGACAGAGAAGAGTGATGAGTGAGAGAGAGAAGAGAGGTAATATTTTGTGGTAGAGAAGAGGAACTGACGGTAGTGGTGAAGGTGGTGGTGGTGGTGGTAGTGGTGGTGGTAGTGGTGGTGATGGCGAAGGAGATTAGTGGTAAAGTTGTGGTAGTAGTAGAGTAGATGGAGTAGCAGGGGTGAAAGAGAGGTAATGGTAGTAGTAGTAGTGGCAATAGTGGTAGTGGTGGTAGTGGAGTGGTGGCGATGGTAGTAGTAATGGTAGTCGTAGAGGTGAAATAGCGACCGTGGTAGTAGTAGGGGTAGTGAAATGGCGTTTGCAGTAGTGGTGAAGGTGGTAGAGGAGATGAGTGGTGAAAAAGAGAGATGAGTGAGAGGCACAGAGAGAGAGAAAGAGAGAAAGAGAGAGAGAGAGAGAAAAGAGATGAGAGAAGAGATAGATGATGAGAGACACAGAGAGAGAGAGACAAATAGACAGATAGAGAGAGAAGAGTGATGAATGAGAGAGAGAAAGAAAAGAGAAAGAAAAAGATGAAAAAATGGGTGAAAAGATATAGACAAAGAGAGAGACAGAGAGAGAAAAAAAAAAGAGCGAAAAGAGATAAACGAGAGAGAGACAGAAAGAGATGAGCGAGAAAGCGAGAGAGAAAAAAAGAAGAGAGAGAGAAGAGAGATGGACGAGAGACATAGAGAAAAAGAGAGAGACAGACAGACAGAGAAGAGTGATGAGTGAGAGAGAGAAAGAGAAGAGAGACAGAGACATAGAGAGAAAGAGAGAGACGGACAGACAGAGAAGAGTGATGAGTGAGAGAGAGACAGAGAGAGACAGAAACACATAGAGAAAGGGAGAGACAGACAGACAGAGAAAAGTGATGAGTAAGAGAGGGAAAGAGAAGAGAGACAGAGACAGAGAGATATGAAGATGAAAAAATGGGTGAAAAGAGAAATGTTCAAAAGAGTAAGACGACGTCGTTTATAGTGGATCGATAAATCAAGAAGGAGCTCGATAAATAGAGAAGATGAGAGTAAGAGAGTGAGCAAGGCGAACATAGTGAGAGAGAAATAGACAAATAGACAAGTAGAGAGAGAGAGAAGAGTGATGAGTGAGAGAGAGACATAGAGAGAGAGATAGACAGAAAAGAGATAGAGAGAGAGAGAGAAAGAGATAGAGGGAGATAGAGATAAAGGGAAAGATAGAAAAAGAGAGAGAAACAAGAGATGAGTGAGAGAGATAGAAAGATAAGAGAGAGAGAGAGAAAAGAAATGAGAGAGATAGAGAGAAAAGAGATGAGCGAGAGAGACGGAGAGAGAAAACAGATGAGAGAGATAGAGAGAAGAGAGATAGGCGAGAGACACAGAGAGAAAATGAGAGAGAGAAACATACAGACAGAGAAAGAAGAGTGATGAGTGAAAGAGATAGAGAGAAGAGAGAGAGATAGAGACAGAGAGACATGAAGATAAAAAAATGAATGAAAAAAGAAATGTTATATCAAAAGAGTAAGAAGACATTGTTTTTTATAAAAAATTTTGCGACAGAAAAAAGTACTAGAATTTATTCAAACCATTTTGTGACTGTATATATATGAAACTGTCTCAAAACCACAATCACTATGCTTGGTTAGAGTTTTCCAAAAACTCTTTTGAGAAAATTATACTTTCTTGTTTTCCGTGTTATATTGTTTTTACTGAATTTTTTTAATATTTTAAGTATTTTTTTTTTATTTTTAGACACACCTAACATAAATACACCTAAAAATTAAAAAAAATTGTAAATATTTTTTTAAAAAAATTCACTAAATACCAAAAATAAAATAATTCAATACATTTTTTTTTGTATTTTTATGTATTTATTAATTTTTAAAAATATTTGTTCATAATTTTTTTTTTTTAGATACATCTAAAAAAAATTTTAAAATTTTAAAAATATTCACAAAAAAAAAAAAAAAAACACAATAGTCACTTTTTGCGACGGCAGAAAATGCCGTCTCAAAAAAACAGAGTATTTGCGACGGCACCATTTGCTGTCTCAAAAATGCAGAGCATTTGCGACAGCACAATTTGCCGACTCAAAAAAGCATAGTATTTGCGACGGCAGAAAATACCGTCGCAAATGCTCTCATTTTTTGAGACGGCAAATTGTGCCGTCGCAAATGCTATGCTTTTTTGAGACGGCGAATGGTGCCGTCGCAAATACTTTACTTTTTTGAGACGGCATTTTCTGCCGTTGCAAAAAGTGACTTTTTGAGACGGCAAGTGTGCTGTCGCAAATAGTTTCGTCTCATATACCCACTTTTCTTGTAGTGTGCACTTACTAGGCTGAACTGACCCCCTGAATGGTCGTAGAAAGCCTGAACTAAATGAATTGTTTGATGGCTCTAGGTCTGCTTCAAATCAGATGCGCCTCCTAACTATAGGCATGACCTTCTCAAGTGCCTCGATTGCCCGCACTGATAACATGTAGGCATCTGTCCTCTACCCCAAGGATGACTTTGAGAATGAGTTGGTGGTGGTGGTAATTGTTGCTTTCCTAGTAATGTCCTAATTTTTATTAGTCTGAATAGCGTTAACTAAATCAATCATCATTGCTTTATTTAAATATCCATTCAATTTATATATGCGGAAGCCAACATAGTACTCATTATTCTCTAATGTTCATAATGAAATGAATCTCCTTTTAATGAAATGATGAATATGAAAAGGAGATTTATTTCATTATGAATATCAGAGAATAATGAGTACTATGTTGGCTTCCGCATGTATAAATTGAATGGATATTTAAATAAAGGAATGATGATTGATTTAGTTAACATTATTCAAACTTATAGAAATTGGGGCGTTACAACTTCGTATTAGAGCTAACCGGGTTTGAATACCTTGACCTCGTGAGACGTGATTTTTACCACAATGGGTTTACTTCACACATGAGGGACATTTGTATGCATTATGTTCAATGTGATAACATATTTATATGACTAATAGGTATGGGATTAAATTTTTGGGATGTTGTTTCAGCTTATAAAATTCTTAGAAATCTTGTTAGAAGGGCACTTGATCAATGCTTATTCTAATAGGAACTCTTGGAACGTTCGTGGGATGAGCTAACATCTTAGAAGGATAATCTGTTTGTGTTTATATGGCTATGTGCTTATGTGGTGTGAATTGGAATGATTGTGTCAGGTTAGGAATCGAGTGACTCCAGATAAGGGAAACTTTTGGGACTTGAATTATTGGCGCCCCTTTTTGGCAAAGTATATCGTTATGATCACGTGAGAAATTGATTATAAGATTGGAATAGAACAGTACATTGATAGACTTTGTAAATTCATGGGGGCTAATTGTGACCTTAGAATGGAAGAGACTATGTTGTATAGTAAATGGTTTGTTGCTGTGAAAAGTCTTGGAACTAGAGTGAGGTAAGGATTAAACCTATTGAGTGAGTATGGGTTGGTTGGAGCCTTGATGGTGACCAGAATACCTTAAGAGCAAATATTTTGAAATGTGGGCGTTGGAACTCGTAACTATTTTAAATTTCCTTGGAAAGACAAAGTTAGTTGTGTTTGGGTTGGTTGCCAATGTGGAGTAGAAGGAGGATTATGTAATTAGTGCATCGATAAATTACCTTCTTATATATATATATATTGAATATAAATTTTGGAGTTAGTTTGTGAGAATATTAGGACACAACAGGAGTTGGTGTCAAGTGTTTTGAACTTGTGGATGTAGTTGGAATTTGGGATCTCTTGGGAAGTCGTGTTTGATCTGTTGAAATAAATTGATGTCAAACCCTATGGTTATTCTTAACTATAAATTATAAATCTTGAAGGCATAGAGTTGTAGGTAAGTATTTGAGTTGGGCTTAGTGTGTGTTTTGACTAAGTGATTTGGGTACTTGAAATGAAGATTAAGTTGAGTCCTTTTTCCTTGCCTTAAATTTTACTTTGTATTACGAGTGTGATAGTCATAACTTTTTGTGTAGTGACTTTCATTCCACTATGATTGTGATGGAAGCTTGTGTCATTGATATACGGGTTTAGTAATACCATTGAGTTAGCATAGAGCGTTTAGGGTAATTAGTGTTCGTCTTTCATGATTATTTCGTACTAGGATCTTAAGCTTCGTAAAAGTTAGAAGTATGCATGTATTTATAATTGGATTTTTATGAGTGGTGACTATGTGATCTGTGTGGCTAGAGTTAAAACAAACTCCCTTATTATGTCCTTTGAACAATGATATCATTTTATTTTATGTTGAGTTAGTTGTCAGTGAATTATCCGTTGTTTGGTGTTATGAGTGTCGTTCTAGTTTTCTTTTCACCTTTAAGATGAGGGAACCTTGTGTAAAAAAAATAATAACAAATACATAATAATAATAATAATAATAATTTTGATTTGCAAATGTTTTTGAGTTAAAGTGTGTGTATTCGTTGGTGAGTGACTAGCATTAATCCTCAATTGGGGGAGTTTAGGAAATTTTTAGGAAATTTTTAACCTTTTGCCTTCTAAACTTTCCGTAGTGTTGGCTTCTAGTGATGTCTTGGGTATCACATTAGTGAATTCCCTCCCTTAGAACATAGATTTGTATAAGTGTTTGTTATTACCATTAGTCCTAGAGGTTGTCTCAAAATGAGTGAGATTTGAGTGTACTTGCCCTCTTGGTGCAACCAAAAGCCTTAAGGGAAAATCGTTTTACTAAAATCAATAGTCTTTGTTGTGAATTATATCCTTACTTTTAAGTTTGTGTGCGAGTGATGTGGTTAGCAGTTTTAGACAAGTTGTGGGATTACTCTGGAAAATGTGATATAAAGTGGAATAACTCTTTTCTGGACCTCAATGGTCTTTATTACTTAGTTTAAGTGGTAGTTGGTAAGTTGGTACTGTGACTTAGGTGACTGAGAGTTTGGTTTCTCTTCCTTGTGTTATGTGAAACTGAAGTGGCATGATGTTTAGAAATGCCTACTCGCCTTCATGGCATTTTGGTTAGTGATAGTTGCCTAAATGTACACATTTAGGCCCTTTTTTACCTATGCTTTTGAGTCTATTATGGTGATAACTTGATACATTTAAATACAATTCATGTGAATTAGGTTAATGTGAACCAAGGAGCAAAAACAAGCCAATGAAGCCTCTACCACATGTGCGGCACCTATTCTCGCATATGTGGCACAAAGCAAAAATATCAATTCTTCTTTGCCTTCATCCGCAAGTGTGGAGGGTCAGTCTTGCACGTGCAGTGACATTTTCTGCATGTGCGACCTACCTCAGATTTCATGCGCAACTTTCTAAACTTGTTTCTAAAATTTGCAAGTTATAAAAGAAAGAAAAGAAAGTTGTTTCAAGGTTCAAACTTTTGGAAAAAGATAAGAGATGCTAGGGTTCGAAGAGTGCTTGAACTTGAAGGTTGAAGGTGTTTCAATGGTGGTTTCATCATCCTCTTCACCTCCTAGATCATCCATGAGCAGCTAGGCTCTATTTTCTAGGATTTTGACGAAACCCTAGCCAAGTAAATAAAATGTTCAACTAGGTTTTGATTGTTGTAACGGTTCGAACGAGTTGTGTGAATGTTTTTAGAAGTTTATTTTTCATTTCTATCTTTCTCTTTCACTATTCTTGTTTCTATGATTGATGAATGCTTTTCATAAAATGATTTTCTTTGTGTTGTATTCAAAGTATGAGATGAGTCATGCTACGAGAGAGAATTAGTGTTGTTACCATAGTTTAGAACAAATGACTCGTACTACTTGAGATGATTCATGCCTATATGTTGAATGCAACAATCCTCTTGATCAATGTTTCAAACTTGTAGTTGTGAAACATTGGGTAGTTCAAACCGTATCGCAATTAATTGCCAATGTTAAACCCTATTTATGCAACTAGTGGTGGATTCATTGCTTTAGGATTTTTCTCCAATCAGTTTCTCAAACCCTAATATTTACTCTTCATTTAATTTTGTTTTTCATTTTAGTTCTTACTTTAATATTCATCAATCCTTATGTCAAATTAATTTAGGAATCTTACAATTTAAATTGGTTTAATTTCACAATTGTCTCTGTGGATCGATACCTGAACTTGCCATTATTCCACAAAATTTAGGCATAGTTTAGTCTTTATTTTTGGTGTGCCTAATGACCCATCAGTTAGGGTCATTGTACGCTTGAGATGTCATAGCTTATGCGATTACGAGCTGATGTCGATTTTAAATTGGTCGCAAGTAAATGTGAGTATTTTGTAAATTTTGAGTGAGGAAACCTTTACTTAGTGATTAAGTTTGAGTCTTGGTCTTGGTTTTCTATTCTATCGTAGAGTTGAGAACTTTGAGTTGTTAGTGAGCCAGTGTATTAGTCCAGCATTACCATAGAAAACATTCTATGTATTTTCAATCTTGGGTAAACAGCAATAGTTGGAGTTTGGAAGTGTTCATTTTCTTGATTGGAAGGGAAGACAACTTCTGGCTTCTAGTTCCGTTTTGTGGTGTCTTACTGGTGTGGAAGGTGATTGGAAACGAATGGTTAGTGTTTGGTTTGTGACGATGTGTTTTGAAGTCATGTGTGCAGTGGGTGTTCGATTTATAGTTTTGAGTGGAGTTTTAGGACAACTATAGATTGTATAAAAATTTCATGGATGTAATATTTTCCCTAGATTGTTTTAATCTTACACATATGGTTTGGTGTAGTAGTTAACATCACGGTAACTCGATTCACGTACTAGGAAGGATTAAGTCTCTCATGATTAGTAAGTTGGGTATGTTAAGCTTCGGGTTTAAATGTTAGTCCGGGTGAGCATTTTTCCTTATACTTAGCTTGGGGCACTTCATAATTAGGAAGTACAGCCATTTATCGAACCACGAGAAAGTGATGCGATTTAAGATGTGGTGTCCTAGTATTATTTCTTAAGAACATAGATTGGTGATGAATTGATTCTCCAAGTGGGATGCCTAGGTATGATGTTAGGGTGTGTCTAATGGTGTTGAGTTTGATATAGACTGAAGGTTTGTTATGGGAAATTGTAATGAGTCCTAAACCGAAGTAAAACTACTTGGGTCGACGTCGATAAGGGTTCTGTATATTAACTGTCGAGTGAAAATAGGACTAGTGAGTAAGGTCACAATAGCATTCATCTTGATTCAATTATAGAGAGAATGGTCTAAAGTTATCCAGTATAACTTGCCAGAAGTGTTGAGTCATGCTTAGTATGTTTGGATAGTCCGCTTTCGTAAAATCCCTTATATCAACATGACTTCGTAGCCCCCTCCCTGAATGTGAAAATATTCGTAGGAATAATGACGTTTCATCGATAAGAATCTTGAGTCGTTTAGTTGTCCGACCACATGGATTGCCACTATCATCATTACATAGTTGGTTGTGAAGTTGCTCTAGTGTTGGTGAGGTATTGACCTTCTGTAGACACCCCATTTTGAATGGCCTTAAAACTTGGGTGCTTTTTTTTCTAAACACCTAATGATGAAAGTTGCGAATGTGCTATCTTTCGAATTCCTCAGCAAGAAATCCGAGTTCAAGCTATCTAACCTTACACCTATTTTGGCCAACCTAATTTTAGACCTATTGAAAACACTTTTTCAAAATGTTTTGGCCATGTAGTAACATCTCTACAAATGTTCCAGAAGCTAGCATTTCAAACTCCAAGTGTTATGTTTTTTTAGTAAATCGAGCAAAGGGCAAAGTGGAGATAAGTGGAAATGAGGATAATTCTCTGGAAAACCCTGTTTTACCTTCAAAACAATATGGTCGTACAATATTTGATCTGGCCGTACACTTTTTCTCTCCGGCCATACAGAAAACATGTGCCTGATGAAAAGTGTGTTGGACAAAATGGTTTGTTCGAGAAACAGATCTTTTTTGGGAAAATTGGCTTCCATGCACGTGGGATTGCCACCTACACATTTTCTGACATATTTTCATCTCGAAACCTATAAGACACCCCCTCCTCCCTACTTCATTTTGAAGGGTTGCAAATTGTTTCTAAAGAGTTGGAGACCAATTCTAAGAGCTCTAAACACTGCACCACCCTTGAACCTAAAGCTTCAAACTTTTCCATGACTTTCTTCATATATACACCACCCAAACATCATTGAAGTCTAAACTTGAAGTTTCTTGCTGAGAATTCAAGCCATCTTTAAAAGCCTTGGGGGTGCTAAGAAGAGAGTTTGAGAATCAATGAGTTCATCATTTCTTTCAAAGGTAAACTTTTGAACTTTTCTCATCTATTTTCTCCATCTTTCTCTCTTACCAAACACCATCTTTTCAAAGCTTTCTTGTGCTTGAATATGTAATTTAGCTTGTGGAAGTGGAGGGCTTAGCCACTCGTCCATAGATGATGTAACTTCTTTACCTCACACTTTCTATTGCTTTCTCACCTCCCACACACTTCATTTCAGCACTGTTTTTAATTATTTAGATTAGATATAGACTTGTATAGAGGGTTCTAGTCATTTTCTATGCTTTCCTTTCCTAGTTTAGATGTTTGCTTTCATTAACTATTACTTTCATGTAATTTTCCATCCCTTCTATCATCATTCATATCATGACCCGAACCTGCCCCTAAAGGTTTAGATCATGACCGGCCAGTAATCATAGATTACAACCGCTTCTTAAACAAATCAGAAAATATTTATTAAATATTGGGGCCTAAACGGAAACAAAACAAAAATAACATTATCCATTGAGCTCGGCATACATGATATGAACCAAAATAATTAAAATATTTCATAACACCCTTATAATATATATATACATTTATCTTATACATCCCAAGATCACACACATGGATTGGTTATCCTCATATCGAGCCATTATAGACTGTCATTATTAGAGAGTTCCGGTATGCACCTTGAGTGATGATTGTTTTTATTTCTTGGGGAATCGAGTTGATAGAGCTTTATTGCCAGTGTATGATCCGAATGGTCGGGCGAGCTTAGTCTTCTTCTTGCTACATTCTTGGGTGTCGAGAGCGATGTGGTCCGAGTTGAATTGCCAAGGGTAGTTTGTGAATACCCTAATGCCTTTCCCAAGGATCTTACTAGTTTACTACCTCACCGTGATATTGAGTTCTCTATTGATTTAGTGCCTGGCATAGCACCAATTTCCATGGCACCGTATAAATTTGCACCCGCCGAGTTGAGCGAGTTAAAGATTCAACTCCAAGAATTATTAGATAAGTGCTTTATCCGCTTTAGTACTTCTCTTTAGGGAGCATCGGCTCGCTTTGCCAAGAAGAAGGATGGCACTTTGCAACTTTGTATTGATTATCGGAAGTTAAACCGAGTAACTGTTAAGAACAAGTACCCACTACCTCGCATAAATGACTTGTTGACTAGTTGAAGGGCCCTTGTTGCTTTTTTAGGATAGACTTGAGATTGGGTTATCATTAGTTGAGTGTGAGTTAAGAGGATATCCAAAAAACGACATTCCGTACGTGGTATGGCTATTATGAGTTCATAGCGATGCCTTTTTGGTTAACTAATGCACCGGCTTTCTTTATGGATTTGATGAATTGAATCTTCCATGAATTCTTAGACCGTTTTGTGGCTGTCTTTGTTGACGACATTTTAATCTACTCACTCTCTAAGGAGGAACACGAATAACACTTGCGGATTGTGCTTGAGTTTCTTAGAGCACACAAATTGTATGCAAGTTTGGGAAGAGTGAGTTCTGGTTGAAGGAGGTGAAGTTCTTAGGCCATGTGGTATCCAGGGAAGGGGTAACGGTAGACTCTTCTAAGATAGAGGTAGTGCAAGATTGGAAATAACCTAAGAATGCCTTTGAAATCCAGAGTTTCTTGGGATTAGCTGGGTATTACCTTCGTTTTGTAAAGGACTTCTCTAGATGGGCCTTACCTTTGACTAGATTGACAAGGAAGAGAATCAAATTTGTGTGGAGTGAGACTTGTGAGAAGTCATTTCAAGAGCTTAAGATTAGAATTACTACTACTCCAATGTTGATTATTCTAGAGAGGGGTTTGGGCTATTCAGTGTATTGTGATGCGTCTCGAGAAGGTTTGCGTTGTACCTTGATGCAAGAGAAGAAGGTAGTAGTATATGGCTCACGGCAGTTGAAAACACAAGAGAGAAAACTATTATACTCATAACTTAGAACTAGCAACAATGATTTTTGTGTTGAAAATCTGGAGACATTATCTTTATAGTGAGAGATTTGAGGTCTTTTTCAATCACAATAGTCTGAAGTATCTGTTTTCACAGAAAGATTTGAATTTGAGGCAGAGAATGAGGATAGAGTTTATGGAAGATTACGATTTTGAGTTGCGCTATCATCCGGGGAAGGCCAGCGTAGTGACTGATGCCTTGAGTAGGAAATCCATTAGCAGTGTAGCTAGTATTGCCATCTAGGAATTGGAGATGTTGGGTGCCAGTGGCAAGTTTGACTTGTATCTTGGTGAGTCCGTTGAGTCGATAGCCTTGTTTACTATGGTTACACAACCTACACCTGTGAGCCGAGTTATAGAAGCACAGCGGGGTGATCATAAGGTAAGGACCATCCGGGAGAAGATATCTAGTGGAAAGGTAAAGAAGGGCTTGAACGTGTATTTGACTCGATTGTTAGATATCTTGACCGTCTTTTCATATCGAAGTCTTGTAGAGAGAAGGTACTCTGAGAGTTTCACCATTCGTGCCTTGCAGTACACCCGGGTGGCACAAAGATGTATCACAACCTTAGTCGCCAATTTTGGTGGAGGGGAATGAAGAGAGACGTAGCCTTGTTTGTTTCGAGGTGCCTTACTTGTCAACAAGTGAAGGTTGAGCATCAGAGGCCAGCAGGTTTGTTGCAGCCCTTGCCTATAGCCGAGTATAAGTGAGAGCATGTCATCGAAGGATTTTGTTGTGGACATAGTTCAACTTCATGGGGTCCCTGTGACTATTATTTTTGATAAAGATTCGCGTTTCACGGCTCGATTGTGGCAGAGCCTATAGAATGCCTTGGGCACTAGGTTGACTTTTAGCACCACCTATCATTCTCAGACTGACGGACAATCAAAGCGCACCAATCAGATCCTAGAGGATATGCTTCGAGATTGTGTTCTTAACTTTAAGGGATCATGAAAGAGACACTTACCTTTAATGGGGTTTGCCTACAACAATAGTTTTCAGGCGAGTATTGGCATGGCATCGTTTGGGGCCTTGTATGGCCGACCGTGTAAATCTCCAGTGTGTTGAGCCGAGGTGGGTGACGCACCTATGTTGGGTCCTGAGTTAGTCCGAAAAATGACAGAGAAGGTTGCACTTATTCGTAAGAGGTTGGTTTTGGCTTAGAATCGCCAGAAGAGCTATGTCGACGGTAGGAGGAGACAGTTATCGTTTGAGATAAGAGATCATGTCTTCTTGAAAATATTGCCTAAACGGAGATTGATGAGGTTTGGGAAGAGCGGCAAGTTGTCTCCTTCATTTATTAGGTCCTTTGAGATCCTAGAGCACATTGGAGAGGTAGCTTATCGTTTGGCTTGTCGCCACAGCTTTCCGGGGTTCATGATGTGTTCCATATTTGTATGCTCTAGAAGTATAAGCCAGATCCGTCACATGTGTTGGATTGGACCAAGTTAGAGGTAGATGAGGATGCCTCGTATGAGGAGAGACCGGTTAGAGTTTTAGATACATGGGACCAAGTCCTGCGAGGCAAGACAATTCCATTGGTAAAGGTGTTGTGGAGACACCACGGGGTTGAGGAGGTGACTTGGGAGCGCAAGGCGGAAGTCCGTGAGAAGTGTCCGGACCTTTTTGTTGATGTTTAAGACTTGTAATGAAAATCTTGCTATGTTGACTAAATGTAATCATTGTATATGCTTTGGAAAAGTGAATTGTATATTCAGTATTGAAAACTTTGTTTATCATTTTTATGAAAATGAATGACCAGTGGATAGGTCATGGTTATGAGTTCAACTTGTTATTATTGTTGTAATTGATTTAAACACGGTGTTGTTATTTGATTTAAAAAAAATTCAGGGACGAAATTCCTTAAAAAGTGAAGGTTTTAGTGATTCTGGTTTAAACCTGACCCGTTTATAGTTTTGGATCTGGGATTCTTTGTCTTGATGGTTGTTCAAGCCCTTGTTCATCTTATTCCTTGTTGAATTGGGTGGTGTGAGCATTGTGGTTGCGTTTGAAATAGGTTGGGAGTTTGTTTTTCAAAGGAGTTTTCGCCCAAAATTTTGCTTGTTCGCTCGAGCGAAGCTTCTTGTACTCGAGCGGTCTTTTACAGTCTGCAAAACTACTGAGAGTTTGATATCTGCGCTTGAGCGAACTTTTACAGGTCTGAACTATTGGGAGCGGTGCATTGTGCGCTCGAGCGACCATTCTTGCGCTCAAGTGGTGTCTTTGTTTGTGTCTGGTCGCTCGAGCGACCATTCATGTACTCGAGCAGTCTGCGCATATATCAGTCCGAGAAAGTCACTTTTTGAGTCATTTCCTCACCTCTCTCTCCCTTTCTAAACATTCCAAAACGTAAATCTACTCTCTCTCTAAAACCCATCTTTAAACCTTCAAATACACAATCCTTCATTGATCTCTATACCCTAGTCCATTTGATAAAAAGGTAGAGCTCACCTAGAGCTTTCATTTGATTGGAGCAAAGTTGATTTTTGGCTTCGGTCGGGTTTCTTTACTCTCTCTCTTGCCTTCTAGCTCTGAGGTAGGGATTTCTCCACACTTTAGTATGATTTTTAACTTGGTTATTTGGTTTTCTAAACAATATTGTGATTGGAGATTTTTGGATAAAAATCTAGGGTTTTGTTTTGAAATCAAAAGAGGGGTTTTCAAATAGATTCTTGAAAATGGTTGTGGAATTGGAAATGTGGTTGGGTTGTGATAAATGGTAGATTTTTATCCTTGGAATTGATTCATAAAGAAACTGAGATTTTTCCCTAAAATGTGATTATTTGATTTTGTAAAGAGGAAATGAAAATGATGTTGGATTTTATGAAATTGGAATGATGATAATGATGTTGGTAGAGTTAGATGTGCATTATCATTTCCATCTTGAAATTTTAGAAGTTTATCTTCCTTGGAAATTATCTATCTGTTTAGAGATATCTGTTTTGGGCTATCGGTGAATGATAACTATGATTGTTGTAGAAATTGCATGAGGATTAGGTGAATTGAAACTAATTTCTCATCCATTTGCATTCAGCATTGTTTCATATTTAACACATTGAAAATGTATATTGTTTTGAGAAAAAATGGGTGAATACCTTGGTGAATCTGGGTAAGGGGTGTGGTTGTGGTATTATTGTTGGCCTGTATGTCTTTAGTGAAAGTCCAAAAACCCATGCGGTTAGGTGCTGAGCCTTCCGGTTAGTACCAGTAAAAATGGCAATTGGTAGTGCTTGTATAGCCTACTTGCAAATACGTACTTAGAGATTCCCAATGTTGTATCCACTGTCCTTCTTTTTTTTTTCTTTTTTTTCTTTTTTTCTTTTTTTTGTAAAGGAAATGACTTCATAAATTGTGATATAAACTTGGCATTGCATGGTTTTATAAAAGAGATATAAAATGTTTTGGCACGAGCATTGCATATGCATTCACCTTATAGCTTTGTTAAGATTCATACACTATGTTAGAATATCTCTACTAAGTTTTAGCTCACCCTATGTAGAAAATCATTTTCAGGTGCTGATGATATGTCTCCGCCGAGGCAACAACTTAGAAGGACTTAGAGCTAAGAGCTTCGTTTTGTTATTGGTGTAATTATTTTGTACAAGCCTAGGGCTTAAACTGTATTGAGTGAAAACTCACTTTTGTTGTAACCAAACACCGTCTTGGAAAGTTGTAGCCATTAGGGCAATTATATATCTGTTTAACTTTTATTTCATACCATTAACTTGTGGCACATGCTATAGATTCAGGATTAAGACTTAAGAATGTATAACTGCATGTATTACCTGTTGTACAATGCAATCATATGAATGGAATGATACTATATTCAGAACTGTATTGTTATTTAATGATTGTCATGGGATGAATTATGGTTATTATTTCGAGGCGTTACAATTAGATTATGTAATCTAGATTAATGAGTTACGTAATGAGAAGGGTGATAAATGTGCTATGTGGAGGTTCTGCTATCCTTCTGACTTGGGTCGAGTAAAGCGTGGCGCATTAATATAGGTTCCGCTTCCTTCTGGTTTGCTCTCGGTAAAGCGTGGATTGAGGTTCTGTTTCCTTCCAGCTTAAGGTTTGGTAAAGCGTGGCACATTGAAATAGGTTTCGTTTCTTTCCAGCTTGTGTTCGGTAAAGCATGGATACTGTTGGGTTATATGGAGGTTTTGTTCCCTTCCAGTAGCCATCGGTAAAGCGTGTTGCCTTGAGAAAGATTTCAATTTTCCTCTGATTTGTGCCCGGTAAAATGTGTTGTGAGACTTGGCAAGAACACTAGATGTTTTTATGTTTATGTGTTTGTAACCGATTAGTTGGTTCGATGGAATTGTGGTAGTTGGTTGTTTTATGTAAATTGAGTTAGTGTTGTGTTATGTAGAGACTATAGATAGACAGAGTGTAATGGACGTTGGATTTGATAGCAGCTGTAGATAGACAAAGAGTATAATGGACGTTGGCAGCTGTGGATATCACTCATGGTTTATTATTTATGGGTTATTATTTTGTTAAATAAAATTGATGGAAAAAAAATTCAGTCATTAAATTTAATCTAAGTATATATAAAATATCTGAAATATCTTTTCTATAAGTTTAATGATTAAAATACTAATTTTTTCATCGATTTTACTTTAAAAAAAATTTGTCAAATGATTTAAATTGAAAACAAATTTAAACTATAAAATTTAAATTAATAAAATTAAAAATTTTAAAGTTCATTTTGTTAAATAACTTATACTACGGAGTTTTTTTTTAATTTTTTTATTTTTTTTAAGTCGGCAATCATTGAGTACAAATAAGTCCAAATGGGCACACAAGCCCGAATCAAGAGAGATCAACATTCACACACACTCAGGGTGGAGTAAAAAATCTTGATGGGTTAGAGTAAGTTTAAAAAAATTAAATTATTATTAAAATATAATTTAATGTAGGACAATTAACTTAATAAAAAAATTTAAGAGACTAGTCTAAATTTAGGCCTTTTTTTATTTCTAATTTTATTTCACACCAAACAAATAAACCATATTCCTAAATTAATTTTTTGAAGGTCGGTTACATGATACATTTTGAGACAAACCTTACATAAAGTAATTTTTTTTAAATTTTTTTTTATTTATTTATTTTTAAGTTTTGGGTGTTAAAAGTGAGTTTGAGGGAGGCCATTACATAAAATACAAACATTTTTATAAGATTGCAAATATATATAAACATAGGTTTGTGCAAGAGTTTGGAGGGGCCAGAACTAAATGTGAACATGAAAAAGAACCAAATGTGAGACGCAACATTTAACAATCTAATAGCTAAATACAAATGTCGCGAAACATCTTTTTTTTACACTTTAATGCTGTATTTGATTGGAAGATTTAAGGAAGAATTTGGAAAGGAAAAGGTGTGTGAAATTAAGTGAAATATAGGCATGTTTTATTCACATTTCACCTACCTTTTCCATTTCCCTTTCCAAATCCCCCAACCAAACACAGCATAAAAGCCAATCAACCTTTCCAAAAGTTTTCAACTCACTCATTTTTTCAAATTTATTTAGTTTAACCAGTTATCGAATAGAAAACTAGATTATATTTGTTTCCAACGCTGCCGATCCAAATATGATTATTTCATTAAAACTATTTTTCCAAAATCACTTGAGTACACAAAATCAAGAAGATTACAATATCATAATAATTCAAAACTGGAGATCCAAGCACAAGGTTATCAAGCTGATAATATCAAATGTGTATAATAACCGTACTTGGAAGTATTCAACCCCAAAATCAAACCATAAGTCACTTAAAATTCATTTTTAAGCATACTTGAAATCCCGAATCATTTGAACACATGATCAACATGACATTTAACAAACTTCTTATTTCAAGTGAAAATGTCATACTATTTCATAAAACCTAGTAATATATAGGTGTTGGCAGTTCGGTTGTGGCCGAAAAACCTCCAATCCGCCATCCGTCCTCCAGATTGACAGATTGAAAAAAAATCAGTCGTCATCCGTCTACCGAATTGATAGATGCGGATTGAGTGGATTGACGAATGGATGCAAATCGATTTGACAGTTTAAACTTTTACAAATTTTGAATATAATACAACTTGTCAATATTTTTTTTGAATAACAATTCAATTCAACATATCTAAGATTATCAAATAAGTTGTCAAATACTAATAATAAATACATATAAAAAAAACCAAGCATTATCAAAATTATTTCATTACTTTTTTTTTTTTATTCAAAAACTATTTAATTTGATTTTCAAAAAAAATGACAAAATTAAGCATTATATTTTCCACACAAAAATACCAAATATCAATACTTGTCATTTGATAAAAGTATTTCCAAATTAAAAACACAATAGAATATCTAAACTTTTTTTCAATTGAAAATACAAACACAATATCTAAATAAATTAAAAACATAAAATTTTACAAATTACTAGGAGTGCTCGTGGTTTGACAGTTTGGTTGCGGCCAAAGGAACTTCAAATCCGTCATCCATCAAAAACTAAGTAGATTAGAAAAAAACAACCCGCAATCGTCCGTTCGTCATCATGCAACTGTCCAAAGTGCAGCAGATCGATTCGGTTCAATCGATTTGGGCAGATCGAAATATCGTCTGCCCACCCTTATTATGTACCCATTTTCTCTAAGTCACAAGAATGCAACTTTTCTAGGAAACAAGCCATGAAACCTTTCCATACCAAAGATGCATACAATTTTACAAGGAACTGAAAAAAGAAGAAAAAGAAATTGATATGCTGGTAGATAGATCATCAACAATTCAACTTACATTATTCATATCCGGTTTCTAGGTTCAGATTCCTCATCTAGCCCGAGATCTGGAGACGTTCCATACAGATCACACTCCTTTGGAGGCTCACTCTTGCTCCTTCCATTTGCTGGTTTGTTCCTTCGAGGAACACCGTCGGCTTCCCTTTCACTTTCACTTCTAACTTGGCTTATCTTGTTCTCTGTTGAAGGATGAGGTGTGCCCTTCGGAACTTCGTAAAGGGTTATACTGCCACCTCCACTTTGAAGCATTGCCTCTTCTCGGCTTCCCTGATCTTGTGTCTGAACAGTCTCAAGTATTTCAACTACTTGACTCATTACGGGCCTCCCTTTAGGGTTTTGGCTAAGGCATTGGTACGCTAAATTGGCAACCTTTAGGGCAGTTCGATTTGAGTATTGCCCTTCCATTCTGGGGTCTAAAATCCTCAAAAGCTTCTTATTATGGTTTAAGAGTGGACGAGCCCACTCAACCAAATTATGTTCTCGGCTAGGCCTGCTCTTGTCCATTGCTTTCCTTCCAATCAGCATCTCCAGTAACACTACCCCAAAACCATAAACATCACTCCGTGCTGTTAAATGCCCTGTCCAGATAAAACAGATATATGGCTTAGTTTTTGAACAACCATTGGTCGGAGTTATAGTAATATAAATATTTGTATATATATTACAGAAAAAACAATTCAGGCGAGGATTTACATCAATGATATAAGCCACTTACAGAAACTGGGATTACTAAAAAAAAGGAAGATAGTGTTATGTCTACTAAGAATTTTACTTACCAAAACAATTATTCACATTAAAAATATAATCCTAAATCTAATCTACTATTAACACCTTTTGAAGAGAAGACAGCAGAAGAGACAACGGAGATAATGGAATTAAAAAATGGACAGTTGACTTTCATTGCTTTGTATTGCAAGTAGGGTACACGAGCAAACAAGCTAAGAAGATTACAGTAAAATATATTCCCTCTTCTCATGACCCATGTTTTCAAGGATCAAAAGCATGTGAACTACTTGATTCTAACCAAAATACATTAGAAAGGCAGTCTCCTTCCTTCGTATGAATAAATTGTGATTCCTTTGAATTTGCTATCATAATAGTTAAGACTAACCGGTCATTACATACTCCGGAGCTGCATACCCATAAGTGCCCATGACCCGTGTTGATACATGGGTCTGATCTCCCATAGGCCCATCCTTTGCAAGCCCAAAGTCAGAAAGCTTTGCATTAAAATCCTGCAGATTATTATCAAATCTTTAGCAATAAAAAGACAAGTGTTACAAAGAAAAATCACTCAATTCATAAAGACTTCACTACTTGTTATGACCGCGGAAAATTTAAACTTTTAATTAATGTAATTGAGCCCCAGTTAAGTGTAAATAATTATAATCAATCCCATAAGTTTCCCTATTCATTTCAGTTCAGACCTCCGTTGATTAATTTTTTGCACATGTGGTTGTCTCGGTTTGCATGCACTAATTCTCGAGCTGACAAGACCCAATGGAAAAACCCTTCTGGGCCAGTAGACAATGTTAGTACGATCATAGGATGAATCATGCTAAATTAGAATCTCATTGCTTATTGCGAGTTGCATTGCAACAACTATCTCGTTTTTCCAAGAGGTGGGCTCTCCAAACCTGATATTAGATGTGTTAATACTAACAAAGTGTTACTGATTAATTGGGCTGTATTCAGGTGAATTAGGAATCCCAATGCACCGATTGGCTCGTTTCATGCACATGTGGGCTCGATCCAGTTTGAGATTTGAGAGATGGACTCCACAGGCCAAGTAATTATTATTTCTATAATAATTATGTGTTTTAAAATTATTTTAGTTGATTATGAGAAATCAAAATTTTAATTGCACAAAAAATGTATCGAAACTGTATAAAATTGATACCAAAGAGGGGTTGGGTTTTGGTTCCAAAACACGAACAAACAAAATTACATAATTTTGGCATCCACGGGGGTGAAAATCAGATTTCTCACTCCCTCTGCCCCTTTATGCTTTATTTCCTCTTTTGTTTACTTACAAATCTTACACCTTTCGTACCCTTTCTCACACATCATTGAAAGAGGAAAGGATTCACTTATTTGTTGTGCTAAACACTTTGGGCCTATATAATCTTACTTTATTTGAATTGGAGGGTTGAGATTGGTTTCTATAAAGTTAGATTAGTTTTTGGCTTTTGGATCAAGTGTAGATTAAAGTTAATTATTCCTTGATTGATCATCTTTTGAAGACAAACATATTGAGCCTTAGAGAGAGAAAACAAGATATTGTCCTCCCCTCTCTCTCTCCCTTCTCTATTGCTCTTCACATTTTCTCTCTAGAAAACTCGTCAAACACCTCGGTTTGATCTTGTGTTATTAAATTTGTGATAACCAAGTCATGCATATCATTTTTGCATTCATTTATCTTAGTGATACTCTCAGTTTTTATCTGCATTATATATGTAAGATATATTTGTTAGGGGATTTTGTTTGAATTAAAAAACTGAATGTCTATATAAGTGAGGAGCTTAATAGTTTGTCTAATGAGTAGAGCCTAATAGGTGTTTAATTAAAATTAAGATTGATTAGTACAAATTAAAAATAATTAAATTAAGGCTTAAGTGAGATTAATTAGATTGCTTAAACTAAAGATTAAACATAATTAATTAGGATTAACAATGGATTAATTAAGTTGATGGGTAATTAGTAAATTAATCTAATCCAAATCAATTAAATAGAAGGAGAGTTAAAGAGTTTTCTAGAGTTTGAGAGTAGAGAGTTGAGAGTTCATTTTGCTGGAGAAGAGAAGGAACTCAAGAAAGACCAAGAGAAAAGAGAAGAGGAAAAGAGAGGCCCAAGAATTGAAAGAAATTATGAATAGAATGAAGAATTTGAGCTAGGTTGAAGAAATATGGAAATAACTTGGAATTTCATTGTTTTGAGTTTGATTTTTGATATCTTTGATGTGTTTGAGCTTCATCACCACATGCACCATTGATTTCCAAAAGTTTTGACACTTCAATTTCAAGTTTTGAAGGAAAAAGGGAAAAGTTTTTGAAACAAACATAATATTCATTGAGTTTTTGGTCCTAATCTTGAAATCAAAAGAGGCTTTGATGCAAATGATTTGAAAAATTGATCATATTCTCATGTTTGACAATGACTTTACATGTTTTTGGTTAAACCACGCATGAACCCTAGCCTAGAAATCAAGAATTTGAAGCTTAACCTTGCTAAATTTTTGAACAGAGCAGTTGCAGACCGCTTGAGCAGTAGGTTAACCGCTTGAGCGAATATGGGGGGAATCCAATATTTTGTTTTGCAGGCCTAAACTGCTGGGGAAGTAGGTTCACTGCTCGAGCAGTGGTTGTTCGGGTTTAGCAAGTTTAAAATCCACATTTTGCTCATTTTTCTTTTCTCTCTCCAAACATCCCTATGCATGCATTAAGTCCAATTGGGAATTAATTAGAGCTAGAAACCGACACAAATCATGTTAATTAGAAAAGAAAAGTTACGTTCAATTTGTTATTGCACATCATCAATGTTTGTATGTGTATTATGTAGGTCAAACCATTAAGGAGTGATACAGGACTCGAGCCAACTATGAGTAATGTCTTTGTAAAGTTATTTTTGTATAAATAGTTTTGAATATGCTATGATATGAAATGTTTTATGAAATTGTATTTTATTATGAATGAATGAGTATTCCATATTTTGTTTAATCTATCGTGGCATATCCTTTAGTGAGTCCCAGCTATTGGGGGACGTTCTTATGTGCCTTGGTTCACAAAGATCTCTGTTATGTTCACAACCTAATATGGTTGTTCTGTTTTGTTCACGACCTATAATGGTCGTTCTGTTCTGCTCTATTGGGTGTACCACATATTGTGTTTGATTTATGAATGTTTTGATAAAAACTCTTTTATTTATCTCTGAAATGTGTTATGAATATGTTGAGAATGTTTTGAGAATGCTTGGAACTCATTCATTAACCACTTTACTTTGATGTCTCGTTCATTGGGCCTTACTCTGATGTTACTCATTCATTGGGCTTTAGCTCACCCCCTTCCCCTATATGTATGCAAGTAATCAGCAAGAAGAGCAACCCTAGAGTTTTGCTTATGAAGACCATTTTGTGAAGCCCTCGTTGATGACGTCTTCGAGTCGAGGCTTTTGTTTGGCCTCCTTTTGAAAAGTTTTGGTGGTTCATGACTTTGTAATTAAGTTTATAAATGTTGTACCTTTGTACTTAATGTAATTATGTAAGTTTAAGTAATGTTATGTGTATGTTTCTTCCATGTCATTTACGCACTGCTCAATGGACTAAATTGTTATTATTAGAATGCTTCCACTTAAGGCCCCGTTATATTATTAAATATCTTGTGATTTGTCAAGTTAGGCCTTCGGTAACCCAAGATTATTGGCCGGTCACCTCTCTAACCTCTAGGGCGGGTTGCGGACATGACAAAATTAGTGAGAATTTTTGTGTTTATGAGCCATACACTTTTATTAGGGAGTGATTAGTAAGCCTAGAGGGTGATATTTGGTGGGATTTGAAGACTTGTAATTGAAGAACACAAGGTTCTTGGAACTTTCTTCTTCTATCCACCTCTTCCCTCCATTTTCAACTTGTTAAAGCTTGATTGGGGTAGGGGTTCTCACATCTATATTTGAAGCATGTTTGGGTTATTTGATAGAAATCATATGTTAGTTATGATTTTATAGTTGTTACCCATAATTCATGCTTATTTGATTTAGTTGATTAAATCTAGTATGTATGTTGCTCTTTCTTTTTCTTTTTGAGAAATCCTAGCATGAGATCATGAGCTTGTATGTTAGTATGCTATTCTCACCATTTACGAGTTAGAAAGTGATTTTAATCATGAAACCCTTAAAAGTGTTGTTGTTGCATGATTTCGTGAGTTTGGAGTATAATATTATTATGCTTTCTTTGAAATCAGGAAAATAATTATTATATTAAATTAAGGCTTTCATGTCAAACCTCAAAAAATGTCATCTATGGCATATTACAAGACTAGGCCTCATTTGGCAGCTACATGTTTTAGCTAAAAAGTCACTATAAGTTGTCATATCACTCTCCTACTTTTCTGCATATTTTTTCGTAAAAAGCCAAAAAATTACTAAAATAACTTGTTCCCAAACGAGGCCTAATGGTGTTAAGCATGTGATTTGGACAACTTTGATTCTTTTGTAATCATTTCAAGTGTTGAGAAATTGAAGAAAATAGTTTACTTAGACTACTCATGGGTATAGATGAGTTAATTTAAAATAAGGACAAAGCCAAAAAATTTATTCGAGGGGGGGCAAAGTAAGAGTTGAAAAGAGTCTCCATGCACAAAGTTCTCAATGTTATAGAATTTGGGAATGGTCAAATGTACACAACCTTATTCTCATGTAGAGACTGTTTTTGTGGTTTGAACTCATAACACCTAGGTAGCCTTGGCGACAAGCTAAGTGTAAAAAAAATGATAAAAAAATTTCTTACATAAGCAATTTTTAAAAAATAATAACTTAATCCATATTAGTTGTTTTCTCATAGTCATTTAATTATTTCATACAATTTTTTAGCTATAGTTGATATCTTAAATTAAATTATCATTTTATTGCACCCCATCTTTTGATAAATAAATTCTCCATTTCCTACTATTTTGTAATTTCACCTTTGAAATATAGTAGAAAAAAAAAATTAAAAACTTATCATTCCATCTGCATTGTAAAATTAATCCTGAAATATGGGGGCCTTTTCATGTACAATATCAAAATAATTGTAGAATTAATGAGTAATCGTGTAATTTTAAAGATTGCTTGATTTGGTGTTGATTTACTATTTTTCCAATAATTTCAAACTAGTTTTGTTTACTATTTCTTGAAAATATACATTCCCATGACTATTTTATTATTTAAGTTCTTTTTAGATAAAATTGTTGAAAAGTCCAATTTAGAAAGGGTACAAGGCATTATTTCCCATGAATATTTTTCTTTGGTGAGAAGTCCACCCTTTGTGAAATTTTATGGTGAGAAGTACATTTTATTGTTTTGGAAGACATTTTGTTTCCAATTTTACCCCTTAATTTATCTGTTGACTTTTTTTTTTTATCTATTTAAAATTTGACTATTTGTTTAAATTATTTTCTATTTGTTCAAATTTATATCTATATGTTCAAATTATTTTCCTATCTGTTCATGTTTTATCTCAACCTATCTGTTTAATTTTTTAACAGATATGAGCCTTTTGGAGAGAGAAGAGAGTGATTTGTTCAGATTCACAAACTTTTTTTTTGCTATTTGTTGAAATCTCCCCCCCCCCTCCCCCAACCCCAAAACACAGATATACCTAGAGAAAGGGGAGAGAGAGGTACTATCTATCAAATTTTATATATATTTTTTTATCTATTACAATCAACAACAAGGCTACAATCTGTTGCAATCAACAGATTTTTTTATCTGTTGCTACATCTTTTTTTATCTCTTGCAAACAACAACAACAACAACAACAAAAACAAAAAAACAAAACAGAACCAAAAAAAAAAAATTAAAATAAAATAATAATAATTATCGGTTGCAATCAACAACAACAAAGAAAAAAGTGATGAATTTGAAGGTTGAACTCACATACACAAACAATCACTACATTATACACACACATATATATATGTAACTATCTGTCTGTTAATTCAGATCTAAGAAAACCCTAACCCTAGAGAAGTGGAATCAATGTTGATATGTTGAAATTCAATTCAATCTATTTGTTAATTTAGATTTGAGAAAACCCTAACCCTAGAGAAGAGGAATCAATGTTGATATGCTGAAATTCAATTCAATCTATCTACAAATAGAATTCAAATCTGTAGATCTGAGCAACGTCGAGTGGATCTATAGATCTAAGCAGAGGAATCAATGTCGGCGGTGATGAGAGTGGCCTTCGCCGATGGTGCGAAACCCTAACCGTAGAGAAGAAAGATGAGAAGTGAGAGAGTGAAGGAGTGCGAAACCCTAACCCTCGACGATGCTTTAGCCTCCTCGTCGCCTCCTCGCCATTGAACAACTCAACCCATCGTTGAACAACGTTGTGCTCAGCGTCGCCATGTTCACTCTGATTCTCTCTTTTCTCTCGCGGAGTTCACCTAGATTTGAGAGAGAGAATCAAATCTAGAAGGCACACTGGTGATGATCGGTGACTGGGTTATGAGACAGAGGAGAAGGAGGTGAGGGGGTCGATGTAGACGTCTTTGATGGCGACGCCGTCGAAAAAGGTAGGGTTGGCGAAGGCAACGACGTTGGAGGGGCAGGCATGGTGAGAGAGACAGAGAGAGAGAGAGAGAAATAACACGTAAATCAGAGTGAAAGTGATGGAGGAGTATTTTGGTCATTTTGCGAGAGCTTGGCCTTATGGACATAATATTTCAGTGTGTGGACCTTTGGCCAAAGAAAATCAAAATTTGGATTTATGGACTGAGTGCCCTTGTTTTTATGGATTTTTTGGATTATTTAATGATTTTGGGGCTTAAGAGGGCAAAAAAGTAATTTTGGCCCATTAGGTATAAAATAGCCATTTGAGAATATTTTGGATTATTTTATTTAAGTTGTCATATAGAAAATTATCTTGGACTAATGGAGGGTAAATTGGTAATGTCATGCCTTCAGGACATTTTGGTAAATTGTGCCCTAGGGGCATTTTAGTAATTTCACCTTAAGAGTAAATTGGTAACCCCAAGCCTTAAGAGCATTCTAGAAAGAGCATTCGTTAAAAAAAAAAAAAAAAAAAAAAAAAAAAAGGCTTAGTATTGGAAATTATTGTAAGTTTGAAAAAGTGAAATCTAAGTATCAAATAATCAATGTCGGTATTTACTATACATAATTGATATTTGGGCGTGTCCCGCAATTATTGATTTTACGAGCTTGGCCCTGGGTTATAGGCTTATAGCTAGTATTGTAGTCTAGCACGTTTGAAAGAGATAGTGGATCCAATTATTTGGGGGTTAGACCTCTGGAGACACTACACAGTTGAGAGAAGGTGGTGTGGATTCTCTGACACACAGTTTGAAGAGAGCAAGGGTAGTGATCAAGGTAAGACCTAGGATATACTTATTTGCAGCTTGGACACAATATGTGTTGGTGAGACTGGGTTTATTGCCTTGTTGGCTGATTATTGATGCCCCATTGGCAGTTATTGATCTCAGATTATTTCTTTTATTTAATTATATGATGTAAGTTACTTAAATAAAATAACTCAATGAGATTAAATAAAAGAATCGAAGAATCAGACACGTACATTGCATTATATATTCTATCACTGCACCTGCATGTTTATTAATGTAGATATGAGTTTACTATTGCATGAGTGTCATTACCCTTAACCCCTCCCCCCCAGCATTGTCAGGTACTGATGGTCATCCTCAACCAGGGTTTAGACCAGAGGTTAACTGGGCATGCGAGCCTTATTTTATTTTGATGGAATTAATGTAATTAATTTATAGTTTGTAAACTTAATGCTTTATTTATTCCCTATTATGTATGTTGTATTTTATTTACATGGGTTTGCATGCCAAATGAGGTTGAGTGTTGCAATTGAGAGAAACAATTGTTTCGAAAATATTATTTTCTTAAAAAATAACAAATTGGACATGTTTCTCAATGCAAACCAAATTTAATCATTTTTTTTTTTTTTTTTTTTTTCACTTGCGCTGTGTTTGGTTGGGAGATTTGGAGAGGGATTTGGAAAGGAAAATGTGTGTGAAACTAGGTGAAATATAAGTATGTTTTATTCACATTTCACCTACCTTTTCTATTTCCCTTTCCAAATCTCTCCTCAAATTCCCCAACCAAACACAGCATTAAAGTCAAGTTAAGTTTAATAGAGGGAAAATGGATGCGTTTTCTAATGTTATTTAATCTAAGGCATTTGGCTAAGGAAAGTGATTTTGAGAAGTAACTGAGTAAGAAAATGAGTTTTCTATTAAAAATCTCAATTTAATTAGCTTCCACCTAATTAAGGTTTAAAAATCGGGACGTGACACTAGTCATTTCCTTGAAAAGAGATTGGAAATTCCATCTTGTGTAGACTTAGCATCTTGTGTATTTTTATGTCCGCCATATTCAAAATCAAAATTTGGTTTGGTGGTTTGTCATTATAATAGAGGGAACCTATGAAGCACTGACACTACAAAATAGGTGTAGTAGCCGTGTCGAACACAGGCGATACTCTGGGGACAGGCCAACTATTTTTTTCCTTTTTCTTTAGTATTTTTTATGGATGTTGAATGTTTATTATTTTTTGCTTAGATTTAAATACTTAATAGATCATCTATACAATATATATATAAATGATAAGTGTTTTGTCTGATTGCGATGTGGATTCAAAAAATCTTTAGAAAAAACTTTTTAAATAGGATTCACTTTTCTTTTTAAACGAGTAAAGTAGAGACAGGGTATCGAATCAAAGGGAAATGGAATCAAAAAATGGAGACGGTTTCGAGAAATTCGAAGTGAGTTTTTTTCAATATCGAATTAGTGTTAGTTTTTGTTAATTTTGATTGTTTGTAGATTTAATATTAATCTACATTACAAATAAAAATATATGAAAAAACTTTTTTTCTTTTTTTGTTTTGAACATGCAACAATAGAATTTTATTAATAACAAAAGCATAAAACGAGTGGAGGACAAGAAGTCCTCACACGGTGACTAAGGATCAAAGCATTAATCCAACCAGTAAAAACAGGAAAACTAAACAGAAAACATTCCACCACTAAGGATGACAAACAGCAACCCAATCCATCCCTAGAATAAAAAACAGAGGAATTCCTTTGAAAGGAGAAGCCACACAAGCCCAAACTGAAGCCAAATGCCTCGCCTTATCCCACATAGCTTCCACTTCTGAATCATTATTAGTAAAAAACCTTGCATCTCTCCAGCCAAATGATCCAAAAAATAGCAAAGACAATGCAAGACCATAATGTTTTGGCCTTCCTATTACCTCCAAACCCACCAAAAAAACTAACAGCATGTACACATCTGCAGAGCAGCCACTGAACATCACAGAGACCAAAAAGACGTTGCCTAAAATAAGTGCAATTGGGCAGTGAAGAAATAAGTGATCCACTGATTCCGCTTCCCTCCTACATATCATGCAAACATTTGAGGACACAGAAGATGATTGGGCCTTCTTCTTTGGATAAGATCATTGGTCATAATGCTTCCATGAGCTAAGGACCACATGAAAAACTTCACTTTATGAGGAACAACCACTTTCCAAATTTTTTTATGAAGTGGAAACAAAGGAATGGAAGGTACGTCAATAATCCTCTCAAACAAAGATTTACATGAGAAAACTCCCGAAGAAATAATGTTCCATACCCTGTTGTCCTTATTTAGAGGAACCAAAGAAACCCCATCAAGCAAAGAAAGCAAAGAAGCCAACTCAAGAGACTCCCTATCGCTTAGATTCCGAAAAGTTGAAATTCCATGATATTGGTGACATGGTAGAACATGCCATCGACGCAATAGAAACATTCCAAAATTAGACTAATTTGTAAAGAAGTGGAAATCAAAAGAGGAATCCCTCACCCACCTTTCTTCCCAAAACCAAACACTTTTCTCGTTACCCACTTTTACAGAAAAGAAAGTAGGCACAAGTAGGAGCAAACGAGAAATGGACTTTCGTGGTGATCGACAACTACCTCTACTAACCAGAATAAAGTCTTTACCATTAGCCTGAACCCCATACTTGCTCTTAACAATGGAGTGCCATAGCGATTCACTTTCGATTGGAAATCTCCATAAACACTTGCTCAAGAGAGCAATGTTCCTTGCAACAATATCCCCAATGGCAAGGCCCCTTTTGTTTCTAGGAAGAGCAACAACCTCCCACTTAATTAAGTGAATCCTAAAACCCCTCTTCGCAACCTTCCCAAAGAAAATCCCTCATTAACTTCTCAATTTTCTTAGCAATCCTAACCGGAATCTTGAACAGAGACAAAAGATAGACAGGAATACAACTCAACACAGATTGTACCGAAGTATATCCCCCCCTTCCCCCTCTAGATAATAAAGCCTTCTTCCATCTATCCAATCTTTTCCCAACCTTACCAAGTGACGGAGCGGTGTTGCGATTTAAGGGCTAGATATTGTTCTAGGGATGACTTCTTGAATCCACAAGCAATTGAGAAAACTCAATTTTTTATTGATGAAATAACTGATTTTTCCAATAGGTTTACATCCATATTTATAAGACACTAAGCCTTGAAAAACAAGTAACACAAAATAAAGGAAATAATCAAATAAACTGATTCTTGTAAATCAAGAATAACCAAAAATAAAAAGATCCCATCTTGCTAATCAAATGAACTTACTAAGCAAGAATAACCAAAAATAAGAGATCCTATCTTCCTAATCAAGCAAATGAAACATGCCAAAACAAGCGGCACTAAATAAGGAATTAAAATAATTCAAAACCTCCTAAACTTGTGATCTTTTTCTTTGGCTTTTGCTTATCCATTTCTAGAAATTCTTGAGCGCATTGTTCTACATCACAAGGATAGGAATCCAAAAAGCCTCCGACCTAGGATCTCCCCCCAATGGTAACCTCGAATTCTTATAGTGTCATCCGCAAACTGAAGAAAAGAATATAGTGTCATCCGCAAACTGAAGATGAGTGACATAGATCTTATCCTTTCCCACAACAAACCCCTCAATCTCTTCCTTCGCTTTTTCCATCAATCTTCCCAACATGTCCACTACCAATATAAAAAGAAAGGAGATAGTGGGTCACCCTATCTTAATCCCCTAGATACCTGAAAAGATTTCCTAGCTTTACCATTTACTATAACAAACATATTGCATGAAAATACGCACCCCTAAATCCACTTCCTCCACCTGTCCCCGAAACCCTTCCTTTCCATAACAAAAACAAAAAATTCCCAATCCACATAATCATAAGCTTTCTCAAAATTCACCTTGAAAATAATGCCCTCCTTATGCTAACCACTATACTCAACCACTTCATTGACCACTAACGTTCTGTTTGTTTGGGCGGAAAACTTTTTCCAGAAAATGTTTTCTGGTGAAAACATTTTTCTAGGTTTGGTGGTGGTGGTGGTGGTGGTGGAAATGAAAACCTAGCTTTAGTTGCTTCCACTAGTTTCCAATCAATCCTTGGTCTTTCCACTCCACCATTAGAATAAAGATTTGAATAAAAAATGAAAACCTCATCGACAATTTGATCTTCCTTATTTACCACTACCTCTTGACCAACCTTCAAAGACTTAATGAAATAGTTCTTCCTTTTTCCTGACGCAACTCTATGAAAGAATCTACAATTTATATCACCTTCTTTTACCCATTTCAACTTTGCCCTTTGACTCCAAAAAAATTTGCTCCTTAAATTAAGTCTTCCAACCTCACTTTCATCATAATTCTTCCTTCCCTTACCCGCCGTGACGCAGTGGAATACACAATAACTAAATATCGTTATAGTAGACGAAAAGGGCTCTCGAATCCATGAGAAAATAGAACCTTGAATCCACAAGAAAGCAAAAATATCTGAATTGGACACCAAGAATTCTAAAATTAGGAAATAACTAGCTAGCCTAATTCTTGACAAACAAGAAACCTAAAATCAGGAAAAGAAAATAAATTCAAATTAAAAAACTTAATAATTCTAGAATATGTATACTAAATTAAAAGAATCATAATCAAATAATATATCAAAATTATAAAAATTTAAAATATAAAAATCTCTAATATCTAGTCCTATATCACTCTGTGTCCGTGTCCCTTTTTTTTTTAAAACACCGTGTCCGTGTCTATGTCTGTGCTTCTTAGGAGGGAACAAAACTGGCATTTTTAGCAAATTCACAATTGGGTGGCCAGATATCACATTCCCATACAGCAACTACTAGAAAGGTCGAAAAAAGTCTACCAATACATAATACTCACATGCTTGCATGTACAGCCCAGAATACATGCACAAATGTGAGTATTTTGTGATTGATTCTGTGGTTCCCTAGCATTTTTCCAGGATGAAAACTAACCGCATCCAGTAAGATGTTTGATGTCTTGAAGTCCCGATAAATGATAGACCTTTCTGCACCATGAAGAAAAGAAAGCCCCTTGGCAGCATCTAAAGCAATCTTCATTCTTCTTGTCCAAGTTAATGTAGCACACACTCCTACCAACAGAAGGCAAACATGATAAATAGTATGTAAGGCAATATTTTATCATAATTTATAATCTGGTATGAGTGACAAGTAGAAGCACATTTAAGTTTGACAGAAGCCACACCTAAAAATAAAAACAGAAGCCTGAGGAGATGCTTGATTTTGTTAGTTTGTTCTTTGCGCCAACAAGGGGTTTTCCTTTTTCCATTTTTATTTTGTTTCCATTACGTGCATGTGCGCTTCTTTTTTTTTTTTTTTCTATATTCACAACTTCATAAACCTTCGATGTCAAATGCATAAACAAAGAAAGAAAGAAAGAAAGAAAAGATAGGATGATAATGTGAGGTATGTAGTGATTGCTTGTCATTAATTCTAATTTGTTTATGGAGTCCTGCACTTTAAGCATGGCACAAGTATACAAGCAGAAGTTTTCTCATAGGGATGGTTAGTCATTTGAAATGATTCAGCAAGACAACATAGCTTCATTATGGCATTAGCTACTCACTGCGAAAAAGGTGTTTTTCCAAGCTCCCAGATGCCATATATTCATAGACCAACAGCCGATGGTCATCCTCACAGCAGTACCCAATAAGCTTCACCAGATTTGTGTGTCGGAGTTGGCTCAAATAGTGGACTTCGGCCTGCAAACAAACAACACAAATAAATTTTCCCTGTTAAAAGTGCAAATCCACAGAAAACAAGTTCACACCTCTATGATAGAAAAAATTTAACCTAGAAACAACTGACTAGTCATTCAAAATTAAATAGTTTAAAATAACCCACTAAATTTAGTTGATATTCACTTTTCTGGTTGACTCTGAAGAAATTATTCTAGGTGCTACCAAGAGATGAATACTTTGTCTAAGCAACTCAGGAATGACTAATGAGATCATCCTCCCAACTTGTTAGATCAATTTTGTTGCCATGAAGTATGGATGATATATCGACTCAAATCTGACAGATGTGTATCAAGTATGGTGGCTTAATAGTCATAATATATATATATATATCGACTCAAATCTGACAGATGTGTATCAAGTATGGTGGCTTAATAGTCATAATATATATATATATGTATATATATTTTTCTCTGTTCAAATGAATTCTCACAAATGTAAAATATTGATTCAGCCCTTGATGAAATCTAACCTCTTTTTTTTTTCTTTTCTTTTTTTTCTTTTTTTTTTTTTGGGTGGGGGGGGGGGGGGGGGAATTCACTATTGCGCTCCAAAAACATATACACTCGTCAACAATAAAAATGATTGATAAATCCATTTACAATAATAAAAATTCAATTTAAAAAACCTAGACATACATACACCCCCCCATACTTCAGGGTAAAGTGAAAACATGGATGACATTAATATAAACTGTCAAAAGACAAGAGTACCCAGTCTAACCACTCAAATTTAACACATGTACCTCTCTCCTCTTTCTCATTTTCTCTCTCTATATTTTCTTTTTCTTTTTCTTTTTCTTTTTTTAATCGGCAACAAACAGAAATTTATTGAGAAAAGGGGGAAGAAATTCAAAAGAGGACAAGGAGTCCTCTACAAGCAAACTCATATCTGTGCACAAAGCAAAACTAAACAAAAACTAAGCATCGCAAACAGACACCTCTCTAGAAATCAAAAAGAGCACAGAGGGGATACAGAAGCCCAAATGATGCCAAAATGCAAACTCTATTCCCAACCTGCCGACTAACCTCTTCCACTACAACTGCCAGCCCCCTCTCCCCCGATCTATGTCTCACTACCCTGAACTCAATTAAACTGAAGGGAAGTTCAACAGATCTTATGATCCCCACTGATCATCGAAATGCTCCCTAATTGAATTATCATCAGACTTCAAACTGTTGATGGATGATTTTCATCCTCAAGCAGACAATGGAGGCAAACAATAATGCTATGGGTTGTTTTAAATGTCATCAAAATTAAAGATGTATCTACTACTTACTTTTAAGAAAAAAGCATCTAATAAAGCAATCCAACAGAATTCTCAACGGCATAAAAAATATATATATGCAATGAAATTAAACCAAATACAAACTCAGCCTTAAAAGGGTTTCCCATGGCTTTCCAAAAATCCATTCCAGTCATCACCCTCCTTATTTTTCTCTCTCCAACAGTGACATTCACATTGTCAGACAAAGAGGAAGCGCACCATACTTTGGCAGCCAGAGCTCTATTCTAGCTTCAGCCATGGAGGAGAAAGAGTGAAAGGGATGAGGGTGTAAAAAAAAATTAAATAGGTCCACAGCCATCACAGGGTACATGACCTTTGGAGCAGTGTCCACGCTTCATAGGGGACAAGTGTGTATGTAGGTTTCTAAAGGTAAGGGGGTGTATGTGTTTTTCAGGGCAAAGTACATGGGGTAAAGTGAATTTTTCCCTGATTTTTTTTCCACAGCCATCATATAATAAAAGCAATTTAATACAATTTGTGCAAGTCAATGTTTGCTAAAATGCAGTAAGCTCAATTCTTTAGGTGAACCTGCTATAATACAAAGGTCAGTTATATTAAAAAGTACTTCCTTAATAATAAGAAGAGATAGATTTACCTAAAATGGAAGAGATACCATCAAGTTCTTGTTTGAACTTTGTGAAACTCATCATGGCCTAGCTCTCTTATATTTAGGCGTATTTAGGTGACTATTTTGGGTCGCAAACAAAGTCATGGCTTCTTTTTAAGGCTTCCTTACTGAAGTCAAGACCTCAAGGGTGATGAAGATTTGATTTCCAGAGAAGTTGGCAAGACATCAGTGTACGAAAAATCTCTAATTCAAAGTTTGGATCCAGGATTTGGTGAGGGAAATGGAAAAAGTAAGAAGAAAGGAAATAGAAACTACTTGTAGTTGTTCAATTTTTTATAGGTAGTTAGACCCAAAAAAAAAAAAAAAAAAAAAAAAAATTGAATTTTCGAGAAATGCCTTTTCAATTTTTTTTTCACATTCTGAGCCCAACCAAACCAAAATAAAAATCTTATTCATTTTTTTTTTGGGGACATTAGCAATAAGTCCTGTTTTGCCTCTCAATATTTCTATGAGCCCTATCAAGTTTCAATATGGACAGCTAAGTCCTATTTGTCATAAAATGTTCCCAAAAGGTTCATTGCTCCATAATGGTGTATCTTATCCCAATTTAACACTTCTCATTTAATATGAACAACAATTTTAAAAATAATTTTAACGTAATTAAAATTAATTGAATAAATTATTAATATTATATTAAAAAATCATAATAACAATTGGATCTAAACAACTATAGTATAAAATGAGTCATCTTCTGTTATTTCAAATTATGAATTGTTTTAGTTTAAACAATCTAAAAAGGCTAAATTCTAAACTTCCAAAGAGTTATGAAATAATACTATAACAAATTTATATATTTCTCAATGCATGAGATAATTGATGAATTTGATACTTATGCTTTTGTTTATGAAAATTCATTTAATTTCAACAATTAAAAATTATTTTATTATAAATTTTTAATTAAATTAAAATTATTTATAAAATTTTGTTCATATTTTAATTAGAATGATAAAAATAAAAATAAATATACTATTATGAATAATTGAACGTTTTTTATAACAATTTATAAAATAAAAAAGAAAATATGACTTATTTGTCAATATTGAGATAAAACTCAATAGTAATTTTCAAAACAAAATAAAATTTATCGGTAATTTTTCCATTGTGGTTTTATAATTTTTTAATACAATATCATAATTTTTACAATTAAAAATATAATTTTGCTTAGATTGAAAATATTTATGAAATTGAATGTTACATGACAAGTAAAATTGGGATAACATACATCATTATGAAGCAATAAACTTTTGGGAACATTTTATGAAAAATAGAACTTAATTGACTATATTGAAACTTGATAACACTTAGTAATAATCTTAACAATAAAATAGGACTTATTGATAATTTTCCCCTTTTGTTTTCTTTCTTTTCTATTAACTTTTCATTTCCCTTGTTAAAATGAAAACCAAACGGAGCTTAAGTTATTTTTGAAAACCAAACGGAGCTTAAGTTATTTTTAGATTGCATTTCACAACCTAATATGTTAGTGCATTCAAGGTTCTCTTTCAAGATCCCTGTAGCATCCTTCTACTTTATTTCTTGCCACGAATAAATAAAAAATCTACGATGCAGCAACGATAAGAATCATGTGGAACTCTTTTTATTAGTTTGAGTGTGCATCTCAATCAAATCCCCGTGGCATATGATACGTTTTCTCCCTCTCTCTTAATTTTTTTCTTGTTTGCTAAATTTTTGCTAATAGAAAGTACTTCCTAGTAACCAAATTCTGAAAACAGAACATAAGTTTTATCTAGTTACAAACTCTAACCATACCTTCCTCATTTTGAATTGTTAACCAACAATTTCTCCATCACAGTTCAACCTTGGAACCTAAATAATAGGCTATTTCCTGTGAGTAGTGTGTTTTTAGGATAAAATAAAGTAGAATGCCAAGCTTTACATATCTATAGTTACTGCAAATGCGAGGCTGAATAATAATAAGATAAATGAGCTTAAAAAAAAAAAAAAAAAAAAAAAAAAAAAAGAACCGAAACAATGTAAGCCAAAACAAATAACAAATACCAGCCATTCTCTGTCGCCTTGGAATCCTTCATGATCAAGCTCTTTAATAGCAACCAGTGTGGTCTTGTAACCTGGTCTCACATTCTCATTTATAACTCCTTTATAAACAATCCCAAAACCACCCTCACCAAGAACTTGATCAGGCCGGAAGTGCTTGGTGGCCATCCTCATCTCTTCATATGTAAAGATATCAACAAGAATATACCCACGATTTTGACGGAGATCCGTCACATTTTTGGGAGTCACTGAAGTAACACCTGCACCTTGAATCTCCTGTGACTCTGCTGTGTTTGGCATTTTGGAAACTGTGGAGTTTGTTTTGGAAGGAGATATAGCAGTGCCATTGCCTATTTCACCAAAATATTACAGCAGTATTAGAGACAAGTAGCAGTATCATTCATGTAATTATAACTTACAATCTGTTTTTACCCTTGCAAAATCAACATTGATCATGGATGAAATTTTTAAAATATTTTCTTAGAGAATTCCAATTTATTAGGGCTCAGTTAGCTGTGCAAATTGAATTATTCCATTTCGAATCAACCAATTGAAAGTTCCAATTTATTAGGGTGCATTTAATTGTGAAAATTTAATTTTTCCATTTAGGTTTTTATGAGAACGGATTTTAAATATCCCAATTTTAGATTAGGTTCCTTCTATGTTTTCAAGAAAAAGACCAATTTCATCAAGAAAATAAAAATTGTAGATTTCAAGTTGTTTCAATTTTACAGCCAAACAAGTTCAATATAAAATTTTAACCCAATTTTGAGTTGGTTCAGATTTTTGAGTTGTCCCAATTTGCATTTTGGGAGGTCTAAGGCTTAGTGACAGAAAATTGCACTGATGGTAGATGAGACTTATGATCTGCAAGAAATTTTGAATCTTATGCAATCATCATCAACAGCAATGCCCACTTATTCAACCATAAATTCTGATATATACTCTACAGATTTAAGAAAACTATGACTATCAAAGAAGAACCTATTGAACAACATCATTCAATTAAATTTATTAGAGGTTCCAAATTTCTCATACTAAAATGGCAAGTAATCAATCTTAAGAATATCTAACCACAATTTGGTAATTTAAGACTTCATGGTGATACACATGTCAGGCAACTTCTATTTTCACACACCAGTTTATCTCAGTTCACACATTTGATAAATTTGTATTTATTCCAATTCTACCTATCAATCAAATTACACTCTAGGACACACACAACCCTCCTGACTCTAACCACCACCCACCTGCCACCACCATTCTCTGTGTGTGTGTGTGTGTAAGATCACTGCATATCAGCCACCACCAGAACTCCAGATCTATTGGTTTGACTGTTGATATCCAAACAAGCACAATTAATTCAGTGGTTGATAATCAAATGGCAGCAATTGGTTTGGCGCTTGTAGTCCGAAGGGTAAGTGAGAATGTGGGCGGTGATGGGATGGGACTGCGGCGGAGGCAGCCCCGGCTACAGAGATTAATTGGGGGTTTTCAACAAAAAAAAAAAAAAAAAAAACAGCAAAATTCAAATTATTAGTTGGGTTATCCAAAAAAGTAGGGTGCCAAAATATTATTATTGTGCATTTAGGGGCACCCAGAAAGTGTTGTGTGGAAATATAAGCACTCCACACATTATTAATGTAGGACACAAATTGAGCCCCTAGCGCATAGATGGGAACAAACCCTTCTCCACAAAAAGTACATGCATCTATCTATCTATATCTATCTATCAATCTTTAGTGGCACAAGACATCTAGCTCTAAATTGTTTTCCACTCTTAGAGAATACCAATGAAAGACCATAGTAAATAGACAACAAATTTGATGGGCTAAATATTTATATTATTTATTTATTTATTTAAAATGTAACAAATAAAAAGTAAAAAAAGAAATCACTGGAAATAAATGAAAACACTCTTGATACCTGGGAGGTTTTTAAGTGGTTCATCCTTTAGTTGTTGATGTTGTTGTTCTTCTTCACAACTGAAACAAGTCCCCATGAATCTTATTCAGAAAACCAGATTTATGTTTCACCCCCAAATTTCCGAAGATTACTTTACAAGATTAGCACGCTCACACACACACACAACTCCACAGCGCTCTTGGGATTCATCGCAATACAAAGCAATCCAATATGTGCCCGGAATCCGATCTGGGTCACTGCCAAACCGAACCCGTTCAACACCCGTAGACCTGCTCTTCACAGACACAACAGACAACAAGCCAACCTATACTCCATAGACTAGTCAAATCAATGAGAGAGAGAGAGGGGCTTCAGATTTTTTTTTTTTTTTTTTTTTTCCTTCCTCTTCATTATGATTAGTCCGTCGTTGTGGATAGTCAATCCTCTTTTTTTATTATTATTATTATTATTATTATTATTTTGGTCTTTTTACATAGACTGGTTTTTAAAAAATCAGATTTAAAAAAATAAAAAATAAATAAAGTCTAATTTTATAGAAAAATATTAAAAGATGGAGTTTTCTTAAGTGTGCAATTGCACACCATGTGCCACTTACACAAAAAGTGTAAGTGTAAGGTGTAAGTATAAGTATAAGGTGTAAGTGGGTTGTATATGGTGTGCAACCTCAAAAAAGGTTGTAAGTGTAAGGTTTAATTTTTCACAAAAGGTGTAAGTGTAAGGTGTAAGTGTAAGTGTTAAAGTGTAAGGTGTAAGGTATAAGTTGCACACCATAACCAAACCCTTAAAAGATATTTTTTTAATTTTTAAAATTATTTTTATCTTCCAAATGATAAAATTATATAAAAATAACAGACTTTTTTTTTTTCTAATTTCTTTCAAAAGAAAATCTAATACAAACGTGTCTAACAACATTTTTTAGGTGCATTTTAGAAACTCTTTTACCCTTATCATTTTTAAATTCTTTTTTATTACAATATTATCTATTAACAAAATTACTTTTTAAGGAAAAAAAAATTTTAATTTTCGAAACAAAAATTATCTTCACCCTCTCTCGTTCCCACCACCACTACCTCTCTTAACCACTCCCTACCTATGCAATACCCTTGTGTTAGTTTTGAAAAACCATGCGAAAGTGTATAGTATTAAAAATCTAAGGTAGTGTTTGATAGAGTTTTAGAATTATGATTTGAGAATAGAATTATATTTTGAGTTTGTGAGTTTTAGAATTATGATTTGAAAAGAAAAATTTGTTTAGTTATAAGTTTTGAAAAAAGTTTTAAATTGAGTTTTGAATTTTTGATGTGACATATTGTAGAGAGTTAGAAATTAAGGTCCAAATTAAGTATGGACCTAAGTGCTGAGGTCACCCCTTTAAGGAGACCAAGATGTCTAAAGGAGCATGGGCTAAAGCCCAAGAGAAGTGAGCTAACAGTGGGCTGAAGCAGGTCCGACTCGCCAAAGATCCGAAGAGACTCCTACGAAGGAAAGTGTCTAAGTGAAGTTGCAGAAGCAGCGCTTGCAGCGGTCAAGTTGTTAAGGTACTTTGCCTTAGCACCACCATTCCCAATATTGTCAGTTCCGTTGCTATCTAAAGTTGCTGAGAGAAAGAGAAAACCAAAGCAACTAAGTTACAGAGGCAACACTTGCAGCAATCAAGTTGTTGAGGCACTTTGCCTCAGCGCCGTCATTCCCAATATTGTCGGTTCCACTGCCATCTGAAGTTGCTGAGGGGAAGAGCAAACCGAAGTCACTAAGTTGCAGAGGCAACACATGCAGCGACCAAGTTGCGGAGATACTTTGTTGGCGCCGCCATCTCTAATATTGTTGGAAGTGCCATCTAAACTTGCCACGGGAAATGACTATCTTATCAACTATTGCCACAGCAACTAAGACCGCAACAACTAACTTACGGAGAGAATATCCCGCCAAGGTGATAGTAGCCTTTAAGAGAAGTTTTCCCTCCATAAATAGAGGCTTAATGCTTGGCACTGATAGCAAGCCCCGAGGTACTATCGGCCTAGGACTGATAACAGGCCCCCCAAAAGTCATTTCTAGTTCAGTGCTGATAGCAGGCCCCGAAATTCACTAGCTTGGCGTTGACAGCAGGTTCCAAGGCTTACTGGTTGGAACTTGATAGCAGGCCCAGAGATACCAGTATACCGTAGTAGTAACCCTGCGAAGATGGGAGCAAGGCAGCCCGAGCGTGAGGAACTCCCTTTCCATTACCCAAGTCATGGACCTACCTTAGTCGCATAAGCAAAATTAAGGAAGCCTCCTGGGGCTTGGTACTAAGGTATAACATGGCTGATAGCAAGCTTGGCTGTGACCTTCACCCTAGGAAACTGGGGAGTTTGTGGTTAGGTGGCTAAGGGTAGAGGCTTCGCTGAGGTGAACACGAACATAGTCGATAGCAGGCTAGTGAAGTCTTGAGAATGCATGTAAATTTTACTAACAAAATTTTTCTTCAATTAATTTTTTTGAATGTAAATTTTTGAATTTACATTCAAAAAATGAGTTTACGTTGGTTTGTAAATAATTATGTTGGTTGTCTCAATAATTTTTTTTTTCAAAAAAACTAATTTTTTTTTCAAAAAAACTAATTTTTTGAATTTACGTTTTTCCCTCAATTTATAAATTGAGACAACCATTATAAACTAAAAAATTATCAAACAAGTTTTTATGATAGTTTTTTTAATTTTTGTAAATATAAATTGAAAACTAAAAACGAAATGGTTACCAAACATGCCTCAGATGGTAAAAATGTCGTAAAATTAATAAATAATTAAATAAGTTACTAACGTAAAAAATGACTTATCAAAAGATTTTTAAGTTATGTATGGTTTGATTTTTAGAATTTTTTTTAAAAAAATTAAAAATTAATTTGGTTAAGAAATAAAAAATAAAAAATAAATATTATTTAAGGGTAAAAAATAATTATCATTTTAACTTTTGGACAGGTTATATACATACGTATGTATGGTTGTTTCAATTTAATTTGTAAAAATTATTTCTAAAATTATATAAAAATGATTTATATTTACAAAAATTATATAATTGATTATTATTTGCTATTATAAATTATTATTATATATATTTAATATTAGTCTCAATTTTATAAAATAAAATTTATTTATATTATAAAGTATATATTAAAATAATATTAGTCTCAATTTTATTACAAAATATATATGTGTGGCATAGTGTGAGAGAGAGAGAAAACGTGTTGAAAACGTTTGTCATAGTGTCAGAATGAATTTGTTTTGGCCAAAATCGTGATTCAGAACCACGAGTTTAGAAGAAATTTTTTTTTTTTTGGATAAAAGCGTGGTGCAGAACAGCGAATTCAGAAGAAATTTTTTTTTGGATAAAATCGTGATTCATAACAGCGATTTCAGAAGAAAAAAAAAAATTAAAAGCGCGTTTTGTAACTTCGATTTTTTAATCAAAAGCGTGTTTTGTAACCACGATTTTAAGATTTCCCATCTACGCGAGACAGGCGCATATATGTTGAAATCGTGGTTCACAACCGCGATTTAGCCTATTTTGGGAATTCTTTCAAAACTAGGCTTAGTTTGATAATTGATTTAGTATTTTGGCTTATTTAGGGAAATGCCCCGATAGTCTATCCTCATTTTATTATTATTATTATTATTATTATTATTTTGGTCTTTTTACATAGACTGGTTTTTATTTTAGAAAGAAAAAAAAAATCAGAATTTCTTTTTAAAAAAAATTAAATCTAATTTGATAGAAAAATATTAAAAAATATTTTTTTTAATTTTTAAAATTATTTTTATCTCTCAAATGATAAAATTATATAAAAATAACAGACTTTTTTTTTTTTTAATTTCTTTCAAAAGAAAATCTAATACAAACGTGTCTAACAACATTTTTTAGGTGCATTTTAGAAACTCTTTTACCCTTATCATTTTTAAATTCTTTTTTATTACAATATTATCTATTAACAAAATTACTTTTTATGGAAAAAAAATTTTTAATTTTCGAAACAAAAATTATCTTCACCCTCTCTCATTCCCACCACCACTACCTCTCTTAACCACTCCCTACCTATGCAACACCCTCGTGTTAGTTTTGAAAAACCATGCGAAAGTGTGTAGTATTAAAAATCTAAGGTAGTGTTTGATAGAGCTTTAGAATTATGATTTGAGAATAGAATTATATTTTGAGTTTGTGAGTTTTAGAATTATGATTTGAAAAGAAAAAATTTGTTTGGTTATGAGTTTTGAAAAAAGTTTTAAATTGAGTTTTGAATTTTTGATGTGACATATTGTAGAGAGTTAGAAATTAAGGTCCAAATTAAGTATGGACCTAAGTGCTGAGGTCGCCCCTTTAAAGAGACCAAGAATGTCTAAAGGAGCATGGGCTAAAGCCCAAGAGAAGTGGGCTAACAGTGGGCTGAAGCAGGTCCGACTCGCCAAAGATCCGAAGAGACTCCACGAAGGAAAGTGTCTAAGTGAAGTTGCAGAAGCAGCGCTTGCAGCGGTCAAGTTGTTAAGGTACTTTGCCTTAGCGCCGCCATTCCTAATATTGTCAGTTTCGCTGCTATCTAAAGTTGCTGAGAGAAAGAGAAAACCAAAGCAACTAAGTTGCAGAGGCAACACTTGCAGCAATCAAGTTGTTGAGGCACTTTGCCTCAGCGCCGTCATTCCCAATATTGTCGGTTCCACCGCCATCTGAAGTTGCTGAGGGGAAGAGAAAACCAAAGTCACTAAGTTACAGAGGCAACACTTGCAGCGACCAAGTTGCGGAGGTACTTTGTTGGCGCCGCCATCTCTAATATTGTTGGAAGTGCCATCTGAACTTGCCACGGGAAATGACTATCTTATCAACTATTGCCACAGCAACTAAGACCGCAACAACTAACTTACGGAGAGAATATCCCGCCAAGGTGATAGTAGCCTTTAAGAGAAGTTTTCCCTCCATAAATAGAGGCTAATGCTTGGCACTGATAGCAAGCCCCGAGGTACTATCGGCCTAGGACTGATAACAGGCCCCCCAAAAGTCATTTCTAGCTCAGTGCTGATAGCAGGCCCCAAAATTCACTAGCTTGGCGCTGACAACAGGTTCCAAGGCTTACTGGTTGGAACCGATAGCAGGCCCAGAGATACTAGTATACCGCTGCAACCCCGCGAAGATGGGAGCAAGGCAGCCCGAGCGTAAGGGACTCCCTTTCCATTACCCAGGTCATGGACCTACCTTAGTCGCATAAGCAAAATTAAGGAAGCCTTGGGCTTGGTACTAAGGTACAACATGGCTGATAGCAGGCTTGGCTGTGACCTTCACCCTAAGAAGTTGGGGAGTTTGTGGTTAGGTGGCTAAGGGTAGAGGCTTCGTTGAGGTGAACACGAACATAGTCGATAGCAGGCTAGTGAAGTCTTGAGAATGCATGTATTGGCTAAATAGAACTGAGAAGGTAAGTGCAACAGCATGGTTCACCGCTGCAAGTGTGCTTGCTAAGGTTCAAGCTAATAAGGCAAGTGCAACGACAAACACTCCCGCTACAACTACACTTGCTGAGGCTCAAAATGGTAGTTACGAAGGCAAATAGATAGTACACAGTACATGTAGAGGGACACGTGACACCTTCAGCCCGGTGGCTCAAGGCAGAATATTCTATGTGATCCTTAGGAACACTTGTATTCTCTCTATTTGGCCACTTGGTACCAAGGAAAAGCCTATAAATATGACCCAACTTCTCAAGGTCTAAAGAAGGATTATTGGGGATTTGGAGGAGATGCTACCCATTTGTGCACTACCATACATTTTTTCTTGAGCTACTTGTTTCACCCTCACCTAGCTACTCATCCTCTAGTCATCCCACTATTGTTGGACCATTAGCATAGTTTTGTCTCTCTAATCACTACTCACATAGAACCCTCCCCATACATATGAAATGAGAAAAATTGTTTGGTTATGAGTTTGAAAAGAGTTTTCAAAACTTAATTCAAAAACTTATAACTTATAACCAAATACATAACTCAAAACTCTATTAAAAATTCTATTCAAAATTCATAACCAAACTCTTTTTTAAATTCAATTCAAAAAAATAATGTCATTTTGATCTAAAAAAATAATTTGTATATTTGAAAAATATCAAAAACAAATATAATTTTTTTTTTCTTCCAAATAACAGGTGACAATTGGTAATTGCAAAAAATAAAAATAAAAAAATATAAATTGTATTGTTTCGGTCAATCGGCTGGACAACCGGCCAAATTTTCGAGAGGATGTCCGGGCGAATGACCGGGTAGACCAAAAATTTAAAAATTGTCTACTTCACCAGAATGTATTTTGAAATTGATTTGGAATCATGATTTGAAAACTCAAACCAAACATAGCATTCAAATATAAGAGTGGAATTAATTTTCGAAAGCTCTACCAAACATAGCCTAGATCTTTAACTCATTTATTTATAACATTCTACATGAAGTATAGGTAGAATCATATTTTTTGACTCTTGTGTTCAAGTCAAATTATGAGATAATAATCCAAACTTGTTTAAATCTCAATTGTTTTTAATTCCTTACTCTGTTAATAATCTTCAAGAATACTTGAATCTTGATTAATTCTTGATACATGCATGAAATCTTGAGCTTCTTGTGTGTCTAAGAGTTTTTAATCCAATGCTCTTTGTAAATCAAACCAATGTAGAAGGTAGGATCCCAATTTTCTCTCTACTCTCATTTTTCTTCTCAAGTTGGGATGAATCATTTTTCTTAAATAATCACATGTGGGTTTGATTTTCATTTTGGACACTAACCGACATGGTAGGAATTTTGTGTGAGTCAATTTGTAGAATCAAGCAACTTAAGTTATATGCTTTAGGATGAAAGTTCTTAAATTTGGACAATGGGACAACGGGTCCTCCCAGCAAGTAACCAAAGAAAGTCGGAATATCACATTGCTTCTCCAATTGGAAATTGTATGAAAGTATCATTTAAATCGAGGGTGTTATAGCGATTCCGGTTTTGACCTAATCTTTGTTCTATTCCGGACTCAGGTTCCGTGGTTGTATGTTGTTGTCCATGTCTCGTTTTCCTTCTTTAACTCTTTGAATTTGAGCTTTGGAATATGTTGGCGTGTTTGGGATATGTTGGTTGTTAGCTGGTCTAGATTGTTGTTGCCCAGATTTTGGCTTCTTCGTTCGAGCGAGGCTTCTTGCTCTCGAGCGAGCCTTGTGAAATTTGCTTCTTCGTTCGAGCGAGGTTTCTTACGCTCGAGTGAGAATTGAGAGTCCTCAGGTTTCTTTTCCAGACGCAGAATTTTTAGGAAGGTGAAGTGCTTCACTCGAGCGAGTGTGTGCGTCTGTAAAACATCTGAAGCTTTGCATTTTGCGCTCGAGCGACGCTTCTTGCACTCAAGCGAGGTCACTTGTTGTGTCTAGTCGCTCGAGCGACAACTTCTTCGCTCAAATGAAGGTCGTGTATATCAGCTCGCAACAGCTCATTCTTACACAGAAATTTTACACCTTTTTTTCCCAAAACCCTAATCTGGCACTCTTTCTCTCTACAAATACTCCATAATCTAAGGGTCTCTCCACCTTACTCCCTTTGATAAAGAGTTAGATCATCTTGTGGGCTTCCTCTTCATCCGAACAAAATCGAGTTTGAATACCTTCGAGGTTCTTCTTCATTTTCTTTGAGCTTCTACACTTGAGGTAAGAATATTCTACACCTTGTTATGGGTTTTAACCTAGGTATTTGTCATTTTGTATAAAATGGTGGGATTTGAAAGGATTTGGGTAAAGTTAGGGTTTAATATCAAAAGTTAAAGAGGAGTTTTCTATGTTGGTCTATAAAAATGCCTATGGGACCTTGTGTATGAAGTTCTCTAATGTTAAAATGGTGACATTTGGCCTTGGGGTTAATATTTGGGAAAAGGGAAAAATTGCCCTAATTTGTGTTGAATTATATTTTGTATAAATAATGAAATTGATATGGGAAATATGAAATTGGGAGAATGTGTGAATGAATGGTGTAGTGGGGTTTGATAAATCACTCACATATGAAAAGTTTGATAAATTATCTGTTTGATGAATTGTACATCTGTTTAGAAATGTCTGTTTTGGGCTATCGGTGGAGGATAACTATGATTATTGTAGAAACTGTATGAGGACTAGGTGAATTGAAACTGGTCATTTGAACTATGTCATCGAATATGACGATTTGGTTAAACTATTGAATATGTGATTTGGATAGTCATTGTATATGACAACGCCTTTAAATACATTATATATGTATCTTTGTTTGGGAGGAGATAGGGGATGTACTCCATCGTTTGGGAGGAGATAAGGGATGGACTCCATTTTAAATTAAGTTGGCCGGAGTGTCCAGGGTGAAAGTCCCGAAACCTTATATGTGTATATTTGGGTGCCGATTCCCTCGGACGAGAATTCGTAAAATGGCAAGAAGTTTGAAGTGTTTGAATAATGAATGTTATTGAAATGTGAATGAATGAGTTGTAGTCTCTCATTTGGGATTGCTTAGATGATAAGGAACTATACTTATGCACTGATTTGAAATGAATGAATGAATGGAAATGGATTAAGTTGTGGTTATCAAAATTGAATGGTAATGGGGAGAATGTAAGTTTTCCTTGAGTATTGGACTTTTATCTGACATTTATATCTTAGTTAAATCTCATATATTGTGTTAGTTTATCTTTACTGGGCTTTGGCTCACCCTACTTGGGAAACCATTTTTAGGTACAGTTGACATGCCTCCTCGAAGGGCGTAGCTTGGGAGGACTTAGGAGTTGAAGGCTTTGTTTTGTTACTTTTGTGTTTAAATGTTAATTCAAGCCAAGGGCTTTACATGTATAGAGCTTAGGACTCTTTTGTTGTAACCAAGAGATATCTTGGAAAGATGTAAGCCCGTAGGGCGTTTATTTTGTTGTAATCAATTAGTGTTACATGCTGTAGTTTCAGAATGAATATTTATGAAAATATAATGCATGTAATATCTCTTGTAATATAAACTCTGATGGATGAAAGTATAACATTTTCTATTATGTTTATAAATCTCTTGGGGTCCGCTTGTTTTCAGAGGTAGATTGGGTGGGATTGTTAGTGAGGGGATTATTAGTGAGGAGACTGTTAGTGAGGGGACTATTAGTGAGGGGACTAAGAAATTTGTGTTTGTTTGATAACTAGTGGGCTAGCAATAATTCCTATTTGTTTTGAGAGATAGGAGTGGGATTAACTAGTTAAATTCCATAAATACCCTTGTTATTGTCATGACCCGAACCCGCCTCCATAGGTTAAGGACATAACCGGTCAGTAATTGTGAGATTACCTACGGCCTCAAACCAAATAAGACATAACTCATCAGAGTAAAGGGGGCCAAACGGAAGCAAATTTAAAATTTTGTCCTTAGAGCTGTGCTTATATGGCACGTCATAACAAGCCATGCATATACATGTTAATAACTTACATCAAAATATGTACTAACACAATGTTCTGTACATACAGGATCATTCAAGTCTAGGTCAGCCAATCAAACTATATACAATCGTAAACCAAAGTCCTCACTAACATGAAAAAATAAAACAAGATAGCAAAAGGGCGAAGACGAGTCTCGTGCGTGAGACGTAAGGGCTAACTCTTCAAAACTTAGTTGTTCAACATAAACTTCACTGAGACTGGGTTTGGACCTCTTTTGGCTCACCTACAAACACATGAATGAGCATGAGCGAAAGCCCAATGAATAATATCAAATAAAGAAGTTACACGAACGGTACTTAGAACAATATACACCAAACGACCTTGGGCCCAATTCATATTTCTATCAGGCATATATATAGATATAAGTATATGTAAGTCAGGTGACTGCGATTCCAATTACATCAAATGGCCTTGGGCCCAATTCGTTCATGTCCGACGGCCTTTGGCCCAATCATTCCTGTCCGACGGCCTTTGGCCCATTCATTCGTATCATACGGCCTCTGGCCCATTCATTCCTGTCATATGACCTCTGGCCCATTCATTCATAGCAAATGTCCTTAGGCCCAACCATATGGCATAGCAAACATTTGTCCACAATTCAAATCAACAGACTCATAAAGCTTATAGAGGAATAAGTAATTGGACAAATAACATATTTCAAAATATCTTTATTAAGATATTACTCACAGGGATCAACTAGTTGATTTGCCCTGGAGCTTGATCCTACACATTACATAACACATATGGGTCACAAACGATTCAATCCGTTCTTAATTCATACATCCCTTTTAGGCTTCTTTCTTATCCTTTTTATTCATTCATAATTCTCAATGCATGCCTAAGAGTACTTAGAAGTGAAAGAGAACGGAAAACGAAACACAGAACATCTTTACAAAATTTCTAAAACAGGGGTCCCCGCTCGAGCGTGGACTTTCCCGCTCGAGTGGACCCATTAGGTCTGCAAAAGTACTGGTTGCCTCATTGTAGACACCCTATTTTGACCTTTCTCAAGACTTGGACATCATCGTTTGAACACTCGATGATCATCCGTGCTCGTGTTCGTTTTGAGATTCCGAAGGTCAAGGCTGCGCGCCTTGCCTTAGGATCTCTTAACTTGTTAGTTTTTGTACTTGGTTGTGGACCAAGGACTTGTGTTTTTGCTTCTAAGGGAAGAGGGTGGTTTGTTGGCCATCCCCTCAACCCATCGGCCAAGGCATTGTGCCATCAGCCATGTTTTCTCGCCATCGGCCACAAGTGTTGGCCAATCAGCACTCTTTTTGGTCAATCGGCACTCTTTTTGGTCGATCGGCCATATTTTTTAGCCGAGACCTTTCCATCTGCTTTTTGCAGATATTTTCTGCTAGCTGTGACAACTGGTGGGCACAATTCTCATCCTCCATACACGTGTATAGAGGGATTGCATTCAAGACTCAAGCTTGTTCAACAAGCTTGAGAATTGAAATTCTATAAGAAGGGAGGCCCTCCTCCCTTTCCAGAGGTTTTGAAAATCTGAGATACAAGTTCTATCTCTCTCTCTCTCTCTATATTTCTCCATCTCTCTCTACATTTGAGTGAGTTTGTGCTTGAAAGTGCATTTTGTTCATACTTTTGCACTAGAGCACCTACTAGAACACCATCTTTTTGTTGCTGAGGCTCCTTGAGGTTGTTTTTGGTGTTTTTAGACAGGTTTTGATCCAAGAAGAGTGCTGGAGTTGTGTTCTTGAAGGTGTTCTTCAAGGGTGAGTCAACTACCTTTTAATCCCCCATTTTGGCTTAAGCTTTTAGACCTACTTGCATATTGTTTTAAGCTTAACTCTAAACTACAAAAAGTTCTGATTTTTCATGTTTGTGATGTTTGTTTAAGGTCACTTTTGTGTTGGGGGTAGTCTACCCCCTCTTAAGCCTTGTTTGGCCTTGTTTTGAGCCATCTCTTTTGGCCCTTGTTCTTGCCTTTGCATGACCTTTCTACCACTGAAATCCAGAGGATTTTTAGTGGTGGAAATGTGGTTTTGGAGTCTTGAATAGGAGAGGGACACCCCCTCTCCTTGTGTCTCATTTGCTAGTATAAATGGCTCATATTGGTAGCATGTTTGTTTAGCATGTTTTGGCTTCATTTCAGCAAGTATTTGGTGTTATTTTGCCATGCTATAACTCTGTTTTAAGTTGGTTTGATAGCCTCTTACATGCATCATGCACTTGTAGTGTAATCCTCTCTATTTGCCTTAACACGCACCTTGCATTTGGATCATCATTCTTGCATGTTTTTGGCTCAACTCAAAGAAGCTTTTAGTCATGTTTTACCATGCTTGAGCTCTGTTTCATGTTGTTTTAGTCATGCATGCATTGTTTTGTATAGCCTTGGTTCAATCTAGCTTGTTGGCTTTGAGTGTCCAAGTCATTAGCATGCATTGCTTAGACCATTTTCATGATTTGGCATCATTTCATATGTGATTTCAGTCCATATAGTGTGGTCATGCACTCACATTTATCACCTTTTCCATGTTTAAGAGAGTTGGTGTTTTATGCCTCAAGAATGAATCATTGTGTATGCTATCATACTTAGGCTTTTGGGATGCCATCTCAATGGGTTTTTGGGCGTATTTTGACATGCCATAACTCTGTTTTTCATTGGTTAAGTCATGCCATGCTTGGTTGTAATAAGTGTAGTGTAACACCCCTTGTTAGCTTTGCATGTGTCATGCATTTTGGACTTTTGTTCTAGTTTGTTTTGGCTTTGGTCCATGCATGTTTTAGACTCACTTTGGTATGCTTTAGGACTGTTTTGGTTTGCTTAGGCCATTTGCTTCATGTTTTGCATAGCCTTGGTGTGAGTCATTTTGCTATCTTCAAGCTTTGAGCTTTCTTGCATGCTATACTTGTTTTGCTTGGTTGATTTGGCATCATTGCATGCTTAATTTCAAGGCCTATAGTATTGTCACATGTTCATACTTTTCACTCTTTAAGTGCTCTTAAGAGTTGGTATCTTCATGCCTTGTTTGTGAACCAAAGTGTATGCATGTTTGTATGTGCTTTTGTCTTCATTTTCATTGCATCTTGGCCACCGATTTGGGCATGGCTAAGGTCTACCCATTTTTGTTTAAGTCCATCTTTGCATGTTGTTGCATGCTTGCTAGTTTTGCATGTTGTTGCATGCTTGTCCATCTTCGCATGCCATGCATGTTTGTATGTTTAGGTTGCATTTTGCATGCTTGCTAGTTTGCATTTTGTCACATGCTTGTTTAAGTTGCATTGCATTTGGCATGCTTGTTACCTTAGCCTTGTGTGCATGTTTGAGTCATATTGCATTTGGCATGCTTATGTTGCATTGCATAACTTTTCCATGTTGCATGCATTGCATTGTGTTTGGTTTGGGGTGTCAAACCAAACACAAGGACCGAGGGACGTTTCATACTTGAAGTGATGAAAGGTGCCTCAATCCTCGATCGCCGACACTCTTGATCCAACATGATAGAGTGTGAGGCATTTGTGAGTTTTTGTGCATTCATTCTATATTGATGTGTGCAATTCGGCCTCTTTGGCCATCATGCATCGAAATGTGTGATTGATGGCTTGAGACTCGAATACTACACTCCTTTGAGTTTCAAACATGATAAGGGGTGTAGTTGCACAACATTATCTTGCAAATGTATTGCCATGCCCTTGTTTGTCCTCTGCTGCAGCAAAAGGAGCAGTTTGTAGGAAGAGATGGCCGATCGGCTATCTGGAGTGCTGATCGGCTAACAATTTTTGGCCGATAGACTAAAAAGTGGTCGATGACCCTTTTCCCTTGGCTGATGGACACATATTTTGGCCGATGGCCTCTCAGTATATCCATGAAGTGGTTTAGAAGCATCACAGAAATTTTCACAATTTTCAGAAGTCAAAAACAGTGCAAACAGAGGCAACATGAGGCATGGCAACGGATTTCCGAGCGAAGCCGATCGAGCATGCATCATTCATCATTCCGAGGTAGAGCTATGGTAGCTTGTTTTAGCTTTTTTCTGTTCTTACTTAGTTGGTTTTGTAACTTAATTAATTCGCTTAATTAGTTAAGGTTTTGTAATAATTAATTAGCTAGGATAGTTAATTAATTAGTTGGTTTGTGTTATTCATTCGGATCCTCCGTCGAGAGGGCGAATTTTGTAATACGTGTGCGTAAGTGTGTGAATGTCTTCCAACCTCACGTCTTTCTCCCTTTTACTTAACCGCTTACGATGGTTAGTTTTAGGTCATGTTTCAATTAGCATTCCTATGCTCGCATGTTTGCATCCATTCATCTGTATTGCATGCACCGGGCTCAGCTCATACTAACCGCATTGTATTTCAATTCCTACTTGAATACATGATTATCAAGTTGCATTTTACATGCCATCTTAGAATAGCCGAGCCTATTGTAGTTGCATTTTTGCATGTGTTGCATTAGCCATCTTGACATAAACTAGGATCATGCATGATTACTAACTAGTTTTTTGTTTTGGCTCGGAGTACTAGGTAAGTGTTTATGCTTTAGCATCCTGCATGCGTGTTAGTGTTGCCATGATAGCATGCTTGCCATGAGGCTAACTGCTTAAGTATTTAACTACCTGAATGCCTGTGGGTGAAGATTAGATTACTTGAATTGGAACAATTCATCGAAATGTGAGTTTTAAGCCCACTTGAGAGTGGCAAAATCATGTTTTCTTAAGCCCACTTGAGGGTGGCAAATCCACGTCTTAGACTACTTGCGAGTAGCACCTTCAAACCATTTTCAAACAAACAAACATGAGATGTTTTGTTCAAACTTAGGCGATCTAGTCTATACTTGTATGTTGTGCGCATCACATAGTAAAGCTAGCTAATAACCGGAATAAGAACGCATGTGTTTTCAAAAACAAAATATCATGTTAGTAAAGGCCGATCTTTGATCGGGCGAGCGGGGGTGCTCATTGCATGACCTTCCCCTCTCGTACCCAAGTTCCTGAGCCGAGGCAACTTTGGTGATGACGGACACGTGGCTTTAGGCACGAGTCAGGGTTTCCTAAATTTCCCGAAAATAAAACATTTACGTGGCGACTCTGTATCTGGCAAAGCAGTCCATGTTTGGCACTTCTTTACAAAAATCAGTTTTCCAAAATGATTTGTCGGATTTGGACTCTTTGGTGATTTATCGGTCTTGCATTGCACTTTGCTGGATTAGATTCAGAATCGTGACATTTAAGTTCGAACTGTAGTAGCCTAATGAACAAACCGGATTTCGCGCCATCTCACGCGCAGAGCCGGGACGTTCAGGCACGTCTACACTCATTTTTATGCTCGAGCGTGAAGTTGGATGCTAGAGCTGAATGTCACTCTACATAGCTCCCCGCTCGAGCGTGAACATCCCCACTCGAGCGGACATCAATGTCTGCAAAATAATCAGGGAGCTCGTATTTTATGCTCGACTGGCGATTCCCCCGCTCGAGTGGACTTCAAGAATTCTGGGTTTTCTAGAACTGTTCTTAAGCTTCAACCAAGCATTCACGTTGGTATTTCTTGCACTTTACAGCCCTTATTTCTCATATACATATACTAACATGGCACAAACATCAAATTACATCATTATGAAGCTCAAATTCCATGAATCAAACACATGCATGCTCCAAATCATATCAAATTTATTTCCAACACAACAAATTCATATATTCAACACCCATGCTTCTATGAATTGCTCTTGCATGTGGAACATGACTTCTATTCTCAACTTAGATGGTGAAGAGGTGATCAAAAATATGAACTTCAATTAACATCTAGTATGGATTATACATTTTATGCTCAAACATGCAAATTCATAGCAATTTCCCACATGCATGCATCTATTGACCTCCAATTCACCAAAACCTACTCAATTTCATTATAACCAATCCAATTCATGTTCTTGATCATTATTCAACCTTGAATTCACAAAATTACAAGCTCAAACTCATGAATTTACTCACCTAGGAGCTTTAATCTTCACAAATGAAGTTAACTCTTGAGCCTAGCTTTCAAATCTCATAAACCTTGAGCCAAACTATACAATTCCTCCTCTTTCCCTCTCTAGCCAACCCTCTCCCTCTTTCTTTAAGGTAATCTCAGCCAAATGAATACAAAGAGAGGTATTGAGTGGAAATGGCCCATTAAAATTAGCTCCTTTAATCACATTTCTTTGATATTAAATAATTGAGCACCATTTCATTAATTTAATCTGATCCGAATCAATTTTCAATTAAATTTCACCGTAGACTCTAAAAATTACGCCAATCACAATGGCGTAGTCAATTTCGGTTTCTGTGGCCGATAAGGCCTTCAATTTTCAGTTTATAACAGTAAGTTGAACAGATATTCCTACGGTGAACAGATAGAAATTCAAAATCACATATATTCATATAAATGGCACACGAAATCATATCAGACACATAATCACATTCATAATAAGGACCAATTAGCATAATACGGAACAGGGTTATCACAGTTACATTATTATGAAATTTGGAAATTGTTAGTGAGTGGATTATGAAAAATTGTGTTTATTTGTGATATATTTTAATATTAAAAATTATGTTTTATAAAAATATTATTATATTAAATTATTTTTATAAAAATAAAAATATTAGTATATTAAATTATTTTTATAAAATTGAATTATGAAAATAACTCAGCCCAGCCCACGGTTTTAACCGTTCCATGGTTTTAAATAGTGTATCGAAAGATTTTTTTCACTTAAATATTGATTCATTGTTCATTTATCATCATCTTTGCCTTTTCTGTTAAAAAAATAAAAATAAATAGAGCATCACTACAAGGACGACGATGACACCGATCTTTACCGTCAACGACGACGACGACGCAACGACGGTGATCATTACCGTCAACGACGATGACGACAATCTTCACAGTCAACGTGATTTTGTTTTTCTTGCAAATTTCAATTTTGTATAATTTCATATCATGTAAGTCTTTTGATTTGTATCTCTTTTGTCTGATTTAGTCAAAGATCGGAGCATCACTCTTCAATTTTACTGATCTAATTTGCAATTTGTCTACACTTCTGTTTGATTGGTGAGAAAACTGAATGAAATATGCATATATATATATATTATAAGAGAACAGAGAGAGATGAGAGGAGAGAAGAGGAGAGGGTAAACAAGTAAATTACTCCTCTAATACCAACGGACTAATTTTCAATACCAAGTGTTGGGGCAGACTAACAATCCCAACATGCAAGGCCCATCTAAAGCCCTCCGGCTTATGAATCCATTCCCCAAATCTGTAAACAAACAGGAGGTATGTTCACTATTCATCATTCACAGTCCACTCCAAACTGTGAAAGAGGGAAACAAACGGGGCCTTGGGTTGGATTATCTTCTTATTTTGAGGGTGTTACATGTGTGGTGGATGGGTGTTTGTGAAACCACATAACTCATTATTAAGAAATTAATTGGATGTTGGGTTTACTTTATTTAAATACATCATTTCATTCACGTCACATTCATCCATGGTGTGAGATCAAGCACACAAGAATGAGACAAGCATACATAGTAATCATACCAAATGGACACTTGTAATTGAACGATTTTCTAACAAGTTACATCACTTATAGTATTTTTATTTAATCAAATATCATCTATCATTTTAGGTTATTATTTCCGCTCATGGTTCCAGGTCATCGAATCCCAGGGCGTCACAAGTTTGCCACATGACTAGCCCACTTTTATAGGGGAACACTTCAGACTAGTGGTTTGGAAAGCATGAGAGTGTCCAAAGGGTCTAAACATGTATCCTCCAACAGTGAGTTTGAAGAATAAAGAGCTAGTTGTACTTGGGTACTCATTTGAGACTTTGGATATTTGATTTTAGACCGATCTCACCTCGTGTGTCAACCTTTCATTGGTTGATACCTTTTTAGTCAGTTTTTATCCATCTTTCAATTTGTCTAGCAGTAGTGATAGACTCACTACTAAAAAAATACTATTTGTGGTAAGATTCATTTTTCTATTTTGGGAAACAATCTCTACACATCATATTTTGAATCTAATTTATCTTTCTAAGCATTTATTACTATATACACTTCTCAAAATATGAGACTATATTTCTCTGTAAATAAAAGACTCTTCTTCTTCATTTGAGGACTCTCTCAATAGTCTCACCATTAGAGAGCATGGAATAAGCTTAAATTTTGCGCAAATTTAGCTCTCATGGCTATTTCTAACCAAAATAAATGCTCTGGCCTTCTTATGTACCCATTTTCTCTTTGAATCAACCTCTAAACTCCATCTCCTTGCTCCCACAAGAGCTTTATAACTAACTATCTACTAATGCACTACTATCCCTTATAGTAACGAAATTTACACTTATGCAGTAAATAGTGCACTATTTCAACTATCTCTTTACCAAATCTATTAATATTTTGTTATATTAAGCTCATATTAGTACCTTACAGAATCAAACAGAATCATATTAGTACCTTACTATGTTTGTTAAAATATGATCACATAACCAAACAGAATCTTCCTCTAAGATTCAGGGAACAAAGTTGAAGAGCACACACACTAGATAGAATCAACACATGTAGCAAAGAGCAAAATACCTAAACCAGTTACTACCAACCGAGAGGGCACTCCAACGATCTTGTCAGTAACAATATCTCTCAAAGATAATCACAAAATAATAAACTCAAAAATTAACTCACAAGTTAAAATGTACCTTTGACTCACGAGGGTGCCTCTCTTTATATAATAATATGTGCCCTTCTCTTTTTAGAAGTCAAGCTTCACTAGGACAATTATTTCCAAGAAGAATAACACTTATCTGGGACTCTTCTATCCTAGTTAGTATAATAACCCTACTCTGTGTTATGCTAAATAATTTTAACTAAGCTTATAAATATATGCTTGATATGATTTTGAATGCTAAGTATGTGATTACATGTGAATTTGAAGTTATGTTTGTTCACCGTAGAAAAATCTGTTCTATTTCCTGTTATAAAATGAAATTGAGGGCCGTAGAGGCGTTAGAAACCAAAATTGATTATACCATTGCGATTAGCATAATTTTTTTAGCCTATAGTGAAATTTAATTAAAAAAATTGAATTGGATCAAATTAATTAGATTAAATTGATTAAATTAAGCACAATTAATTAGTTCTAATGAAGTTTGATTAGGGAATCATATAAATAGAAGCTAAATGTGCTTAAGTCATTTCATGAGCTTAAAAATCTGAAAATATACACTCTAGAGAGAGAGTGAGCCGATTCTAGAGAGAGGAAGAGAGCATCCTTGAAGATTTTGCAAGAGAATTCAAGAATTTGGAGAATTAACTCAGGAACTAGCTAGAATTTGGAAGATTGAAGCTTCTAGGTAAGTAATTGAACTCAATTCATGGGTTTAAATTCATAACTAAGTGAATTCAAAGATGATATGAAGTTAAGAACAAGATTTGAGTTGAAAATGACGAAAATGATATCAATATGTACATACATGTAACAAATTGCTATGAATCTTCATATTTGAGTATAAACCATGCTAAAAAAGTTGAATTGGAAGTCATTTAAGACATGTATCCATGAATGATGAGGTTATGAGGCTTAATTACATGTTTTGAAGATGATAGAACAAGAATTCCTGTAAGATCATACATGCATGAGAGTTTTGAATATCATTTTGATAAGTGCATGAAGAATATGGTACCAAATGCATAATTTTGAGAAATCTCATGAGTTTAAGCATTGTTAGTATCATTTGAAGTGAGGAAAGAAGCTATATCCCACATGCATGCTCAATCCATGTAGATATAGAACTTGAATGTATGAGTCTTAAAGTTATGAACATGAAATTGAAATGATTTGAGCTTGTATGAAGAATTCTTGGAGAATTGAACTTTAATTCTTGTAAAATTAGCTTTTATTTTCATGTTAGAAGTTATTTGGCCAAGATATAGGACTTAACATGCAAGAAAAACAAATTGGAATCATGTTTTGAAGTTCAAACATAGTTTTGGAAATTCCAGAATTCGACCTTCCCGCTCGAGCAAAGAAAGTAAAAATTCAGCTCCCAGAAGTTTTACAGAGAATTGCACGGTAGCTCGAGCGACAAACATTGTGCTCCAGTGGACCATGTTTTGCTAGACTCATCGCTCGAGCGAAGATTCATGCAATCAGTACTTTTACAGAGTGTGGACGCGCCCCACGTGAGGGCCTCACCCTATAGTTCGGACTCGAATTGTCACGGTTCTTAATCTGAACCAAAGAGTCCAAATCCGGCAAATCGTTTTTGAAAATAGATTTTTTGTAAAGAAGTGCCAAACATGGACTGCTTTGCCAGATACAAAGTCGCCACCAAAATATTTTTATGGGGGAATTTAGGAAACCCTGACTCGTTTGCCAAAGGCCACGTGTCCGTCATCACCAAAGTTGCCTCAGCTCGAGAACTTGGGTACGATTGGGGAAGGTCAGCTATGAGCACCCCCTCTCGTCCGATCTGAAGATCGGCCTCTACTAACCATGATATCTTGTTTTTGAAAACATATGCGTTCTTATTCCGATTAATTAGCTAGAATTACTATGTGATGCGCACAACACAAAAGTATAGACTAGATCGCCTAATTTGGAACAAAGCATTGCATATCCATTCTTTTGAAAGACAATTCGAAATTTGCTACTCATAAGTAGGCTGAAACACGGATTTCAATGAGTTGTCCCAACTCAAACAATCCAACATTCACCCACAGGCATTCAGGCAGTTAATCAAATAAGCATCTAGCCACATGGTAATCATGCTGTCATGTTAACATTCACACTCATGCGAGATGCTAAAACATAAAACACTTACAGTGTACTCCAAGCCAAAACAATAAACATGTTAGCAATCATGCATGATCCAAGTCCATGTTAAGTGGCTAATGCAACGCATATAGAATGCCACTAGAATAGGCTCGGCTAATCCTAGGATGGCATGTGGGATGCAACAAGTAGCACGTATTCAAGTTAGATTTGGAATACTATGCTGTTAGCATGATGCGCCGAGCCCGGTGCATGCAATACTGATGAATGATGCACGCATGCATAGCATAAGGATGCTAAATTAAACATGTCCTAATACTAACCACTAAAAGCAGGTAAGTAAAAGGGAGAAAGAAGTGGGGGTTGGAAGACATGCACACACACACCCACACTTATTACAAATTAGCCCTTGCTCGGAGGGACCAAAAGAATAATACAATTTAATTAACCTACAAGCTAATTAAATAATTTACAGACCACCTAATTAATTAACAAATTAATTAAGCTAAGGAAAACAGTAAAAGGCCCCGGGAAGAGGGATGCACGCGTGCTCGGATTGGCTTCGCCCGGAAATCCAACGCCATGCACAAGCTGCCTCTGTTTTCCCTACTCTGCTCCTTTGAAAATTGCACAATTCCCAAGGAACACTCTCTGGACACTGTGGAACACCACCGACCAAGTGGAATCATCACCGGCCATGGCAGGATGGTCATCGACCATCCATTTAGCTCTCGGCTATCCATGCATGGTCAGTCGACACTGTATGTAGTTGACCGGCCATATCTTCCTGCAGAACCTATTTTGACAGTAGTAGATGGCAAAACATGGCATGGCAATGCATTTCAAGCAAATGTGTGCACAACCACACCCCTTATCATGTTTATGACTCAAAGGGGTATGGTCCTTGATTCTCGGACCACCAATCGCGCATTTCGATGCGTGATGGCCCAAGAAGCCAAGTTGTGCATTTTGATTTCAAATGTAATGCAAACCAAACAAACAAATGGGCTCAACCTCTATCATAATCAATTCAAGAGGCAAAGCATGCATGCCAAATGCAACCTAAGCATATGAACTAAGTATGCAACATGGCAATGCAAACAAGCAAGCAATCAACAAGTATGCAAGCTAGTGGACATGCAAGACATAATGCAATCAAAGCATGCAAAGTGTAAGACATGTAGCAACATGTAAAGAGTGGACTTAAACTAATTTGGGCAGCTCTATAGTAAGCCCAAAACAGTGGCCAAGTGCTATGGAAATGAAGGCAAAATGACATACAAACATGCATGTACACATAGTCCAACACTTAGGCATATAGAAGCAACTTTTAAGCACACTTAAAAGAGACCAAACATGGGACTAAAGGCATGCATTGTAAGCTCTGAAAATCATGTAGAAAATGATGCCAAATCAACCTACCAATGCAAACAAGGCATGCAACCGAGCCCAAGGACTTAAACTATGATCACGTGACACATGAAGCAAATGACCAAAGTGGACCAAAACAGTCCCAAATCATGCAAAAGTAAGCCCCAAAAACCACTTAGATGGCATCTAAATGATCTAATCCTAAAGCCATACACAATGGCACAAACATGGAGCATGAAACACCAACCTCTTAAAGCATGAAAGGGGCATCAAATGCAAGCATACAAGCATACCATGAGGACTGAAATGACATGGCCAATGGTTCTAAACCACTGAAATAGTGCAAGTAAAGCATGCTAGAGGGGTCAACACTCAAGGCTCATAAGGGGGATTACATGGTAGCTATACAAAGCAAATCATGGACGACCCAAATGACCAAAAACAGACCTTAAGCACATCAAAACATGCACAAAAGCTTCACAAAGCTAAGCCAAAACAAGCAAGCATAGTGGTCTAAATGCTAGGTACATGTTAAGGCAATTTCATGGTATTACAAGACAAGTATGCTAAGCATGCATGGTGTGTCTAAACCAAGTAAAAACAGAGCTATATTATGACATAATAAGCACAAAAAATAGCTAAGGCATGGCCATCATACACTTAGACAAGATGCTCATACATGAGGCAAAAATGGCCCTTTTCAAGAACAATAAGGAGAGGGGGGTGGCCCTCTCCTTCTTAGGACCTTAAGGCACCATCCTCACCACTGAAATCCCTTAAGATTTCAGTGGTGAGGAGGCCCAAACAAGGTGGTCCCAGAGCTCACCAAAATAGCACAAAAATAGGGCCAAACAAGGCCTATGAGGGGTCAAACAACCCCAAATAACAAAACACTCTTAAACAACTATTTAAAGCACTAAAAAAAAAAGACTTTTATTAGTTATATACAAAGTCTAAAAATAGTTGCAAGATAGGTCAAAAAGCTATGCAAAAATGGGGAATAAAGGGTGAAGTTCTTACCCTTGATGACCCTCTTCAAGAACAGCACTCCAGCTGGTTCTTCAAGCTTGAATCCACTCAAGAACAGCTCCTCAGCACCTCAGTAGCCAAGAGAAGGTGTAACACTAGGTGTTTGTGTGCAATAATGAGACACAAACACACTTAGAGCAAAAGAGAGGGAGAAATAGAGATAGAATAGCAACAACTATGTAAACCCTCATTCAGAGCTCCCTATGTAAACCCTCTTGCAAAGCTTCTCAAGTAAGCTAGTCAAGAGGGAAATCCCTCCATACAGTGTATGGAGGGGAGCAAAGGTGTATGCCAGCTAGCACAGCTGGCATAAAAATATCTGCAAAAGCAGATACACAGTGGTCGGCCGGCCAAAAATGCAATTTGACCAAAATATATGGTTGGCCGGCCACAAAGAGTGCCGGCCGGCCAAACATTTGGCTGGTGGCAACAAACTAGTGGCCGGTGGCCTCAAGCCATGGTCGGTGATGTGTGGGGATGGCCAACAAGCCATTCCCTGCCCTTAAAAGGGAAAACACAAATGTTTGGTGCAAAACCAAACACAAAACAGTCGAGTTGGGAGATCCTGAGGCAAGGTGCGTGGCCAAGACCTCCAAGAACTCAAGACGAATACAAACATGGATGATCACCGAGTGTTCCAATGGTGACATCCAAGTCTTGAGGACGGTCAAAAATGGGGTGTCTACAAGAGTTTTACAGACCACTTAAGCGACCAAAGTGTGCTCGAGTGGAGTGCCCAGTTTCAAAAACTTTTGAAAAAGCTGTTTTATGTTCCAATTTCTGTTCTCTTCAATTTCTAAGCATTCTTAGGCATACATTGAGCATTCTAAATGAATTAAAGGTCATGAAAGAATCCTAAGAACATTAAGCAAACTAAAGAACGGATTGAATTGTATTATGACCCAATGTGTTATGAATTATGTAGGGTCAAGTGCAAGGACAAATCAAGCATCGGGACAATGTGAGTAATATCTTAGTAAAGATAAATTGTGTATACATTACTTTCTGATTGTTACCTGTGTGGTAAGTTTCTAAACTTTCGATTTGATACTGTGAATGAGTATTCCATCCGCTTGATTCGCAATGAAATGTGTGAAGTAATTGATATGTGATTTTGAAATGGGCCCAAGGTCATTCAGTTCACTAGAAGAGGATATGAATTAGGCCTAAGGCCGTTCTGTATAACTGTTAAATGGGCCAAAGGCTGTTCCTAAAAAGGAATTAATTGGACTTAAGGTCATTCTAAATACGAAGGCGAATGTGAACATGATCATGGATCTAGGCCAAAGGCTGTTCTTAACAAGGAATTGATTGGACCTAAGGTCGTTCTGAATGCAAAGGCGAATGTGAACTTGATCATGGATCTAAAAGTGCGCACAAATGTGAATATGGATTGATTGGACCTGAGGTCGTTTAGTATATGAATATGGATATGATATATTGAACCATATGTCGTTTAACATATGAAAATATGAGTTGGACCCGAGGTCCTTTAGTATATGAATAAGGATATGATATATGATATGTTAGACCTGAGATCATTTTGCGTTGATATCGATCAACAAGTTTAGTTTATGAATTATGGTTAAATGAATCTCATTACTTTGGTATTATTCACTAGGCGTAGCTCACTCTTTATTTATATGTATGTAAGTGAGCAACGGAATGTCCAGCCCCAGCTCCAGTGAGCAATAAGAACCCGAGTTTTGAGGAGTCAACCAAGGTCGCCTCACACAAGAGGCCATACTTTTGTTTTGCTTTTCCTTTTGTTCTTTTGTGGTCATGTACGACCAAATCTATGTATAACCTTGTTTTTTGTTTACCCTGACTTTTGAATGATCCTGGACTTATGTGATACATAATACATATGTTTGTGTAATGTGAGTTATCACATATAGGAGAAAGTTTTTGGTTGAGTCATGTATGCACAACTCATTGGACAATCTTTATAAGTTTTGCTTCCGCAATTTGGCCCCCTATTATTAACTATGATTTGATTTCTGACTAAGGCCATAGGTAAACTCATGATTACTGGCCGGTTGTGACTATAATCCATAGGGGCGGGTTTGGGTCATGACAAAGTGGTATCAAAGCACGAGTAATAACTCACACACTTGTCCTAATGAGCAATAGAGTGTCTAGAAAAGATCTAATTTGCATTCATATTATAAATATATGTTTGAATGCATTGACAAATTGCTAAATGATTTGAAGTATGCAACTATGTGATTTATAACTGTTGCCTAGTTATATGAATGTGCTCTTTCTGTACATAAATATTGTGTATGCCTTCGTATATGGGTTATAATGCATGTCTCATTAGATCATGGTGAGAACAAGAGCCGATGAGCTAGAAGAATCCTCTACTACTCGGCTAGACCGAATGAAGAGAATGATGCAGAACATGACAGAAACACTAAGGCAACAACAATAGTGGCAACAACCGCAACCCCCACCTCCGGTACAACCTATATCGGATATACAAAATGATGACCGAACAATAGCCCTCACTAAAGAATTCAAGAAAATGAAGCGATCACTGTTCCACAAGGTTGTGGACCCATTAAAGGCCGAAGCTTGGGTCCTTGGTATTGAGAAGTTATTTGAAGTGTTCCCATGCCTTGAGACATAGAAAGTACAATTGGCCACCTTTACACTGGAAGATGAGGCAAGAAGGTGGTGAATGCTAATTCATGATGATAACAAGGGCATCGACTAGGTACAGTTTCTTGCACTCTTTTATGAAAAATACTTTCCATAGTGTGTCTGTGATAGAAAGGTGTTGGAATTCGAGGGATTGAAGCAAGGCAATATGACTGTGGCTAAGTATGAGGCCAAGCTCACTGAATTGGCTAGATTTGCTCTACATATGGTTGACACTGACTATAGAAAGGTGAGACAGTTTGAAAATGGTCTTCGCAATGACATTTTGGAAAGGGTGAACGTGTTAAAATTGCCCACTTATGTTGATGTGCTAGATCGAGCTTTAATGTCATAAACTAACATGACCAACCTGGGTGAACCACCAGCTGACTGGAAGGTTAAAAGGCAAGGCTTTTTCTCAAGGAAGAAATTATCAAAGAAACAAAACACGGGGTTCTCAAGCACTTCGGGCTCCACTAGAAATACGGAACCAACATATACTCAATGTGGTAAAAAGCATCGCGGGGTTTGTTATCGTATTTTTGGGGCGTGCCATAGATGCGGTGAGATGGGACATATGGCAAGGGATTGCACCCAAACTGAGCAACAAAAAGGTAGGAAACCAACTGTTAGTTTGACTGGAACCATTCCAAAACCGGGCAATACTACGAGGCCTGCTACTACCAGAGATACAATGAGAAAAGGGAGAGTCTTTGCACTTGTCCTAGGTGACACACGAAATACTGAAGTTGTTGTATCAAGTATTGTTTCTATATGCAATCAAGATATTCCGGCTCAACACATTCCTTTGTGTCCACTATATTTGCAACTAGATTGATTAGACCCCTAATATCATTGCCATATTTGCTATGTGTATCTGCTCCATCTAGGGAATCTGTGTTATGTACATCAGTGTATTGTGTTTGTGATATGTGAATTGGCAATACTATCTTATATGTGGATTTGTTACCCTTGGACATTCCACACTTCGATATAATTCTGGGTATGGATTGGTTGTCGAAATATTGTGCCATTATCAACTGTGTAACAAAACAGGTTGTGTTTAAACCGCCAGGGCATATTGAATTTGAATTTGTGGGTAATGTGGTAGTGCCACCACATTATCTAATTTTAGCAATGAAAGCATGTAAACTGCTTAGGAAAGGGTGTCAGGGTTATTTATGTAGTATCTTGACTGAACAATTTGTGAATGTTGAAATGAATAGTATCTCCGTTGTTAGAGAATTTCTGGATGTATTTCCTAATGAACTACCAGGGAGATTGATTGACAGAGAAATAGAGTTTACCATTGATGTTGTCCTAGGCACCCAGCCTATCTCAAAAACTCCCCACAGAATGTCTATTACCGAAATGAAAGAACTAAAAGAATAATTGCAAGACTTACTTAACAAAGGGTTTATCCGACCAAGCACTTCGCCGTGGGGTGCACCGGTGTTGTTTGTGAAGAAGAAAGACGGGACTTTACGTTTGTGCATTGACTACCGGGAACTAAACAAGGTAATGATCAAAAACAAATATCCATTGCCCCGAATTGATGATTTATTTGATCAGTTACAGGGTTCGCAAGTCTTTTCAAAAATCGATTTGAGATCCGGATACCACCAGTTGAAGGTGAAGGCAAAAGATGTTGAGAAAACCGTATTCGAAACAAGGTATGGTCACTACAAATTTCTTGTTATGCCATTTGGAGTGACTAATGCACCTGCAGCGTTTATGGACCTTATGAACCGAATTTTCAAGACTTATCTTGATGAATTTGTTGTGGTTTTTATTGATAATATTCTGATATATTCAAAGAGTAGACTTGAACATGAACAACATCTTAGAACCGTTTTGCAAACACTTAGAGAAAAGAAATTATTTGCTAAACTAAAGAAATGTGAATTTTGGTTAGATGAGGTTGTTTTTGTAGGGCACGTCATCAACAAAGAGGGAATTTCAGTAGACCCACAGAAGATAGAGGTAATTGTAAACTGGCCTACTCCAACAAATGTAACAGAAGTCCATAGTTTTATGGGCTTAGCTGGGTACTACAGAAGGTTTGTGAAAGATTTTTCAAAAATAGCTGTACTTCTTACCCAACTTACACGTAAGGGACAACCATTTGAATGGAATGACAAAAGAGAATCTATCTTTCAAGAATTGAAAACGAGATTAACCACTGCACCAGTGTTGACCTTGCCCACAAGTACGAAAATTTTTGTGATTTATAGTGTTGCATCTTATAAGGGTTTAGGTTGTGTGTTAATGTAGGAAAGACGGGTAATTGCTTATGCCTCTGACAATTGAAACCACATGATAAGAACTACCCAACACATGACTTGGAATTAGCTGCAGTTGTATTTGCTTTGAAAATTTGGCAGCATTATTTGTGTGGGGCAAAATGCGAAGTCTACACGGATCATAAAAGTTTGAAGTATTTCTTTACTCAAAGGAGTTGAATATGCGGCAGAGAAGATAGCTTGAACTAATAAAATATTATGACCTTCAGATTCAGTATCACCCCGGTAAAGTCAATATAATTGCTGATACCTTGAGCAAAAAATCAATGGGGAGCTTAACTTGCCTACTTACTGAATAGAAGAAAATCCCGCAAGATTTTAAGAAATCCGAGATTGATGTAGTATTACATGAGCAAAGCGGATTAATAGCCACCATTTTGGCCGAACCAACAATCATTGATGAACTCAAGCAGAGACAAAAAGAAGATGAATTCCTCAAAAAGATAGTTGATGAATTTGAGGCAAATCCGAAACCAGGATACAGTGTGGTAAATGAAGTGTTAAAATTTCAAGATAGGTTGTGTGTTCCAAACATCTCTGACTTGAAGAGGAAAATTCTTGATGAAGCTCACAAATCAATGTTTGTTATGTATTCGGGTAACAACAAGATGTATCAGGACTTAAAACAGAGTTATTGGTGGCCAAATATAAATCGTGAAATTGTAGAATATGTGTCTAAATGTCTTCAGTGTCAGCAAGGTAAAGCTGAACACCAAAAATCGCAAGTCTACTTTAACCTCTCTCCTATTCCGGAATGGAAGTGGGAGCACATAACCATGGACTTTGTTATTGGCCTACCTCGGACACCTAGTGGTATGGATTCTATTTGGGTTGTAGTTGATAGACTGACTAAATCTGCGCATTTTCTGCCTGTGAAAACCACGTATGATGCATATAGATTAGCCATCATTTATGTTGATGAAATTGTTTGTTTGCATGGAGTTCCGGTGTCTATCGTGTTGGATAGAGATCCGAAATTTGTATCTAGATTTGGAAAAGTCTTCAAGCAGCAATAGGAACAGAGCTGAGGTTTAGTATAGCATTCCACCCATAAACTGATGGACATTTGGAACAGACTATACAAACTCTAGAAGATATGGTCAGAATGTGTGCTTTAGATTTTCAAGGGAGCTAGGAGACTTATCTACCATTGGCTAAATTTACGTATAATAACAGTTTCCACTCCAGTATTGGTATGGCACCGTATGAAGCCTTGTCTGGCCAAAAATGTAGATCTCTAATTTGTTAGACTGAAGTTGGGGATAGGGTCTTGCTTGGACCTAAACTTGTGCAGACAACTACCGATAAAATTAAAGTTATCCGACAAAGGCTTAAGACAGCACAAAGCCGACAAAAGAGTTATGCGGATGTGAAGGAGACCTTTTGAGTATGAGGTCGGTGATCATGTGTTTATTTGTGTAAATCTAATGAAAGGCCAATTAAGGTTCGTAAAAAGGGTAAATTATCGCCTCGTTACAATGGGCCGTTTCAAATTTTAGAAAGGCTTGGTCTAGTTGCTTATAGAGTTGCTTTACCGCTGGGAATGGAACAAATGCACAATGTATTTCACATATCAATGTTGAGGGGCTATCTCCGAGATCTGTTCCACGTGATTGACTACCACCGAATAGCACTTGACGAAAATATGGAGTACAGGGAATGGCCAGAACAAACCATTGACCGACAAGTAATGCAATTGAGAAACAAATCCATTCCAATAGTAAAGGTGGAATGGAAAGAACATTATAAAACGGATGCCACGTGGGAGAAAGAAGAAGAGATGCAACAACACTACCCACATTTGTTTCCGACAGAAGGTAATATAAGTTTGGGGGACCAAACTTCCTAAAGGGGGAAATAGTGTAACAACCCTGCTCTGTGTTATGCTAATTAATGTTAATTATGTTTATAATTATATGCTGATATGATTTTGAATGCTAAGTATGTGAATACATGAGAATTTGAAGTTACATCTATTCACAGTAGAAAAATCTATTCTATTTCTTGTTATAAATGAATTGAGGACCGTAGAGGCGTTAGAGACCAAAATTGATTGTACCATTGTGATTAGCATAATTTTTAGAGCCTATGGTGAAATTTAATTAAAAAATTGATTCGAATTAAATTAATTAGATTAAATTAAGTACAATTAATTAGTTCTAATTAAGTTTGATTAGGGAAGCATATATATAGAAGCTAAATGAGCTTAAGCTCATTTCATGAGCTCAAAAATCTGAAAATATACACTCTAGAGAGAGAGTGAGCCGATTCTAGAGAGAGGAAGAGAGCATCCTTGAAGATTTTGCAAGAGAATTCAAGAATTGGGAGAATTAACTCAAGAACTAGCTAGAATTTGGAAAATTGAAGCTTCTAGGTGAGTAATTGAACTCAATTATGGGTTTAAATTCATAACTAAGTGAATTCAAAGGTGATATGAAGTTAAGAACAAGATTTGTGTTGAAAATGACGAAAATGAGATCAATATGTACATGCATGTAACAAGTTGCTATGAATCTTCATATTTGAGTATAAAGCATGCTAAACAAGTTGAATTGGAAGTCATTTAAGACATGTATCCATGAATAATGAGGTTATGAGACTTAATTACACGTTTTGAAGATGATAGAACAAGTATTCATGTAAGATCATACATGCATGAGAGTTTTGAATATCATTTTGACAAGTTCATGAAGAATATGGTACCAAATGCATAATTTTGAGAAATCTCATGAGTTTGAGCATTGTTAGTATCAATTGAAGTGAGGAAAGAAGCTATATCCCACATGCATGATCAATCCATATAGATATAGAACTTGAATGCATGAGTCTTAAAGTTATGAACATTAAATTGAAATGATTTGAGCTTGTATGAAGAATTCTTGGAGAATTGAACTTCAATTCTTGTAAAATTAGCTTTTATTTTCATGTTAGAAGTTATTTGGCCAAGATATAGGACTTAACATGCAAGAAAAACAAGTTGGAATCATGTTTTGAAGTTCAAACACAGTTCTGGAAATTCCAGAATTCGACCTTCCTGCTCGAGCGAAGAAAGTCTCGCTTGACCGTAAAAATTCAGCTCCCAAAAGTTTTACAGATAATTGCACGGTAACTCGAGCGGCAAACCTTGCGCTCGAGCAGACCATGTTTTGCAAGACACATCGCTTGAGCGAAGAATGTCTTGCTTGAGCGTAAAATTCATGCAATCAGTACTTTTACAGAGTTTTACAAACCACTCGAGCGACCAAAGCTGAGCTCGAACGAAGTGCCCTATTTGAGAAACTTTTGAAAAAGCTATTTTATGTTCCATTTTCCGTTCTCTTCCATTTCTCAGCATTCTTAGGTACACATTGAGCATCCTAAATGAATTAAAGGTCACGAAGAAGCCTAAGAACATTAAGCAAACTAAAGAACGAATTGAATTGTATTATGACCCAATGTGTTATGAATTATGTATGGTCAAGTGCAAGGACAAATCAAGCATCGGGATAGTGTGAGTAATATCTTAGTAACGATAAATTGTATATACATTACTTTCTAATTGTTACCTGTGTGGGAAGTTTCTAAACTTTTGATTTGATACTGTGAATGAGTATTCCATCCGCTTGATTCGCAATGAAATGTGTGAAGTAATTGATATGTGATTTTGAAATGGGCCCAAGGCCGTTCAATTCATTGGAAAAGGGTATGAATTGGGCCTAAGGCCGTTTTGTATAACTGTTAAATAGGCCAAAGGCCGTTCCTAACAAGGAATTGATTGGACTTAAGGTCGTTCTGAATGCGAAGGCGAATCTGAACATGATCATGGATCTAAAAGTGCGCACAAATGTGAATATGGATTGATTGGACCCGAGCTCATTTAGTATATGAATATGGATATGATATAATGGACCAAAGGTCGTTTAGCATATGAAAATATGACTTGGACCCGAGGTTGTTTAGTATATAAATAAGGATATGATATATGATATGTTGAACCTGAGGTCGTTTTGCGTTGATATCGATCAACAAGTTTAGTTTATGAATTATGGTTAAATGAATCTTATTACTTTGGTATTATTCACTAGGCGTAGCTCACTATTTATTTGTATGTATGTAAGTGAGCAGCGGGATGTCCAGCCACAGCCCTAGTGAGCAATGAGAAACCAAGTTTTGAGGAGTCAACCAAGGTCGCCTCACGCAAGAGGTCATATTTTTGCTTTGCTTTTCCTTTTGTTCTTTTGTGGTCATGTATGACCAAATTTGTATATAACCTTTGTTTTTGTTAACCCTGACTTTTGAATGATCTTGGACTTTTATGATACATAATATAGATGTTTGTGTAGTGTGAGTTATGACATATATGAGAAAGTTTTTGGTTAAGCCATGTATGCATAGCTCATTGGATAATCTTTATAAGTTTTGCTTCCGCAATTTGGCCCCCTATTATTAACTATGATTTGATTTTTGACTGAGGCTGTAGGTAATCTCATGATTACTAGCTAGTTATTACTCTAATCCATAGGGGCGGATTTGGGTCATGATAGTTAGATTGAGAGAAACCTCTCACAAGGGTCCCAACTTATCCAACCTAGGAATCCGTCTTCTACTAGGACACAAGTCCCTCTCCGAATATCTCAGATCCGTTATGGCAAAATACACCTCGACTGACCACTATCATCCACATGACACCTTGACTAATGCCTAGTCCATGTAGACAACTTAAAAATTATGTCCCCCTAACTGCCCCGTAGGTCCTTTTACCTTGGGAACCTGGAGGTGATAGGACCTACTCTGACTAACTTTGTAACATGTCGACTAAAACAACATGATGATAGCTGTACCACTAGTCGAGATCATGACTTGTTGACTTCAGAACACTTAAGTTCAAACCCAACTTTCCAAACCCTAGGTCTAACATCTCACCTACCACAATAATGTGGCGCCCATTCATTGGTTCCTTGCACGTCTTTTCACTGATGCATGTTGCTTAATTTCTAGCTCGTGTCATCGATTCGCTTCCCCAAAAATTCAAATCATTGTGCCATTTTGGTGCCTTTCTCTTTTCAAAACACTTTCATGACCTTTAGGCCTTCCCACTTCATATTTACTTATTCTCTCTCTGCAAACTACCATTGTTGCTCTAAAACCCATCGATACTAATACTACAATCACCACTTCCGGGCAATCACAATATTCTGCTCCACTTAAACGACCCATCTCCCTCCAACGACTCCGAATCTGGTCTCCATTTCACCTGAAACCACTTGTAAGTTATCTAACCATCTATTTTCTTTTCGATTTTTTTTGGGTTTTAGAATTGTCCTTCATTTTCTTCAATTTTTTCTAGTTTTCTCTTCCACTTATTGTAATTTTGGACCTATATATGGGTTTTGGCCTTACAAACACCTTAGGCAAACTCATAACAGTCCTAGAAAATCTTTAGAAATTCTTTATCTTTAGGAAAAAAAAACACATTGCCTCCACACATCTCTCAACATGGGCGTTCACAAATGGATGGTAGATTTCCCAACCAAGATAGTGATCTTTTGCCAAGTGTAAACACCCCATGTTGACCAACCCTAAGACTCCGGGGCGCTTACAAGCCTCACGATGATGAAACAACAACTACTTCATCTTTGGAATGCTTAAGGTTGTTTAGAGTTGCTGTATAAACTTGTTTTAGCCACAAATTTTTTTTTTTTTATACGAAAATGACCATTTTACTCCTAAATTCGTTTTTAGCCAAAAACCAACTTGTCAACCCTGAGGAAGAAAGGAAAGCTCGGTTGTGCTTTGATCAAAGACACTTTCCAAAATTAGTGGTTGGTTTTTATCAAAAACATCGATCAGAAAGCAATTTGGGTTTACTTGGACCACAAGCAAGCCAAGAGCATGGGACTTGCACTTGCACATGCATGGATGTCACGTGTACCAAGGCAGGTGGTGTGCATGTACGTAGATTGTGCGTGCATACATAAGTTATGCATGCATACGTACAGGATTTGTGCATGCGCACTTCCATGCGTGACAGAGCCAGTTTTGGTAATATAATTTTGATGCAATATTAGGAGGAGGCGACAAGAGAAAGCGATAGAAACCCTAGAGAGGCTCCAGAAGCTTCCCCTCTGCCTATAAAACTCTCTCTCATTTTCAAAGGTTAGACTCTTAAGAGCCTTCTGTGAGTTTGAAAGTAAGAACAACCATCCTCTTCCTCTCCATTACCTTAGCTCCAAAAATAACCCACCAAATAGCATCTTCAAATGCTAAAAATCATCTAAAAATTTTAAGGGGATTGAACTATAATCAAAATCTTTGCTTGAGGGAGGCTTGCAAGCAAGAAACTTGAGTTTCTTTGCATTTTTCTTCGCTTGCTTTTCAGTTTGATCAACTAGTAGTTAAACCCTCCCCCTTTTTGTATTTTAGTATTTTTTTTATCTTTATTTTATTATTTAATCATAGTTAGGATATCCATTCATCATCTCATCATGTAGTTTGTTGGTTTTACTCACATTCTTGCCTCTTCTCGCATGTTTTATTCATTTTCCTTAGAACAACATATTCAGGACCATGTAATCATATAGAAATAATGTATTAGGCCCAGTTTGAATTATCATGTATTTTTTTTTTAATTTTTCTCTCTTTATATGTTATTTGCTCTTTTGTGCGTATTCATCATTTTAGTAGCCTCAAACCGGGCCTATGATCATCTTTTGTATGATTGGTTGCATATTAGGTCATATTTATTTTATGTATTGCATGAAAGACGCTAAAAATGGATGCCTAGGTAAGTCCTCTTACTCTTCATAGCATTTGTGTGTTTTTGGTTGCATTGTCTTTTCAATAATCCAAGTTAAATGCTCTTTCTATGTAAAATTATTTGTTTTGAATGTTTTTGTGGTTATTATTTATTTTATGTTGGGCTTATAGCCATGGATTGATAAAATCCACTTTTCATTGGAAAATTACTATTTTTGAAAAATATGGCTTTATTCTTTTAATCTAAAATAAGTGATGTTCATTTTATTCAAATCACATAGTTTTATGTTAGTTAAGGGTTTTAGGATTAAAATGAACTTGTATGAATAATTAACCACTAAAATCACAAAATAGAAAGTAAGCAGAGGCCAATCTTCAGATTGGGCAAAAGAAGGTGCTATCATTCAATGACCTTCCCACTTTGTACCGAAGCTCCCGAACATAGAATTTTCTGGTTATGATGAATTGGTCCTTAACTTAGTTTTCATAATTAAAGGTAATTCCCCTTTAAAAATTAAGTGGCGACCCTTTGTTGTTAAGGTGAGTTGGTACAACATTTGTGTGGGAACGGACCTTAAACTTGAAAAAGGCACAGCACCCACACCAAGATTTCAACATCTCACTTGGCGTCCACATATGTTTGGTTGGTGATACTGACGCCTAGGTCCCTGGGCTTAACTTCATGCCAATTTCAGAAGTTGCCATTGTAAAGGGTGTTGTTAGGTTGCCCTTAGACATCTTTTTTCGAGAAGTCCCATACTTCTACAAGCTTACTCACATGCAACTTACTACCAATACCTTCAGAATCATCATGGGTATAGCTGAGCTAAATAGCCGACATAGTGCACACCTCACCCCTAGGGATATCTAGTACTGCTACAGAATGTGTGACACCCAAAGAACGTCACGTACTATAACTATATTATTGTCCATCCTTGAATACCTTAAGTCAAATTAACTATCTCATTACACAAATATTTAAAGTAAAATGTAGAAATAAGCAGTTAGGGAATTTTGAACATAAGGATCTCACGATATCAAGACTTAAGAACTTGTCACCTCTTGAACATAGCAAACAAATGTGTATCATATCAAAAGCATTGTTATATGACATGACCAAATACCTACCCTAATTGAATTACCTTAAAATATCTTAGAGAAAGGAATATGATATGAAATGAGAATACGAAACTTTAGAAGATGGATATAATTAGCAAGAAACTTAGAGGTGAAAAGAGTCAGAAGGCACTTTAAGTTTAAGATTTGTGAATGCTAGAATGTGCTTATGCACTAATCGAGAAGCTTAAATATCTTGGAATAATGTACTTGTCATTTTAATACCATAAGTTATTTTGCTAATCAGGATTAGTGTTAACTAAGTATGATTAGTAAGCTTTAATTAAGATTAATTAAGGTAAGTATGAGTAAGCTTAATCTTGATTAATTAGAGACTAACCTTGATTAATAATAACTAAGATTGATTAATTAAACTAATGATGAGGATTAAAGAATTCGGTGAAGCAAACACATAGGTGATATATACATCTCCCTTTTTGTCCCAATTCAACCCTTGTCCTATCTAACCTTATAAAACCAAATCAAAGAAGAAAAATCTGCTAGAAGAAATAAGAAGGAACTAGAGAAAAGGAGAAGAAGAGAGAAAGAAGGAGAAAAAGAAGGGAGTTTGAAGAACTCAAACAAAAATCTATCTTTAATCATTGCAAGGTAAGATTTCAACCCTAAATCTTGTAATAATCCTACCTACTATGAAAGATGAAAAGAAACTAATGATTAATTGAGTTAGTAAAAAAACAAATGGGGAAAAGAATGAGAAATAGATGTAAAGGTTGAAGAACAAGCTAGGAGGTCAAGATTTTCACCATGTTGAACTAAGTTTTGATGTCCTTGTTGTATAGAAAGTTAAACCCCTCATGTTTTCATTTGATTTCCAAGAGTTTTATGAGTTTGCATTCATGTTTGGAAAGAATAAAGGTAAGGCTTGAACAAGAAAATTGAATTCATGAACTTCTTGATGAGACTTAAGTTTTAATCCTTGAATCTTAAAATAAATTAAGTTTTGATCATGTAGCATTAAAAATAACCTTGTTTTCATGTTTTTCCTCGAGTTTAGGATGTTATTCAATGAGTTTTCAAGGCCCTAAGTTGAAGAAATGAGAAGAGATGAGCTAAAACAAAAGCAGATTTTCAAACAAGCCTTTTTCCCAGTTCCGCACGTGCGGTTGTAAGCCCCACACATGCGGCCAACGTCTGCAAGCTCCAATTTCGGTTCTGAAATAACCACACGTGCAGCCCCTATGCCCGCACATGTGACACCCCTGCGCCACATCCAAATCATGTTTTCCAAGCCTGTTTGCTTAGGACCCTTCCATACTTACATTTAACACTTGTTATGTACTTGTTTGAGACTTGCATTAAACTTAGAAAGGCACTTAACAAGTAAGAGAAGTTTAGAAAAATGTTTAGTCAAGTTTAGGCATTCAGTTTGTTATGTTTGTGCATGTACGCTAGGTACTTCAATGCCTTGTTCTTGTTTTGTGTAGGTTGAGCTTCAGGGGAATTGCCCTTTGCTCAAGGAGCCATTTGTGAGTAGTATTACTGTAAAGTTATGTTCAAAAATTAGTTTTGAAAACTGAAAGATATGTTTTGTTTCGTGAAACACAAATTTTGTTCTGAATGAATGAATATTTCATATTTTCATGAATCTAGTAATGGCATCCTTTAGCGAGTCCTAGCCATTGGAGGATATTTATTTTCGTGCCATGGCCATTATTGAGATCTCCCTTTGATGACAAGAATGGTTGTTTCGTTTGCTCTATTGGATGTACCATGTTTTGAATATGAAATATTCTGAAGAGAAAAGTTTTAATGCTTTTAGAGATATGATATAATAATATGCTTTGCAAATCTGATTGGAATTCATTTGTTTACCACTTTAATATTATTCATTGCACCATGGTTCACCCCTCTTCCTTATATATATGTAGGTGTTGAAGAACTCAGTAAAAAAAGTTTGATTAGAAGTTAGTCCTATATGGTTGTGCTGGTTTTGTAAAGCTTTGTTATAAGTGTTGTATTTTATTTTCTTTTTGTTGTATAAATCATGTAATAATGTATGGTAATAATCAATGAAAAATGTATGCTTTCATTTCATATAGTAATACACTGTTCATTTCATATAATAATGCATTGCTCTGAATGGATGTGTTGAAAGGACTCAACATAAGATGTTAATGGCTTCTGCAAATTAACACTAGAGTTTTCCCCAATTATATTTAGAGTCCATTTAGTTTTGAAAGTTAGGCTTTTGGTAGTCAGAGACTACTGGCCAGTCACAACATTATCATGTTTGGGGCGGGTTGGGGTTGTGTAGACACCCCATTTTTGACCGACCTTAAGACTCAGACGTCATCGATTGAGTGCTCGGTGATTGCGCATGTTGTGCTCGTTCTGAGGTTACGGAGTCTCGGCTGAGAGCCTTGCCTCCGGACTTCGGGACTCTTTTGTGCTTTGTCTCGATTTGCGAATTAGATTTTGTTTTCACTTCCCGAAGGGAGGGAGAGGTCTCGTAGACCATCTCTTAGTGGCCGTAGGCTACTTTTCGTGGTCGTAGACCACTGTTCCCGTTTGGAGACCAGTTTTCGATTTTCGGAGCCGTCGGCCGTGTGCCTCAGTTCGGGACCGCTTAACTTTCTCCGTTTGCTCTGATTTTTGGCACACACCTTGTCTCCTCTCTCTAGAGGGACACTGTGGCCCGGGAGACCACCTTCGTAGTCGCGCGCCACTTTCGATGCTTAACAGTCAGTTTTCGGGGCACCCGGCTGCGCGTTTTGGCTCCCGAACCCTCGTTTTGCATCCGTCTTGGTTCATTTTTGGTGTGGACCCTATTTTAATTGTTTGGAAGGTGGTACGGGGGTGGGAGACCAGTAATTCTCTTGGAGACCATCTTTTTCTCTGCCGGCCATTTTTCTTGTCAGGTAGCTGGTCTCCCTGACTTTTGAGCCACATTTACTGGTCTCCCATACCACCACTTGCTTGCATTGAGTGTGGAGACCCTCCCTAGGGGGTGCCGACCACCTAAATGAGCTTGACCTTTTTGACCCTGGTTGGCCGACTAGGGCAAGTGGTCAGCCGACCACTTGAACTGGTCGGCCAGCTCTCTGCAGTTTTGTCTCACTGAGTTGATTCCAGCTATGCCAGCTGGAGGGCATAGACTGGATCCTCCATACATAGGATTGGCACTCTTGTTTTGGCTTCTTAAAGAAGCTTGGCCCTTTGCTCTAACCTTCTAAGAGAAGCTTGAACCTTTCTTGGCTTCTTGAGGAAGCTTGACCCTTGTGCTCTAGCTTCCTCAAGAAGCTTGACCCTTTTTGCTTTAGCTTCCTCAAGAAGCTTGGACCTTTGCTCCAAGCTTCTAAGAGAAGCTTGGACCTTTGTTCTTCTATAAGAGAAACCCTCTCCCTCATTAGAAAAGGTTCAGATTTTTGGCCAAGGCATACATACACCTATCTCTACACCTCTCTATTTTGGTCCCAAAAGTGCCAGGTTCTTGGCCCCATTACACTACACCTCACAACCACATTTATCCATCATCCATCTAAGCACCTTGGAGCTTATTTTCAGAGGTTGAGGAGCCACTTTCTTGGTCCAGAAGCTGCTGTCTTTCTTGGCTACAAGGGTAACTCTCTTATTCCCCTTTTGGTCCCTATTTTGCTTCATAACTTAGCTATATTTGCAAGTATTTTTGGGTTTTGTCATAAAATGAAAAAAGTCTTATTTTGAGTTCCTCTTGAAGTTTGTTTAAGGTCATTTTTCTGTTAGGGGTCATCTACCCCCTTGCATGGTTGTTTTCATCTTGTTTTGAACCATGCATTAAGGCCTTTGTATTGTGCTTTGTTTGGCCTTTTAGCCACTAAAATCCAGTGGATTTTCAGTGACTAGCATGCTATTTTGAGCCCCAAAATCAAAGAGGGGTGACCCTCTCACCCCTTGTCTTGTTTACTAGCATTGTTGGCTTTACAAAGGAGCCCATATTTGCATACTTCTTGAGCATGTTTTAGGCCATTTTTGGTGGGTTTTAAGACCTGCATAGGCTCTGTCCAGAGCCCTTTTTGCCATTTTGGATGTCCATCTTGCATGTGTAGAGTAACCCTCTTCATGGCCTTTCAAAGGAGCCTTTACTTGCATGCTTCCTAGCCTCATTTCAGGCCCTTTTTAGTGAGTTTTAGGGCCTTCATAACCTCTATCTAGAGGTGGTTTTGTCTTTTTGGATGTCCATTATGCATGTGTAGAATAACCCTCCTTTTGGTCTTTCAAAGGAACATATCATTCTTGCATGCATTGACCATGTTTCCATGAGTTTTTGGGCATTATTTGACATGGCATACTTCTGAATTTTGCTGGTTTAGTGACCTCTTGAATGCTCCATATACTTGTAGTATAAACCCTCTTCACTAGCTTGTATTGCATGCTATTTTGGTCTATGAATCTAGCACTTTTTGGCCATGCCTTAAACTGATTTTGTGCATGTTTTGGACTGCCTTAGCTCTGTTTTTATGCCTCATGGTTGAATGATGCTTGCTATGCATGGTTGTAGTTCAATACTGTAACAACCCTCACCACTGTTTACCGATAAACCACTGATTACTGCTAAATTGAAACTGATTATGATTGGTAATTGAACTGATTGAAATACTGAACTGACTGACTGAAATCTGAAACTGATTGATTGAGTAAATTGTTAAATTGCATGTCTATCTGTTCGTTTGGTAAATTATCTGTTCAGGTTTTATGTTTAAATTGCGAATTGAAGGCCTTATCGGCGGCCGAACCTGAAATTGGTTAGTGTTTTATAATCATTAGAATTAATGTGATTTTATGGTATATTCAGTTAAAATGTGATTTAGTATGATTAAATTAGATCGAATTGGGCTAAATTACAATAGTTGGCTTAATTACCAACATGCCACCTAGTGGACCACTTAGGCAACACATCTTTGAGTTTTATTATACATTCAACAAAACATTTCATCAGCCTCTTCCTTGTTATTGCCGACTAGAGAGAGAGAGATAGGGACTTGGAGTGAATTCATCTTGTATTGCTTGGAAATTGAGAAGATTGGAAGAGTTTGTGATCAATTGAGTTGCTAGACTTGGATTTGAGAACTTAGGTAAGGAGTTCATCATTTTAATTGTGAATTTAAGTTAGTCCTTGCATGTTTCATGCTAAATTGAAGAGTTGAGCCTAGAATTGGTTTAAATTGTTGCATTAGAGCGTGTATCATGCATGCATGTGTGCATTGTTGAGTTTGGAGGTTTGATTCCATGGAAATCTTGCATGCATGTTCATGTTTATGTTAAAGTTCATGATTTCATCTTGTTTTTGAAAGAATTGGCTCAATAGAGCATGAATTTGAGGCTTGAAAGTTGTTTAAAGTTATGCATGTCCATTGGAAGTCATGTTGATGAAATTGGCTTGAAATTGGATTTAATTGAACTACCCTTGGGCTTTGATTTCCTAAATTGATCTTTGAAACATGTAATATTATGGGTTTTGAAGTGTTTTCCAGAAAATTAGCCCAAGAGGATCGAAATTTGTGCATTGAAACTTGATTTTGAGCTTGAAGTTCAAATCTGGGAATTCTAGATTTTGAACTCACGCTCGAGCGGGGTTACTGGCGCTCGAGCGTGAAATTCGTGCTCCCAGTATTTTGTTATGTTTTGCAGTCCACTCGAGCGGGGTATTGGACGCTCGAGTGGGAACTTGTGTCTCATGCTCGAGCGCCTATCGAGCGTGATTTTCACACATCCAGTACTTTTGGCATGTTTTACAGTCCGCTTGAGCGGAGTAACTCGCGCTCGAGCGGAGTATTTTGTTTGCCTTTACGCTCGAGCGGGGTAACCTGCGCTCGAGCGGATCCCCTGTTTTCTGAAAATTCTGAAAAATGTTTTAAAGTGCATCTTTGCATCCTCATTTCATCCTAGGCATTCTTAGGCCTAGTTTAAGGCATCTTAATGAGGATATAGATGTAGAACCACACCGAGTCTAAGTAGGGACTAAGTCTTTGATTCCTGAATGTGTAACTTAGTGTGTGTTCGTTCTGTCACTGTATAGGGTTAGCTTTCGGAGATGCGCTCTAGTTGCTTATAGCCCAGAACTCTGTGAGTAACGATGTCGTAAAGATATGTTCAAAGATGAATATTTTCTGACTGTTAACTGAACTGCTTTCTGAATTGTTACTGTTAACTGAATGAATGTATGTCCTCTATTCTGAACTGTATTGTGGCATCCTTAGCAACTACTGTTACTGTTACTGCTACTGTTACAGAGATCTCTGTCAGTTCCTATCTTGGAACTTCTGTTTACTGTTATGATGGCCATCATTGACTGCTCGGTCTTTCAAGACCTACTGTTTACTGTACTGTTATGCTAATGGATGTACCACACATGACTGCAATACTAATTTAATGAACTGTTTTTATTACTGAAAGGACATTCATTCTTAACCTCTTTACGCATTCACTTGGCTTTAGCTCACTGTTTATATATATATGTAGGTGTTCAGGCACCAGACCGGAGCTAGGAGCGTGGGTTAGACTCCCTTTTGTCAAGCCAACCACTGTGCCTCACTGCGAGGTTCTGAGCCTGCCAAGCTATGGCTTAGGGGTGTCTTAATTTCCCCCATCTGTCTCTGTATCTGTTTTGTGTTATTGTATAGACTGTCACTGCACTATTTTAACAGGGATCAAGTCCCTGTCCTGAATGATTGTAAATGTTGTACATACTGTTTTGCACTGATTGTATATATGTATGGAAAGTCTTTTTGCATTCAGACTGTCACAGCTCATTGGACATTGTTTAATTACTATTTTGGCTTCTGCCAGCCCCTGTACTCTGTTTTACTGTATTACTGTTAAGCAGGCCTTCGGTAATCTCGGATTATTGGCCGGTTACGGTACTAAACCCATAGGGGCGGGTTTGGGTCGTGAAATACTCTTGCCTAGCTTTGTGTTTTGGGGCCTATTGCATGCATATGTTGAGGTGTTTCCATGTTTTAGGACCATTGCGCATCATATTTCAGAGCTTACATGTATGCCATATTCCCATGTTTTCCACTCTTTAAATGCATTTGAGAGTCGTGCTAGTTTGCCTCGTTTTTGGACCATTGTATGAGCTTCATTTCTGTGCATGTTGAGCCATCTTTTTAGGCCATTTTCCCACTGTCTTGGACTTGCCTAGGGCCTTTTTGGGGCTGGTTTTTCCATTTGTGCATTGCTTTGTGTACCTCTAGTGAAACGCACTTCACTAGTTTCGGTATTCGGGCCATCTAGCATGCATTGTGTGACATATTTGCATGATTCGGGACCATTGTGTATCATGTTTCAGAGCTGGAAAATGTGTGTTTGTATGCCATGTTTCATCCCTTGCCATGCTTTGGTAGAGTGGCATTTGATGCCTTAGGTTCGGTCCCTTGCATCGGGCATGTTTGCATGAGTGTTCCTACCTTTCATTCCATCATGTTTGGCCACTGATTTGGGTGTGGCTGAGGCTCACCCATCTTGGTTTAAGTCCATCTTGCATTGTGTATGCCATTCTAGTCATAGCATTGCGCATGCCATGTAGTTCGTTGCATCGAGTATGCCATTTGATATTCGCATTGTGTATGCTAATCATATGTTGTCATATTGTTGCATAAGGTGTCTTGCATCGAGTATGCCATGTAGTTCATAGCATTGTGTATGCTAGTAGCATGTTTGCATGTCATTCTCTGCGTGTTTGCATCATTTAGTCGCATTGCATTTAGGTTGCATAGTCTGAGTCGCATCGTGCATGCCATGTATATTGCATTGTGTTTGGAATAGGGTTTAGTCTGAACACGGGAAACGAGGGATGTTTCGTACTCCAAGTGACGAAACGTGCCTCGATTCTCGGTCATCGACACTCCGGATTACCCATGATGGAGTCTAGGCCTTGTTGTGTTTATGTATGCATCCATTTCATATTGAGTCATGCAATTCGACTCCTCGGCCATCATGCATCGAGATGCGTGATTGATGGCACGAGGATCGAGGACTACACTCCCTAGAGCTTGTGCAATGACGGAGAGAGTGGTCGTGCGCACATGTGTTGAAAATTCTTTGCCATGCCCCTTTTTTGCTCTCTGTTGCAGCAAACCAGAAACCAGCAGCCTTTTAGAGCTTTGTACAATATTCCGGGATCAATTGCAAACAGAGGCAAATCGGGGCATCGCGAGGAATTTCTCAACAAGGCGACTCGAGCATGCATGCATCTTTCATCATTCGGAACAGAGCTGAGGCGGTCCATAGATCTGCATACTATTTTATTTCGTTTCTTAGTTAATTTGTTAATTAATTAGGGTTTTGTAATATTTAATTAGCTAGAGTAGTTAATTATTTATTCGGTCTGTATTGTTTATTCGGACCCTCCGAGGAGGGCAATTTTGTAATAAGTGTGCGTGCGTGTGATGTATATCTTCCAACCCCACGTCTTTCTCCCTTTTATTTACCAGCTTATGATGGTTAGTTTAGGGGCACGTTTCAATTAGCATACTTATGCTCGCATGTTTGCATTCATTCTGTCTTGCATGCACCGGGCTCGGCGCATCATACTAACTGCATTGTATTTCAATTCCGAGTTGAATACATGTTATCTGTTGCATTTCACCTGCCATCTTAGAATAGTCGAGCCTATCTTAGTTGCATTCCTGTATGTGTTGCATTAGGCATTTCAGCATAGTTAGGATCATGCATTTGATTACTAACTAGCTTCTGTTTTGGCTCGGAGTACTAGGTAAGCTTTTATGTTTTAGCATCCTTGCATGTGTGTGAGTGACTGCCATGATAGCATGCTTACCATGAGGCTAAGTGCTTATGTGATATATCTGCCTGAATGCCTGTGGGTGAAGGTTGGATTACTTGAATTGGAACAATTCATCGATTGCGAGTTTTAAGCCCACTTGATAGTGGCAAATCACTATGTTTTCTAAGCCCACTTGAGGGTGGCAAAATCCACGTCTTAGCCTACTTGCGAGTAGCACCTTCAAACCATTTTTCAAAATGAACATGAAATGTTTTGTTCCAACTCAGGCGATCCAGTCTATACTTGTATGCTGCGCGCATCACATAGTAATTCTAGGCTAATAACCGGGATAAGAGCACATAATGTTTTCAAAACTCGATATCATGGTTAGTAGAGGCCGATCTTTGATCGGGCGAGCGGGGGTGCTCACGAAGTGACCTTCCCCAATCGTACCCAAGTTCCCGAGCCGAGGCAACTTTGGTGATGACGGACACGTGGCCTTAGGCAAAGAGTCAGGGTTTCCTAAATTCCCCCAAAATAAATATTTAGGTGGCGACTCTATATTTGACAAAGCAGTCCATGTCTGGCACTTCTTTCAAAAAAAATTTGTTTTAAAAAATGATTTGTTGGATTTGGACTTTTTGATGATTCATCGGTCTTGCATTGCACTCTGCGAGATTAGATACAGGACCGTGACATTTGAGTTCGAACTGTAGTAAGCCCCAATGAACAAAACGAGATTCTCTCCCGGGACGTTCGGGGACGTCTACAGTTTCTGGCGACTCTGCTGGGGAGTTAGAGAACTTGACTCGAACTCATGATATCTTGTTTTGACTACACTTATGTGTTTCTTTGCATTGCATTTGCATTGGTGCACCTAACTCACAGTGTTTGCTGTCTACTATTCCTGAACGGCTTGCCGGAGGCTCGTTTTGAGAAGCGTGCCATAAGGCTGACCGGTTACGGGCTCTGCCATGATGGGAACACAAACCCCGGTTTTACCGAGGCACCCTTTTTGACCATTTGACCTAGTGCATATTCAGAATCCATAGTGACCATTCCAAGCTAGGACAGGTTGCTTACCCGATTATAGGTTGTTTGAAACCGCTGCGTGCGTAGTGAAAACCCTAGCTCCTGACAAAATAGACAGGGAAACCTTACCCCAACATAGGGGTGTTTTGGCTCTCACTTGATTGCTATGTGCTTTTAGAGTGCGCCTCTACAGGAATGCATGTATCAGTTTACAAGTTTGGGTATCAGGTCTGCGGGCACCAATTCAGTATTTTGGGAATCAGTTATCTGCGAGTATCAGATTCAGTTTTGGGGGCAGTGATTTGGGAACAATGATCAGTATTTGAGAACAGTCTATTCAGCTTATCAATTGTGTGTTGTGATGTCCAACTGTGTGTTGTGTGTTTATTTACGCTGTTATGCTGTCCGTTTGTCTAGTTGTTTATTTCCTTATTATTGCTTTATTTATCTTTTTGCTAGGTAGTTTAGCACAATTGCTTCAAACCAAGCAGATATTCCCCAAGCACTCTGGACTAGAGGTCGCTGACTCAATTGATCTGAGGATTTGGTCGACGGACACCCAGTGTTTTATTCCTTACCCCCGGTTATCAGACGGAGATCGAGAAAACGCAGTGTATCCGAGCAGAGGTTGCCAGAACAGTGGTCTACCCCGTCAGTGGATAGTCAGGCTGAGGCTTTAGTTTTTACCACAGAGATAGATATACCAGTCAGTCAGCTGGAATAGCAGAATATGGCAGGGATGGAGGACATGGTGCGCCAACTTCAAGAAAGTATGAGAGCCATGCAGCAGGACGCTGTTCGTCGAGATGAATTTGCCAAACAACAGGCCGAGATCATGGCCCAGCAGGCAGATTTAATTGCCAGGCTGCAACAACAAACCGGGGCATCTGCTTCACACCAAGCTCCTCCCTTACCAGGAGTTCCAGCGCCCGGGGAGGCACCAAATGTCCAGGGAGATACGGATATTCCGACAGGGCCGGCTCCGCCCCCGATTCTACCTCAACTATCTAAGGCGCCTACGCCTGTCAATCAACCGGACTCTCCCTTTGAGTTCGAGGTGGACCATACAGAGCTAAAGTTGAGCAAGCTTGAGAAGTTGTTCAAGAAATCCCAAGGGGTAAAGTCCATCCCAGACATCGAGGACGGGTATACCGACGCGGCTGTGACGCTGCCAGATCGGTTCAAGATGCCGTAAATCGACCGCTTTGACGGGTCCGGGGATCCCATCGTGCATCTCCGTTTGTTTTCAGACATACTAAGGCCGATGGGCCTCACCAGACTATAGAAGCTTTCATTGTTTGGCCGAACCCTGTCGGGTGTGGCGGCTATCTGGTATGCAAAATTGGAAGACGATGTCAAACGGAACTGGGATGAGATGACCGAGGCTTTTGTCGCTCAGTACTCCTATAACACGCAAATCGAGATTACAACCTGTGATCTCGAGACAACAAGGCAAGAGCCTAAGGAGAGCTTCTCTGAATTCGTAGCCCGGTGGAGGGCCAAGGCCTCAATGATGACCACTAGGCCCACTGACAAAGATCAGATTCGGATGATTGTGCACAATCTCCAACCCAAGCTTATGCAGAAAATGATCGTGCTCCCCTTCCCTACCTTTTCAGATCTGCATGAGATGAGAGTGTAGATCGAAGATGCCTTGAAGCAGGGCTTGATTGACAATGGCAAAGAGCAACCCAGGAGAACCTTCAACCGGAACAACAATGCAGGCACAAGTAGTGCTGTAACTGCTAGAGCTTCAGAAGTAAGCATGGTCACCACCACCTCTCCAAAAACCCCGGCAGCTACACCATTCTCCGGTGCATCCGGAAGTAACACACAAACAAACAAATTCCAACCTCGAGGCCAAAGAACCTTCACTTCATTATATATGCCCCTGTCCAAAGCTCTGGGGGTATTAATCAGGAAAGGGCACTTGAAGCCCCAGGAGCCGAGGCCATTGCCAAACCCACTACCCCCCTCTCATAACCCGGCAAAGTATTGTGCCTTTCACCAACAACATGGTCATGATATCGACCACTGTTTCAGATTGCGTCACGAGATTCAGGATCTCGTTGACAACGAGGTGATTGTGCCACCAGAGAAACCCAATGTCACAACCAACCCTCTCCCTCCACACAACCAAGCTCCACCTCCTAAACGCATCAACTTTATCCAGACTGGGGTCGTTTCTTATGATCCTAGCATCTCTATCACTCCTTCTCACCTACCTAAGCCAGAGGTGTTCCTTCCCGATAGCACTGACTTGTGCATGTTGGACATCTCCCGAGCCCAACCTGAACTAATGGTGATGACCATCGAAGATGGAACAAGGATGACTTCGGAGGAGAATGGGATTTTTGAGTCAGAGTCTGAGGAAGTCGTGAGCTTTGCTGAGGTGGTGTACAATCCAAGTGGCTACATTGCATTAGCGGGTCAGATTAGGCCAAATGTGGAATTGCTGGCGGGGGCAGAAATTTGTGTGTTGCGGGAGGACAGACTTGATCAGAGGCAGGATGACTTAGCAACTCTGGAAGGGCACTTTGCTAACCTCCAGTTTTTCAATGAATAAGACCCGGGGGACAACACAGTCAACTGGTTTGATTTTGAGGAATCAGCAGAAGTTATCGGCTGGCTTGATGACCAACCAGACATTGTTGAAGAAACTCAACCGGAATAGGGCCTGTCAAGGGCAAGAACATCAATTGTGGCCAGAAGGGCCGGGGATCAGAAGGCATTGCCGGGGAGCGCCGGTGCTAAGAATTTCGCTCAGGACTTGGGCATTGTGAATGCAGGAAATGTTGAGCAGGCTGTGTTGAAGCAGTTAGAACAAGAAGGGATCGAAGATCGCGAAAGAGTCAGAAAGGCTAAAGCTCCTGTGGGGGTTGAGAGTGATGTGCACACAAGAACAGAATGTACTGCGAGTACAGGAACGCAAGGTGCTGCGGGCACAGAGATTTTTCTAACGGAGCCGGATAGGTATCTGTCAGCTACTGATGGAATGTAGTGGGAGGACGATGATTTAAGTCTTGCCCACACAGATGAGGATTGGGGGAGTAACCAACCCGATGATACCTGGTACATTGGCGAAGTTGATCATATGACTAGGAGCGGGCGGTATTTCAAGCCCCCACACCTAGATCAGCCAGAGGTGTCCGGGAAGGACAAAGAGGGGGAGAAACAGAAAGAGAAGCAACTTGAAGAAGAGGCCGTGCTAAAACAGTTGAAAAAGATACAAGCAGACATCTCCATCTGGGGACTGCTTATGGCTTCACGTGTTCACAGACAGGCTGTCCTATCGGCCATGGACAAGGCCAAGCTCTCAATAGACACCACGCCTGAATAGCTGGTGGGATTGGTCTTTCCAGGAGGAGGTTCCCCGACGTTGACCTTTTCTGACAAAGAACTGCCGCCTGAGGGCGCGAATCATAACAAACCGCTCTACATCTCTGTGGAATGTAGAAGCAAATGGATACCGGTAGTTCTTGTCGACACGGGATCCGCTATTAATGTATGCCCGTCAAGGATGGCATATGCAATTGGGTTGAAGCCCGCGGACTTCGTGCCAACAGCCCAGGTGATTCGGGCGTATGATAACACAAGCAGGGAAGTGATGGGGACTGTCAAAATTCAGACCCAGGTTGGTCCAGGACAACACGAGATCAATTTCCATGTGTTGGACGTTCCCGCAACCTTTAACCTACTTTTGGGGCGACCGTGGTTGCACCAGCTAAAGGCAGTCTCTTCCACCTTACACCAGATGTTGAAATACCCCCACGGGAAGGGGGTGGCCATTGTTTTCGGGAATTCGTCAATCCATCCACCGCCAGAAGTGTCTACACCAGTCTTGGAAATCGAGCACGGCACGGAGGATGTGTTCTTATCGGGGTTTACTCTGGCTGAGGCTCGAGTCATGCAAAACATCTTGGCTGTTGATGAGGGGGTGTATGTCAGCACACAATCAATATACCTCATGAACAAGCTTCAACACATCCCCGGGATGGGATTGGGAAAGAGTGGCCGGAAAGGTGTCGCAGTATCGGCCGAAGTGCCGCACAACCCGCATACCTTTGGTTTGGGTTATCTGCCCACCAAAGAGGATTGGGTAAGGAAAGGTAAGGAGATGGTTGGGAGAGCTAGAGCAAAGCGGGCGGGGAAGCCTTTTGAGTTGATGCACCGACCCATCCAGGGTACCCTAAACGGACGCTTCATCCGGGAGGGGGAGGACTTTCCATTTTGTGGCTTCCCAGAGCCATGGCTGAATGCCGAGAAGAGGCGCTTGCCGGGGTTTGAGATCTTCTTTGACCTGCAGTTATCCGGGGATGATGTTGCCGAAGAGCAGACAGACCCATCAGCTGAGGTTGAGCAGAATGAGAAAGTGGATCCTGAGAGCACCGAAATTGAAATGGGGGTAGCGCTGGCTTGTTTACTTTCAGATCCTTCGATCGTATAGAAGTGCTTGGGGGATAACTTCTCGGTGTCCATGATTGGGAATGAGACGGCTGTGGGCCTACCGTCAAGCATTTTGGATGCATCCATCGCACATTCTCTCACCTGGCAGTACGAGGAGGGATTTTTGTCAAGTAGCATCGGGTCAGGTAGTGAGCTGGAATCTGATTCCTCCGAATCTGTTGAGTCGGAATCAGGTTCCAGCTCGACCGAGTCTGAGTCTGGTAATCCTGGGGGTGATAACCCGGATACTACAGTCCTGTCTAGGTCGTATTTTTCTTTCTCTTTTGAGTCTGTTGTAACAGAAGAATCGGACGATTTGGAAATGCTTAATGAGAATGGAATGGATGTGGTTTCTGAGTACTTTTCTCTGCCCTTAATTTATTATATTAATTAGGACTTTCAAAATTTTGATGAAAACGACGGGGAAGAAATTCCTCCAGTTTTACAACGCTTAATTGATCAAGAGCAGGAAAGATTTGTTAAACCTTTAGTTGATGAAATCACTACTGTTAATGTTGGTACTGAGGAGGACCCGCAGCTGGTCTAGATCGGGTCCACGTTGTCTTCAGAAGAACGCGAGCGCTTAGTCGCTGTATTAAAAGATTTCAAAGATGTTTTCGCGTGGTCCTACGAAGACATGCCTGGAATCGATCCTGAGATTGTACAGCACCGGATCCCTCTTGACCCCGAGGCCCGACCCGTTAAACAGAAACTCAGAAGGATCTGCCCGAACTAGGCCCTCAAGATTAAAGAAGAGGTCACCAAGCAAATTGATGCAGGGTTCCTGCTGGTATCCGAATACCCAACTTGGTTGGCCAACATTGTTCCGGTGTCGAAGAAGGATGGCAGGATCCGGGTATGCGTGGATTTCAGGGATTTGAACAGAGCCAATCGGAAGGACGACTTTCCCTTGCTGCATATTGATGAGTTAGTGGACTTCACAGTGGGGCATGCTTTGCTTTCGTTCATGGATGGATTCTCGGGCTATAATCAGATAGTGATGGCACCTGAAGACCGGGAGAAGACTGCTTTCACCACCCCGTGGGGGACTTACTGTTACAGGGTGATGCCATTTGGGTTGAAGAATGCTGGAGCTACATATCAATGGGCCGCGACCACGATATTACATGACATGATCCACAAAGAGGTTGAGGTGTACGTAGACGACATGATTGTCAAGTCCAAAGAAAGAGAGGGCCACTACACCGCCTTGCAAAAGTTCTTCCAAAGGATCAGAGAATTTTGGTTGCGGCTGAATCCTCAGAAGTGTATGTTCGGTGTTACAGCAGGGAAAATGTTGGGGTTTCTGATTACACAGAGAGGTATCGAAGTCGACCCTTCCAAAATCAAGGCCATCTTAGAAATGCCACCACCAAGGACTGAAAAGGAGGTGTGAGGCTTTCTGGGTAAAGTGCAATTCATGAGACGGTTTATCTCAAAATTAACCTTGACTTGTGAACCACTTTTTAGTCTCCTGAAGAAAGGAAAGAAGTTCCAATGGGATGGCCGATGCCAAGCTGCTTTTGAACAGATTAAGGAATACTTACAGAACCCACCCGTGCTGTCGCCGCCTGAGCCGGGAAAACCGTTGATTTTGTACCTTTCAGTGACTGAAACCACGATGGGCTGCATGCTTGGGCAGGAATCAGAGGATAAGGTAAAAAGGGCTATCTACTATTTGAGCAAGAAGATGCTGGAGTATGAAACCCGCTACACGCCATTGGAAAAGGCTTGCTTAGCCTTGGTATGGGCTACCAGGAAGCTGCGGCACTACCTGTTAGCTCACTCTGTAATGTTGGTTTCAAGATTAGATCCCATCAAATATCTATTCGAGAAACCGGCACTTATGGGTAGGCTAGCTCGTTGGTTGCTGTTGCTTTCTGAATTCAATCTGAAATATGTGACGCGCAAGTCAGTCAAGGGAAGAGCGGTAGCGGAGTTCTTAGCCGATCATCCAGTGGAAGGAGGTGAAGCAGTTGAGTACTTATTCCCAGATGAGGCCATTTTACATATTGACGACGAGTTCTGGACGATGTACTTTGACGGAGCGTCAAACCAGTACGGGTATGGGGTAGGGGTGTTGCTGATAGCACCCGACAAGTCTCGTCTCCCTCTAGCATTTAAACTTTGGTTCAAGGTCTCGAACAACGAAGTAGAATATGAAGCATGCATTGCTGGTTTAGAAGCAGCCCTGGAACTAGGGGCAAAACGGTTGGACGTCATCGGGGACTCGAACCTTGTTGTATCTCAAGCGAAAGGAGATTGGAAAGTCAAAGAAGAAAAGATGATAATGTATCACCAGACCTTGGACTTGTTAATTCCTCGGTTTAAGAAACTAAACTTTGCTCATCTATTAAGAGAGAACAACAGGTTTGCAGATGCACTAGCAACTCTATCTTCCATGATAGACATCCCTTTCGGAGTCCGGATATGTCCGATCATCATTGACCAGAAATTCGCGCCAGCCTACGAGTCGATTGCTGCCATAGAAGAGGTTCAAGATGAGAACCCCTGGTATTACGATGTCTGGAACTTCTTGGAAAAAGAAGCGTATCCACCAGGGGCGAACGCCAAGGATAAAAGGGCAATCAGAAGAATGGCTGTTCAGTTCATCATCTGCGGGGATAAATTGTACAAGAGAGGTCATCTGGGAATGCATAAGTTGTGCGTTGATGCCGAAAAATCGAAGCACTTAATGGAGGCCATCCATGGAGGAGAGTGCGGAGCGCACATGAATGGGGTGATGCTAGCCCGAAAGATCCTCAGACAGGGTTACTACTGGTCCACCATGGAGGAGGATTGTATCGGCATTGTTCGGCGATGCCACAAATGTCAGATCCATGCAAACCGCATGAACATCCCGCCGTCGAAGCTATACAATATGACTTCGCCATGGCCATTTTCAGTTTGGGGAATCGATGTGATCGGGGCTGTCACTCCGAAGGGGTTTAATGGGCATGAGTTCATTCTGGTCGCGATAGATTATTTCACAAAGTGGGTTGAGGCCCAATCCTATGCGGTGTTGAAGGCTTCACATGTTGCAAAATTCATCAGAAACAACATCATCTGTCGCTACGGGATCCCGAACGAGATCATTTCAGATAACGGTTCCCACTTCAAGAAGGAAGTGATTGATTTGTTGGAAAAATACAACGTGGCTTTTCATAAGTCATCCATATATCGGCCGTAGACCAATGGAGCAATTGAGGCCGCCAACAAGAACATCAAACACATTTTGCAGAAGATGGTGGAAACCTACCGGGACTGGCCAGATAAGTTGCCATTTGCTCTGTGGGGCTACCGGACTTCAATTAGAACTTCTACTAGAGCGACTCCGTATTCATTAGTTTATGGGATGGAGGCCGTTCTACCTATTAAAATTGAGGTTCCGTCATTGAGAGTGTTGGCTGAGTGTCAAATAGCCGAAGCAGATTGGCAGCAGAGCAGATTTGAGGAACTCATGCTCTTTGATGAGAGAAGGCTGAAAGCACTGTACTATGTTCAAGGTTATCAGTGCAGAATTGCTAGGGCTTTCAACAAGAAAGTTAAGTCCAGGAATCTAAAGGAAGGAGATTTGGTGCTCAAAGACAACCGAGCTCTCATCCACGACCCTAGGGGCATGTTCAGACCTAATTGGACTGGTTCTTACATCATCAAGTCTATCTGGTCAGGTGGAGCTGTCGTTCTGATGGACCTAGATGGCCTAGAGTTCTCACAGCCGATCAATATGGACAAGTTGAAGAAATATTACCCCTGAGAGGCTCGCTAGGCCGAAAACCCGAAAGGGCGACCTAGGCAAAAGTTAGAGCATGAAAAATTTGAAATGATAAAAACTGAGCTCGCAACGTTGAAAATCTGCAAAGGGTGGCCTTGGCAAAAGTTAGAGCATAAAAGGAGAGTGAAAATACTCGAGTGAACCCATGCCTGAACTACGTAAGGCTTGATTCCCATCTTTGGGATACGTAGGCAACTTCATCCTGAAGTTCAGCCATAAACTTTTCCCCGATCAACTTTGTCCATTTGATCATCTCGGTCATCTTTGTCTATTCAGCATTCAAGAGCTTCGATTGTTATCTCCGGTGCAGTGCTATTCAGACTAGGGGCAACTTTCCAGTTGCTGGGGATCCGGGGTTGTGCATCTCAGTGACAGATCTCAGGCGTGTCCAATTCTGATCCATACTGAAAATGGTTTTGAAAAGTTTTAATAAAAGTTGATTTTGTTCAAATTAATCTTTTTACAACCTAGACCATTTTTAGACCAAAGCGGAAAATTTTCAATACCCACAACCTTCAATTTTATTGATTTCAATACAGAGTTCTCCTGCTCTTGCATACAAATTGAAGTTGCTTTTGGTTACATTCATAAAGAAAACTTGAAAGTACTAATAAAGCAATAAATCCGGGGCATAGCTAAGTCAAGTGTTCCTGTGCCCCCTCCCAGAGCTGGTCGAAGCTTCTGACGCCAAAATGGGCCCAATCTGCGCCTCTTCGTTGAGCTAATCCATGTACTCATCAGACAAAATGCAACTGAAAGTGGGAGCGGGGGCCAGGAGTTCTCTTGTCCTCCATGCCGTGGCATACCGAGCAAGCTGTGCGCCTCGAACCGGGAATGCAGCAGGGTACTCTATCCCCTCTGGCGGGCAAGTCTGATCATGACCGAACTGGCACTGGAACCGGAAAGGAAAGTAAAACACGCAGTGCGTTAGACCAATCAACTGAATCCCAGTCTGTCGGGACATGCTGTAGCTCATTGCCGGTAGATTGAGCCAAGGACAGCGCCAAGCAATGCGGTCTGCGGACAAACTGCACATCCAGTCAAACCACCATCCCTCATCTGGGGCATCGACTAGACGCTGTCGGAAGAAGTAGCTGCGAGCTGAGTACACTGGGCAAGAGTCCACAACCTGTAATTTGTCCATCAACCATACCTGGGGAGGGATGAAAAATGAGAGATTAAAGAATAGGGAGGTGTACGATGAGAGAAAAGTGAGAAAAGGGTTTCGAGAGAAAAAATCGAGTCTAAGGGACGAGTGATGTGAGCAATATATATATGAGGAAGGGTGGGAACATTACCTGCAGCAGTAGTGGACTCCTCGCAAATTTGGTTGTCTCTCGGCAATGAAAGGCATCTAAGCCCATCAATGTCTCGGCCAATGACATGGCAATGCAGCTTTTGCCCTCCCTTAAGCCTTGGGCACCTCGATCAACTGGACACTAGATCCTTTGGAGCCTGAGGGAAGCAAAAAGTGTGATAACATGCACAAGCAAAGGGCATGCCGCCGAAAGCCCTGCCAATGATGGTCACCGCGGTCACCGGGATCAGAAAAACGATGAATCAAGCCGAGGATGTCTAATTCCCCGTTGTAGATCAAAGACCGAGCGTCATGCATAGTAAGCCCACACATCCGTCCTAAAGCTTGGGCATGGCCGAAGCGAAACTGGGGCAAGATTTCTTTGCTGCGCTCGGATTCCATCAAAGCTTGGAAATCTTCGAAGGTAGGACACATCTCTTGCCCGCAAAAACTAAAGACATGTGTTACTGGATTCCAAAACCTCGTCGCGGCATAGAGAAAGGGAAGATGTAGCGGAGTGCGACTCAACGTGAATAGTGCATTCAAGCCGAAGCCCCGGAAGTTCAACTTTTCCGAGCCATCTAAAGTAGCAGTCCAAGCTGCGAGATTTTCGATGAGGAATGCCTCCATTTTGATGCAAAACTAAGATGAAATGAAAGAACCACGAAGCTGGAACTTTTATAGAGGATAAGGCACTGTTTGGGGACACGTGTCGAAAATCTAGTGGTCGCCAAACCAGGTGGTCGGCCGACCACCTTTTCTGGTAGGCCGACCACCCCTTTGGTCTCCAAGGCAGAAAGCTGGTCGGCCAGCCTCCTTGGGTAGTCGGCCATGGAGAAAAGCAGGGCTTTGGTCTTGTCCTAGCTTCTAGAAGAGAGTTCCTAGCCTTTCCATGCGTTGGGAGTGTCGAAGGCCCGTGTTTCCCTCTGTTTCGGACGCATTCCATCGTCCGTTTTCTCCAAAATGCATTTGCTTATCGAGTTGTTGTTAAGTCTTGTTTATCGAGTTGTTGTTTTGCTTACTGAGTTGTTTTGTTTATCGAGTCATTAAGTTTTACCGGATTGTCAAGTTTTGTTCGTCAAATTGTTGTTTGTTGTTCATCGACATTTCCGGGATTTGCTTATCGAGTTGTAAACTTGCTAAGGTTTTGTTGTTTCTTAGTAAGTTAGGTTGTTTAGTTTGTTGTGTTGATTCACTACCTGACTTGGTAATTTTCAATGCTCAATTCTTGTTCAATCTCATTTTTGTGCAAAATGATGCGATGCGATGCTAAGAACATAAAATACAACACTTTTTTTCAAAAAGCTGTTTCATTCCATCATGCTTCCTTTGTTACAACATTTTACAACAAGGGTACAAGTTTTTATAGAAAATAAAACTGCCTAATAATGTACAATGTGCTACAACTACTAGTAAAAAAGGCAAATAAAGCAGGAACATCTGCATCAGTGCTCTCAAGTGCAACAATAAGAGGCCCTCTTCGTCCTCTTCGGTTGAGAAGTCCTTACACCATCTCCACCAGCACCACCATCTGAATCAGAGCTGCTGTCCTCGGAACCCTCCTCGGCATCACCTCTGCCCTCAGAACCGGACTCAGAGTCATCCTCTCTGCCTGCAGATGTCTCTGACTGAGGATGCGCAAACTCCTCCTCCTCGCTGGACTCCTCGTCATCTATGACAGGTGCTCTGCGCCTGCCTCATCTGCGAGACGAGTCCCCTCTCCCAGCCCCTCGAGAAGGCCTGGATGGCTCGGCCTGTAGTGGTGGCATCTGAAAAGGACAATTTGAGTACATTAGCCAACATGTATATCAGATGCAGAGACAAGAATGCTACATAGAGTGGGTGTATGCAGATACAATGTATGAATGTGGTGTGTGTCAGATGTGCTCTACGCATATAGTCAAGCAATGCAGTGAAATGGGTAAATACAACATGTCATCAGAAGTATGATAAATGCAAGGAAATCGAAAAGCACCGAGACGCCGGGCAATGAATAGCTGTGTCTCCCTCCGCAGAACCATGCCCTCGAGCGAGGCCACCACTCCGAGCATCCTATCCATGTACTTAATGGGAGGCTGCAAATGCAAGTGCAAGTTATCAGTGAATGAATAAATGTCCAAATATCTGAGTGATAAATCAAAACTGTAAAGCATACCGGTGGCGAGTCAGTGTCTCTGACGTATCGGTGACCAGGCACTGGGGGCTCCAATGGAATCGGGTAAGGTGACCCGTGTCGCCATCCAGTCAACTCGGTCGGAAGATCTGGCCACCCAGCGTGATGATAAGTCGGGGGAATCGGGGGAACCAGTCCAGCCCCACCTCTCGATGTGCCGGCCCTGCTGGTCGAAGGAGCATCTGTAGCCCGGACTCGACTCGATGATGGCATGCCAGCAGACCTCCTCCTGGGAGTGTGGACACCTGTCAATGGGGGCATCAAGTATGTATGACGGTAGGTCGCATACTCCCCCTCCTCCAAATGCAGAACTGCATCAGTGCCCAGCATAGCCAAATCAACCTCCTGAGGAGTGAGTCCTTCAGTAGATCGCATATCGTCCGGAGGTGCTGCGGGGATACTTTGCTCAGGGTAGCCCATCGGCTGGCGCATGAAACGATCCCCTAGAAACCAGGCCCTGCCAACTGGCCCCTCAAATAGGATCCTGTACCGAGAAGTGGCCCACACCCCAGGAAACTGAAATCGGGTATCTCCACCCAAGGGCGCCCAGGGCTGCCATGTGATCTGCGGATAACCAATGCATAAGCCGATTAGAAATCGTAAATGTGCAAGATGAATCAAAGATGAAAACATGAAGAATTGAGAGTTTTGAATTACCTCGGTCGTCCGCACTATATCGAAGAACTACTGCAGGTAGGGCAGAGTCTCCCGAGCTCTCGGCCGGTACTGGCCCTCAAATACGAGTGAGTAAAGGATCACAAGAGGCGCCTCCACCTCGAGCTCTGGGGCTAGCGTCGGAAAGTACGCGAAAACCCATAGCTGTGGAAAACAAGGCAATAGCCATCAAAATACAGAATGCTGAGTGCAGAATGTGAATACAGAATGCTAAGAGCGAAGTGTAAAGTACAGAACAAAAAAGCGTGCCGTGTGTGCAGTGTACAGATAATGAAAAGCAGAAATGTAAATCAAGAGGGCAGAAAGTACCTCCCAAGCTCTCCAATAGCCGCCGACTATGTTCCCCCGCCCGCGGGAGGTCGCACTCATGTAACAATAAAGGGCAGCAAGGCCGGCGCCACCCCAGTCGTACTGACTGACCTGTGATAGGTCTACTAGAGCACTAAGCAAATATAGCCCAACTGTGTTCCCCCTGTCGGAGAACAAAGTAGTCCCGAGGAGGAACATCAAAAACCCTCGAGCATACTGCTCTGTCTCCTCGAGAGTCCCGGGCGTAGTTCCCCTGTAATGTGCGGAAAACCAAGTATACCTGACTCTGCCCGAAGATCTGTCAATCGGTGGGCCAGCTCCCAACAGATAGATCCAGGCGGCCTCCCACTTGCCCATATCCTCGTCATAGGGGACCGGTCGGCCGGCCACATCAAGAGCAGTCAACAGGGCAAAGTCAAACGGGGTCATCGTCATATCCTCGACAGCCGAAAAGTGGAAAGAGTTGGTGGTGTCCCACCATCTCTCCACAAGTGCCCCCATCAGCGTCCTGCTCGTAGGGTAGTGAGATATCCCCACGTAGAAGGGTCCGAACCCTGCCTCATCAACCAGATCACGAACGGCCTCTGGGAGCTCTACGTACCACTCATTGGCGATGATCGAGCCATAGCCTCGTGTAACACGGGAAGATACCTGCATTCAGAATGAACACATGTATTCAGTTTCAAAATGAAAGTATGAACTGTGTGCAAACCAAATCAAATACAATGTTGTGGACTGCGTGTTCAGTATGAGCTGAGTGCAAATGCAATGAATGAGCTGCGTGTTCATCAGTAAAGTATATGAGCTGTGTGTTCAGAATTGAAGTGTGTGAGTTGCGTGTTCAACATAAAGTATATAAGCTGTGTGTTCAGAATTGAAGTGTGTGGGCTGCGTGTTTAGATTTCAGAAAAATGTGGGCTGTGTGTTCACCTTAAAAGTTTGGGCTGTGTGTTCAGATTTCAGAAAAACTGTGGGCTGTGTGTTTACCTCAAAAGTTTGGGCTATGTGTTCAGATTTCAGAAAAACTGTGGGCTGTGTGTTCACCTCAAAAGTTTGGGCTGCGTGTTCAACTTTCAAAACCGTGGGCTGCGTGTTCACCATTGAAAGTTTGGGCTGCGTGTTCAACTTTCAAAAACAGTGGGCTATGTGTTCACCTCAAAAGTTTGGGCTGCGTGTTCAACTTTCAAAACCCTGGGCTGTGTGTTCACCATCAAAAGTTTGGGCTACGTGTTCAACTTTCAAAAACAGTGGGTTGTGTGTTCACCTCAAAAGTTTGGTCTACGTGTTCAACTTTCAAAACCGTGGGCTGCGTGTTCAACTTTCAAAAACAGTGGGTTGTGTGTTCACCTCAAAAGTTTGGGCTGCGTGTTCAACTTTCAAAAGCCGTGGGCTGTGTGTTCACCATCAAAAGTTTGAGCTGCGTGTTCAGATTTCAAAACAGTGGGCCATGTGTTCATCATCAAAACAGTGGGCTGTGTGTTCACCATCAAAACAGTGGGCTGTGTGTTCACTATCAAAAGTTTGGGCTGCGTGTACAACTTTCAAAAACTGTGGGCCGTGTGTTCACCATCAAGAGTTTGGGCTGCGTGTTCAAATTTCAGAAAATGTGGGCTGTGTGTTCATAATCAAGAGTTTGGGCTGCGTGTTCAACTTTCAAAAATTGTGGGCTGCGTGTTCACGATAAAAAGTATGAGCTGCGTGTTTAGAAATTCGAGTGATTGAGCTGTGTGTTCAAAATACAAACAGAATGCTATGTTATAGACTAAGTGTTCAGAACAAGCTGTGTGCCAACTCAACAGACGTCTGTGTTGTGAGATATATGCTAAAATAAGCAGAAGTATGGTGCGCAAATGTGTTCAGAACAAGCAGATAAGCATGCATAGCGAATAATGAAATGCGCAAGAAATGCAGAATACAATGCAGAAAATGTAAAAATGAAGTACGTACCTCTCGTGCCTGGTGAGAGAGGTGGGACTCTGGCTCCCGTAACAGCAGGTCTGCGGGCGCCCGACGATCAAAGTCGGTGAAATGGTAGAAAACACTCGGGGGAAGGATGTGCTCCGGAGGGTCGTACCTCTCGGGATCAAAGGGCCGAACTCTCGGGGGCAATGACATGATGTCCGGCTCACCCTCGGCACCTGGAGGACTTCCACCATGAGGAAGATGACCCGCCATTTCGAGAAATCTGCAAAAAGGAACAAAAATGAGCGAAATGAGCCAAAATTGAAAAAGTCAACAAAAGTCAACTCTCGAGAAAATGTTCCAAATGTCGAGACAAACTTACCTCAAGTGGTGAAAATGGAGAAAGAAGCTCCGAAATCAAATTTTAATCGGTCAAAAGTGAAGAAAACTGAAAGATTTCGCGAAACAACTTCGCGTGGGGCGTTGGAAAATGTGTATAAAGAGCAGATCTGAGAGAGAAAGTGGTCTAGGAAGCAAGAGGGACTAATTTCGGACTTGAAGTTGTGAGCAAAAGTGTTTTGGCCAAGTGTATTTAAAGATCCGAATGCAAAAGGACAAAACTGCCCTCATTTTGGCAAAGTGGTCGGCTGACCACATTTCCTAGCAGGCCGACCACCCCCTTGCACCAAACCTGGTCGGTGGCACTCTAGGGTGCTCGGTGGCCCTCCTGGATGATATGCAATGTCTCTTTGAGCTCCCTGCAAATTTTGGTGGTGATCGGAGTCCCCGGCTCTCGAGAAAGTACAAAGAAAGTGCACTTTTTGGCACGAAATCCCTCCGCAGGAACTTCAAATTCAATCTTCAATGCGTGGCTCGTTGTTGCTCGCCAAAAGCAAGGTGTATCCTTTTTGAGTATGTTGCGACCCTTCCGAGCGGTAAACCGGAGGTTGCGTTTGAGTTGCCCTCGTCGAAGCTTACATTTCTTTGCTCGATGTTTTGTTTCAAATATGCTTTTGAAGTCGCACTTATCCTGCATTGTCATGCACATCACTTGCATTGTTATGCACATCGCTTGCATTATTGTGCGCAATTAACTGGTATTGTCATACCTTCATGCTTAACTCACGTTGTCACGCACGTTTCTTCTTGCATTGCGTTGCACCTTTTCATCAGCACCATGTTTGTCTGCGTTTGATGTAACATTGAACATATGTTGCTAACTATGTTGTGCCTGTTAAGTTTCTCTCTTTTGCAGGCACGATATTGTATGTACGGTTCATTTGAAGCTGGTGTGACTAGACGAGCCGCACAGGTATTGTATCTTCTCCGTGTGAGACGTAGCGAGAATGGTGATTCTCTTACACTCTTATCGCATGAAATGTAGTTTTGCTTTGCATTCTTGTTTAAAACTGTTGCATTTATTGTGAATATTTGCTTCATTACAGCTTGCTGCTTTGCGTAATCATGTCTTTTGCATTTTGCCCCTGCCTGCGGGCCTATCTCTTGTTTATCTCACCTGTTTGTCTAAGTCTTCGGCCTTGTCAAAAATGGGTCGTCTCTGGGCTTTGACATTCACTCCCGTCACTTATGACTTTCGAGTTCTGTCAAAGAGGCGCAACTGTAGACACCCCATTTTTGACCGACCTTAAGACTTAGACGTCATCGATTGAGTGCTCGGTGATTGCGCATGTTGTGCTCGTTTTGAGGTTACGAAGTCTCGACTGAGAGCCTTGCCTCCGGACTTTGGGACTCTTTTGTGCTTTGTCTCGGTTTGCGAACCAGATTCTGTTTTCTCTTCTCGAAGGGAGAGAGAGGTCTCGTAGACCATCTCTCAGTGGCCATAGGCTACTTTTCGTGGTCATAGACCACCGTTCCCGATTGGAGACCAGTTTCCAATTTTCGGAGCTGTCGGCTGTGTGCCTCGGTTCGGGACCGCTTAACTTTCTCTGTTTGCTCTGATTTTTGGCACACACCTTGTTTCCTCTCTCTAGAGGGACACTGTGGCCTGGGAGACCACCTTCGTGGTCGCGCACCACTTTCGATGCTTAACAGTCAGTTTTCGGGGCACCCGACTGCGCGTTTTGGCTCCCGAACCCTCGTTTTGCATCCGTCTTGGTTCATTTTTGGTGTGGACCCTATTTTCATTGTTTGGAAGGTGGTACGGGGGTAGGAGACCAGCAATTCTCTTGGAGACCATCTCTTTCTCCACCGGCCATTTTTCTTGTCAGGTAGCTGGTCTCCCTGACTTTTGAGCCACATTTACTGGTCTCCCATACCACCACTTGCTTGCATTGAGTGTGGAGACCCTCCCTAGGGGGTGCCGACCACCTAAATGAGCTTGACCCTTTTGACCCTGGTCGGCCGACTAGGGCAAGTGGTCGGTCGACCACTTGAACTAGTCGGCCAGCTCTCTACAGTTTTGTCTCACTGAGTTGATTCCAGCTGTGCCAGCTGGAGGGCACAGACTGGATCCTTCATACATGGAGGATTGGCACTCTTGTTTTGGCTTCTTAAAGAAGCTTGGCCCTTTGCTCTAACCTTCTAAGAGAAGCTTGAACCTTTCTTGGCTTCTTGAGGAAGCTTGACCCTTGTGCTCTAGCTTCCTCAAGAAGCTTGACCCTTTTTGCTTTAGCTACCTCAAGAAGCTTGGACATTTGCTCCAAGATTCTAAGAGAAGCTTGGACCTTTGTTATTCTATAAGAGAAATCCTCTCCCTCATTAGAAAAGGTTCAGATTTTTGGCCAAGGCATACATACACCTATCTCTATACACCTCTCTATTTTGGTGCCAAAAGTGCTAGGTTCTTGGCCCCATTGCACTACACCTCACAACCGCACTTCTCCATCATCCATCTAAGCACCTTGGAGCTTATTTTCAAAGGTTGAGGAGCCACTTTCTTGGCCCAGAAGCTACTGTCTTTCTTGGCTACAACTGTAGACGTCCCCGAACGCCCCGGGAGGGTTAAGTCCCGTTCTGTTCGTTTTTGCGGGTCTACTACAGTTCGGACTCAATATTGTCACGGTTCTTAATCTGAACCAAAGAGTCCACCTCTGGCAAATCGTTTTGAAGAAAAACAGATTTTTTGAAAAGTAGTGCCAAACATGGACTGCTTTGCCAGATTACAGAGTCGCCACCTAAATATTTTTAAAGGGGGAATTTAGGAAACCCTGACTCGGTGCCAAAGGCCACGTGTCCGTCATCACCAAAGTGACTTGGCTCGGGAGCTTGGGTACGATCGGGGAAGGTCAGCTATGAGCACCCCCTTTCGCCCGGTCCGAAGACCGGCCTCTACTAACCATGATATCCATTTTTGAAAACTTTATGCGTTCTTATCCCAATTATTAGCCTAGAATTACTATGTTATGCGCGCAGCAAACAAGTATAGACTAGATCGTCTAATTTGGAAGTAAGCATTGCATATCCGTTTTGTCTTGAAAAACGTGTTGGTTTTCGCTACTCGCAAGTAGGCTAAAACTCGGATTTCAATGAGTTATCCCAACTCAGACAATCCAACCTCCACCCACAGGCATTCAAACAGTTTATCTCACATAAGCACTTAGCCGCATGGTAAGCATACTGTCATGTTAACATTCACACGCATGCGATATGCTAAAGCATAAATACTTACATCGTACTCCGTGCCAAAACAATAAACTAGTTAGCAAACATGCATGACCTAACTCATGTTAAGTGACTAATGCAACACATACAGCATGTGATTAGGATAGGCTCGGCTAACCCTAAGATGGCATGTGAAATGCAATCATTCAATCCACGTATTCAACTTGGAATTGAAAATACAATGCAGTTTGTATGATGTACCGAGCCCGATGCATGTGAACAAATGTATGAATGCACGCATGCATAGCATAAGGTATGCTAAAATAGATATGCCCTAATCTACCATCGTAAGCAGGTAAATAAAAGGGTAGAAAGAAATGGGGATTGGAAGACATACACCCACTCACACACACTTATTACAAATACGCCCTCCCTCGGAGGGACCGAAAGAATAATACAAATAATTAACTACGCAAGCTAATTAAAATATTACAAATTCACTAAATTAATTAAACAAATTAATTAATCTAATTAAAGCAGTAAATGCCTCGGGAAGAGGGCCAGGTGCAGCACGCGCTCGGGACTCGCTCGGAATCGCACTGCCATGCCTAGTCTGCCTCTATTTTCCCTGCTTTCCTCCTCTGAAGACTGCCAAAGTCTCAGGAATACTTCTTTGGGCACTGGAGGTCACCACCGGCTGGAGGAAATGACCACCGGCACTAGGATGTAGCCTTCGGCACAAAATATATCCACCGGCCATTGATTGACTGCCGGTCGGCATTAAATACTGCCGGCCGGCAATGAATTCCTGCAGAACCTGCAACTCACAGCAGCAGAGGGCAAAACTTGCATGGCAGCTCAATTCAAGCAATGTATGCACCAAACACATTCCTTATCATGTTTGTGACTCAAAGGAGGATGTGCCTCGATTCTCGGGCCACCAATCGCGCATTTCCATGCATGATGGCCAAAGAGTCAAGTGTGCATTTTAATATCAAATGTAATGCACACCAAACATACAAGGGACCCAACCTCAATCATGGTTGATCAAGAGGCAAGGCAATGCACAACCATGCACATGCAACCTAAGCATGCAAGCTAACATACAAACATGCAATGCAACTACATGGCATACACAACGCTAACAACATAACATGCACAACGCATTGAAACATGGCATACACAATGCAAGATGGGCTTACACCAATACAAGGAGGCCATCGGATAAAAGCGAAGTGCCTCGAAATGCGTGCACACGGGCACGCAAACCGAGGCAATGGCATACGGAATGCAATGGCATGGAAATATGATATGCAAACATGCAAATGAATTTCAGCACTGAAATGTGGGGCAAAACAGTCCCGGAACATGGCCAAAGTGTACCCGATGCGTGGAATGATCCCGAAACATGAATTTTGGCACCCGAAATGGCCTATAGCTACACCAAACCTGCAAAACTGATACATGACATGAAAAGGCAGAAGCCAGGCAACCCCAAAACTCACATTTTTCCAGCACAAAACATGGCCAAACAGCAATCATAAATAGGGCTAACATGGCATACAAAAATGGCTCCACAAGGGAGGCTATGAAGCAAGTGGTATATGCAAAGCCCAAATGGAAAAACACCCTTCTACAACACTGAAGAGGGACTAAAAATATGCACATTTATAGTTTATGACAACCCTCTAATCAGTATGAAAACTTGCTAAAAATGCTATGCAAGAACTAGGATACCCAAGGCTATAACATAAGGTACCCCAAACATTCATCCAACAGCCTTGGACCCTTAACAAAATATGACAAGAAGGCCAAAATATGACTCTTTCTAGACCTGATGATGGCCGAAAACAGAAGCTAGATAGGCTTAACAAAGCATGCAAAAATGGGGGTCAAAGAGGGGTATAATGACAAGTGTAACATGGAGACCCCCAACAAAGTTGATCCCTTCTACAATGTTGTAGAGGGACCCAAAATAAGCCTACTCACAGTTCATGACATGCTCCAAAACAGATCACACAGAGGCTAAGCAAATCATGCAAATTTACGGTAAATATGAGAGATTATGAAACAAGTGCATGATAGAGAGGCCAAACAGGGTTAAGCCCTTCTTCAATGTTGAAGAGGGGCTCAAAATAGGCCCACTCACAGTTTATATCAGGCTCAGAAATAGATCACACATGAACTAAAAATAGCATGCAAGATGTTGACATACAAGATGATATTGAAGCAAGTGCATCATAGAGGGCTCAAACAGGGTTGAGCCCTTAAACAAACATGTAGAATAGCTCAAAATAAGTCCCCTTTCAGTTGAGGTCGGAGCCTAAAATAGTGAGCAAATATGGTAGAAGAATGGTGCAAAAAAAGGGTGCCAAAAGAGGGTGATTGATTCTTACCCTTGAAGATCACACCCTTGTTGCTTCTTGGCTCAAGTTTGCTGCTCCTAAGCCTCTTAAAAAAGCCTTCCTTGCAGCTGGAATGGAGTGGTGGTAGTAGAGCTTGGTGGTGATGAAGAAATGGCCAAGGATTTGAGAGGTTTTGAACTTGGAAGTGTAGAGAGAGAGGGATGTTTTAGAGTGAGAAGCTCCCAAGATTTGCTTTTTTTGTTCTAACCTTAAGATATGAGATATATGACTCTATATATATCAAAATAAGAGCTTTTGGTCGAAATATCCCAATTGAAAATATCTGCCACAGTGTATTGATAAATATCTGTCAAAAATCTGAGTTCTGGGCACTTTTGGCCGGCCGGCAATCTTTTGTGCCGGTCGGCTAAATAGAGTGTCTATGGGTGGCTAATGAGGTCAAAAAGTGCCGGTGGAAGTCCAGATTGAAGCCCCGGAAGTTAGCTTTCCAATGGCGCAAACCTTGCATTAAAATTCCTTCTGTAGAAAAAGTTATGCCAGTTTCCGTAAAGCCGCGCAGATTCGGTCCAACCGGACTTCAACCAACCGTATCTCCTCCCCCCGGATTTGGACTTAGGAGATTCTTGAGTGCAAAATGAAGCCCCGGAAGTAAGCTTTCCAATGGTGGTGGCCACATATTTTAATTCCTCTTGTACAAAGAGTTACGCCCGTTTCGGGGAAGCCGCGCAGACTTTTCTCCTTCCCGGATTCATGCTGAACCACTCCCAAACTAGTTTCCTCCCCTCTTCTCCTCTTTTCTTCAACTTCAAACCCCTAAGTAAGGTGTTTTGAAAGATTTTTCAAAGATTTCATCTCTCTTTCATTCATCTCCCCTTTGTCCTTGCTCGGTTTACCGAAAAGCGCAACATTTACCGAAATGCGAGCGTCGGAACATCGTGGGAATTTTATTTCAAAAATGTTTTGAAGAGAGGGTTTTAAGGTCTACAAACCATCAAAAATAATTTTGGTCCACAATGGGGTATGAAGTTGAGATTTGCCTCTCTCCTTGCCAAAGAAACTGAACCTGTGCCCTGCACACCTTTCTCCACCAAGCAAACCATCAGTAGTGCCCAAGTCTCAAGGGCGGTCAAAAATGGGGTGTCTACAGTTGCCCCTCTTTGACAGAACTCAGAAGTCATAACAATGACGGGAGTGAATGTCAAAGCCCAGAGACGACCCATTTTTGACAAGGCCGAAGACTTGGACAAACAAGCCAAAATGTAGATAAATAAATGGTTGCGCCCGTAGGCTGCCTACGTATCCCTTTGCAAGGAATCAAACCAGCGTAGTTCAGGGGCAGGATGCAAAGTGATGCACAATGCAAGTGCATAACTTATGATCATGCAAAGGATGCTGTAATGAAGCAATTATGCAAAATAAATGCAACATTTTAAGCGAATGCTATGCAAACAAGTAAACATGAACCAAACTACATGTCATGCAGAAAGGATGGAAGAGAATTAAGCAATTCTCACGGCGTCTCACGCGGAGAAGGCTAAAAGCGACTACCGAGAATACCCGGAGTCTCAAACACAACATCTCTCAGCGTATCGTACACAGGAGAGGAAAGAGTAACACTTCTCAACGTAGTACACGCGAGAGAAGAAAGACAGGCAAAGAGAAACCTCATCAGCGTAGTACACGCGAGAGAGGAAAGACGAAAGCGAAAAAGAAACCTCTCAGCGTAGTACACGCGAGAGAGGAAAGAGAAAAGCCTGTCAGCGTAGTACACGCGAGAGAGGAAAGAGAAAAGCCTTTCAGCGTAGTACACGCGAGAGGAGAAAGATAAAATTTCTCAGCGTAGTACACGCAAGAGAAGGAGGATAAAGTCTCTCAGCGTAGTACACGCAAGAGAAGAAGGAAAGGCAAAGAGAAACCTCTCAGCGTAGTACACGCGAGAGAGGAAAGAAAAAAGCCTCTCAGCGTAGTACACGGGAGAGAGGAAAGGGAAAAGCAAAAAGAAACCTCTCAGCGTAGTACACGCGAGAGAGGAAAGAGAAAAAGCCTCTCAGCGTAGTACACGCGAGAAAGGAAAGAAAGGCGAAAAGAAACCTCTCAGCGTAGTACACGCGAGAGAGGAAAGGAAGGCAAAAAGAAACCTCTCATCAGCGTAGTACACGCGAGAGAGGAGAGAAAAGCAAAACGAAACCTCTCAGCGTAGTACACGCGAGAGAGGAAAGAGAAAAAGCCTCTCAGCGTAGTACACGCGAGAGAGGAGAGAGAAAAGCAAAAAGAAACCTCTCAGCGTAGTACACGCGAGAGAGGAGAGAAAAGCCTCTCAGCGTAGTACACGCGAGAGAGGAAAGAGGAAAGCAAAAAGAAACCTCTCAGCGTAGTACACGCGAGAGAGGAGAGAGAAAAAGCCTCTCAGCGTAGTACACGCGAGAGAGAAAAGAGGAATGCAAAAAGAAACCTCTCAGCGTAGTACACGCGAGAGAGGAGAGAAAAGCCTCTCAGCGTAGTACACGCGAGAGAGAAAAGAACAACAACGGAAGTAGAAGGCCGCACAACTATGTGGGCAAAACATGCATGACAACGCAAGTGAAATAAGTGCATAACAATGTGACTGGGATGTTCATCACAATGCAAATAAAGTGGGTGCATAACAATGCAATTGGAAGGGTGCATTTTCTATGCAAAAGATGCGAGCATTTAACATGTACTCTGGTGCCTCTGATTTACCTCTTAAAGGGCTTTGCAACACACTCTGCTCGAAAAGGGGACACCCTGTGCATGTTGGCAAGAGATAACATCTGCTGCTGCTTTAATTGCCGTTCTGACTTGAAGCAGGCTTACACTGGAGGTGGAGGCGCACTCATACTTTGGAGCACTGGCAAGGCTTGAAGAGGTACACACGGGATGTAGTCTCGGAACTTACTGAAGTTGAAACGAACTCAGATACCCGACGTTTTCCTCTTTTGCTTTTGCTTTGCAGTCCGGAACCATATAGCTTCAGATAGGTCCTGGTTTTACTGTTCACACTTATCGGGGGTGGACCCTGCAGTTTTCGAAAGAACAAATTCCTTTTTTGCACAAATGTGGAGAATGACACAGCACTCTGAGCACACAACAAATCATTTTTGAAATTGAGAAAATGAGTTCTCGACCGGGTATTGAGCCTACGACTGGCCACAGCGAAAAAGACTCAACAACGGAAAATAAAGGTAAACAACCTAAACAAATCGAGACATGCTCGGAACGACTCAAAGCAAGAATCGAGACAAACAAAACAAAAGACACGGCACACAGACGTGTTACAAAGACGAGAGACCTCTCAATGCACGAGGAGCCAGTTTCTGCGGGTATTATTTCCCACCCTTTCTCATTTGTGATTCTCACATCACTCGGCCCTCAGGCTCGGTTTTTCTCTCAAAACCCTTTTGCTCACTTTTTCTCTCATCGCACTCCTCTCTATTCTTCAATCTCTCATTTTTCATCCCTCCCCTGGGTGGTTGATGGATAAACAGGCAGTTGCGGGCTCTTGCCCCTAGTATGCTGCTAGATTCTTCGTTTGTTCACAACAGTGAGATTCTTCCACAGAGGGGCTGCGCTACGATTGGGAGTGTAGCAAAGCTGCAGCTGACATCGGTTGATGATGCCCTGCTGAGGAGTTTGGTCGTGGTTAGATCTGTCCAGATGAGGGAATGGAATATCTGGCCCCATTCCAGTGCGTGCTTCGCACTTGGTTTGATACCTCGTTGTTTGGAGGATGAGAGAGCTTTCTGCCCTTTTGCGGCCAGCTTCAGTGGTGCCCTTTTCTGGCGAATATGGTGCCCTTCTTGGCGAGTATGTTGAAAATGGGAAAAAGACAGAACACCTGACTCAACTGTGCCCCTAGTTCATCATTTTGACCATTTTTGTTTTGGTTTTCTACTAAAACAGTTTTGACCAACATGAGAGTTAGATTAACATGCTTGTTCAATTTTCTGATTCAAAATCATGCAAGTTGGGCTATGAGCACTGAAAATTTTCCTTTTTTGGTCCAAGAAACGGTCCAGTTTTGGAAAATGAAATAGTTTTCGAGAGAAGAGTCAACCTCAGTAAAAATTTTCAAAAACTATTTTTGCGAACGGCCAATGCTAAACGAGCATGGAACCAACCCTCGAGATGCGCAACCTCGGATCGGAGGCGATGGAAAATTGCCCCTTGCTTGAAAAGAGCTGCATGGCAACGGAAAGTTGCCCCTTGTTTGAATGACGCCGCAGCACATTGAATGGCAACGGAAAGTTGCCCCTTGTTTGGATAGCACCGCGGCGCATTGTAGTCAGTCCTCAGAGTGACGAATACAACCAAATCCTCAGATACAGAGAAGACAAAGATGACCAGAGCCATCGCATGGACACAATCGAATTTGAAATGTTTTACGGCTGGACTTCAGTATGAAGTTGCCTACGTATCCCAAAGATGGGAATCAAGCCTTACGTAGTTCGGGGTTAAGGTACACTCGGGTATTTAACCTCTCCTTTTTATGCTCTAACTTTTGCCAAGGTGCCTGTTGCAGGTTTTCAACCTTGCGAGCCCCTTTTTTTTTTCATTCTTTTCTTTTCATTCTTTTCTTCTTTTTTTCATCTTTTCTTTTTTTCTTTTTTTCTTTTCTGTTCTTTTTCTTCTTTATCTTGCTCTAACTTTTGCCTGGGTCGCCCTTCCGGGTTTTCGGCCCAACGAGTCTCTCAAAGGATAAAAGTATAACAAGTCCATGCCAAATGGTTTTGGGATTGAAGCCCTCTGTATTCAGGAGAGTGGCTGTTGTATTGATTTGCAAAAAGATCCACCTTTGGCTCTTCGAGCACATCGGATATTTTTTTGCCCCCTAGTTCGAGGGGTGCTTCTGATCTAGCTTTGTAAGCTTCTTTTGACGACATCTGATCCTGTTGATCTGACTTTGGTGCCTCTTGTTCGAGGGCTGCTTCAAATCTGGCCGCACATGCCTCCCATCATGATTGTCCTTTGAACGTTCTGAATCCAAGTTCAAGATTTGAAAGCAAAGGGGGGTCGAGTCTCGAGGCTGAGAGCGATCCTACGCTGCACAATCTCAAGAGCGATTCCACACATGTCTTCGCAGGACCGCGCAAAACATTTTTTGAAAGTTTTTAAGAAAGCGACAAATCGCTCGCGCCGAAGACAGTGTAGGACCGATCTGGATCAAAGCTAGGGTCCTTCTCAGTACTCACACTAACAAGCATGATTTCATTCATTAAGGGCTTAGCACGCCTCTCTTTCTCTCAATTTGATCAAAGTTTTGCAAATCCCGAGGAATTCCTCCCTCTTTGTTTTCACCGCAGTGTTCAAAAGGGTTTTGAAAAACTTAGGTCAATGCAATAATTTCAAGGCACAGAAAAGACAGAGTTCTTAGTCAAATACTGCCATCTCATTTAGAATTTCTGGCACAACAGTGCATGCCGTCCACCACATCTGAAGCAAACTGAACACCGCCCGCAGGTGGTTCATTCCCTGATCACATCACATTATCCCCCAAATTCACTGATCTAGCGCCGATAGACTTTGCAGGACCCGGTGCGACGATGACCTTGTTATCAATCAGATCTTGTATTTCATGGCGAAGACGGTAACAACTATCAGTGTCGTGGCCGACTTGCTGATGGAAGGCACAGTATTTGGCCGGATCATGGAAGGGAGGAAGTTTATTTGGCAGTGGTCGCAGCTCAGGGGTTTCAGGTACCTCTTTTTAATTAGGACCCTCAAGGCCGCTGATAGAGACATGTACAGTGGGGTGAACACCCTCTGGCCCCGAGGTGGGTATTTTGAGGTTTGTGGCCTTTTGCTGGACGCACCAACAAAGGGATTGACAGGTGCTGACTGGGTTTGCTGATCTCTTCCGAGTACGGGACTAGAGCTGATAGGAACATTCCTGGTACAAAGGCCCTTCTCCCGGCTTGCCCCTTGATTTGAACTGCTCTCATTCTGAGTGGCGAAAGTATTGTCCACAGTTTTTGCAACAACTGTGAGTACTTGCTGTTTGTTTAACCCCTCGGCTTTCAAAGCCTCAGCAGCCAACTGAAGATGTTCATGGGGACTCATGCTTTCCCCTGCCTTGTTCTTATCACTGGCCTCCACTTTGCTAAGAGATTGGCCTTCTCCCAATGCAGCCCGTCCCAAGGTTAGGGAACCTTTCGACATGAACTCCCTGGTATGTGACGCAGTTGATGATGGAGCCAGAACTCCAAAGGCCAAATCTGCCATAGTTCTCTGAAGATCTTCGATCATCCTCATCAGCTCAGAAGTAGTGGGTTCATGGGTTTGGGATGATTGGGGTTCAGATGCACCCATCATGCATAAGTCTATGCTTTCTGGGATAAACACCTCTAGTTTGGGTAGATGGGCTGGGGTGATGTATATGCTGGGGTCAAAGGTGGATGGTAGTGTATGGATTAGGTTGAGATGTGGCTGAGGTACTTGGTCATTGGGGTCTGAAGGTGGAGCTATCGTCCGGCTGTCAATGAGGTTTTGGATCTCATGACGAAGACGAAAACACACGTCAGTGTCATGGCCAGCTCGCTGATGGAAGGCACAGTAGTCAGCTGGGTTATGTGAGGGAGGGGGTTTCTTTGGTAATGGTTGTGGCTCCAGTGGCTTCAGATACCCCTTTTTGATCAAGGCCGTCAGGGCCGTTGACAGAGACATGTACAGTGGGGTAAACACCTTTTGGCCCTAAAGTGGGTATTTGGCTATTTGTGAGCTAGTTTCGGATGCACCGGTGAATGGGGTGGTCATTTTCTGTGTGGTGGTGGTGACCGTGCCCACATCTGAAGTTATAGCAGCTGCGTCACCACTGGTGGTCGCATTCGAACTGTGGATAAACTCCCTCCTGGGCTGTTCCTTCTCCTGGTCAATAAGGCCCTGCTTCATAGCGTCCTCGATCTGTACCCCCATCTCGTGTAGGTCCGCAAAGGTAGGAAAGGGTAAGACTATCATTTTTTGCATCAGTTTGGGTTGGAGGTTGCGCACAACCATCCGTATCTGGTCCTTGTCAGAAGGCCTTGTAGTCATCATTGAGGCTTTTGATCTCCATCTCGTCACGAACTCTGAGAAACCCTCCTTTAGTTCTTGGCGGGTGGCTTCGAGATCACGAGTTGTGACCTCGATCTGTGTGTTGTAGGAGTATTGAGCAATAAAGGCCTCAGCCAGCTCTTCCCAGTTCCGTTTCACAGAGTCCTTCAATTTTGCATGCCAGATTGCGGCTATCCCAGACATGGTTCGGCCAAAGAGAGATAATTTCTGAGCTGTGGTCAAACCCATTGGCTTCAAGATATCAGAAAATAGGTAGAGGTGCACCCTTGGGTCCCCAGAGCCGTCAAAGCGATCGATATGCGGCATTTTAAACTGCTCTGGCAAGGTAACTGCAGATTCAATATACCCGTCCTCTAAATCTGGGATGAGGTTCACTCCCTGTGTTCATCTGAACAACTCCTCCAGTTTATTGACCTTAAGTGCAGTTGGGTCAATCTCAAATTCAAAGGGCGTGGCCACTGGATTAGCCGGTGCTTTGGACAACTGAGGTGGGATTGGTAGTGGGACTGGCCCTGTCGGGACATCCGTACTTTCCTGGACGTGAACTGCCTCTCTGGGTATTGGAACCATAGGTGGGGGTGGAGCCTGGTGTGAAGTAGATACTCCGGTTTGCCGCCCTAGCCTAGCAATTGTCTCTGCCTGTTGGGTTATGACCACAGCCTGTTGCTTGGCGGATTCTGCTTGACGGGCAGCGTCTTGCTGCATGGCTTCCATACTATCCTGGAGTTGGTGCACCATCTCTTCGAGACTCGACATATTGTCCTGATCTTATTGAGCAACCGGTATATCTGTGTCTGCAGTAGGCTTGGAAATCTCAACTCGACTGCTCAAAGGTCACTGATCTGGTAGCTGTTATACTGGTGGTCTGTGCCTAACTAGCCTTCTCTGGCCCTGATTACCCTTCAACTGAGTCTCTGACCTGACAGAGTCTATCAGCACAAATCCAATGTACCCGGGGGATAGTGGAGCCTTCTGAAGCTATAGTTCCAGGACTACCTAGCAAAAGAGAAAACAGACAGCATCTCAGCTCAACTTCACTGGAACGGATATGAGCAAAGCTGAATGACTATATTCTATTACTGATCACTGTTCCCGAAATCACTGCCCCAAACCTGAATCTGATACCCGCAGATATAACTGATTCTCAAAATACTGATACTGGCGCCCGCAGGCTAGATACCCAGACTCGCAAACTGGTATATGCATTCCCTGTAGAGATACACTCTAAAAGCACATAGCATGTAAAAGAGAGCCAATACACTCCTATGTTGGGGTAGGGTTTCCCTGTCTTATTTTGTCAGGAGCTAGGGTTTCACTACGCACGCAACGGTTTCAAACAACCTATGATCGGGTAAGCAACCTGTCCTAGTTTGGAATGGTCACTATGGATTCTGAATATGCACTAGGTCGAATGGTCGAAAAGGGTGCCCCGGTAAAACCGGGGTTTGTGTTCCCATACTGGCAGAGCCCGCAACCGGTCAGCCTTATGGTCATGCCTTGACAAGACAAGCCTCCAGCAAACCGCTCAGGAATAGCAGATGGCCAACACGGTGTCCTAGGCGCACCAATGCACATGCAATGCAAAGAAACACATAAGTGTAGTCAAAACAGGATATCACGAGTTCGAGTCAAGCTCTTTAAAATCCCCAGCAGAGTCGCCAGAAACTGTAGACGTCCCCGAACGCCCCGGGAGGGTTAAGTCCCGTTCTGTTCGTTTTTGCGGGTCTACTACAGTTCGGACTCAATATTGTCACGGTTCTTAATCTGAACCAAAGAGTCCACCTCTGGCAAATCGTTTTGAAGAAAAACAGATTTTTTGAAAAGTAGTGCCAAACATGGACTGCTTTGCCAGATTACAGAGTCGCCACCTAAATATTTTTAAAGGGGGAATTTAGGAAACCCTGACTCGGTGCCAAAGGCCACGTGTCCGTCATCACCAAAGTGACTTGGCTCGGGAGCTTGGGTACGATCGGGGAAGGTCAGCTATGAGCACCCCCTTTCGCCCGGTCCGAAGACCGGCCTCTACTAACCATGATATCCATTTTTGAAAACTTTATGCGTTCTTATCCCAATTATTAGCCTAGAATTACTATGTTATGCGCGCAGCAAACAAGTATAGACTAGATCGTCTAATTTGGAAGTAAGCATTGCATATCCGTTTTGTCTTGAAAAAACGTGTTGGTTTTTCGCTACTCGCAAGTAGGCTAAAACTCGGATTTCAATGAGTTATCCCAACTCAGACAATCCAACCTCCACCCACAGGCATTCAAACAGTTTATCTCACATAAGCACTTAGCCGCATGGTAAGCATACTGTCATGTTAACATTCACACGCATGCGATATGCTAAAGCATAAATACTTACATCGTACTCCGTGCCAAAAACAATAAACTAGTTAGCAAACATGCATGACCTAGCTCATGTTAAGTGACTAATGCAACACATACAGCATGTGATTAGGATAGGCTCGGCTAACCCTAAGATGGCATGTGAAATGCAATCATTCAATCCACGTATTCAACTTGGAATTGAAAATACAATGCAGTTTGTATGATGTACCGAGCCCGATGCATGTGAACAAATGCATGAATGCACGCATGCATAGCATAAGGTATGCTAAAATAGATATGCCCTAATCTACCATCGTAAGCAGGTAAATAAAAGGGTAGAAAGAAATGGGGATTGGAAGACATACACCCACTCACACACACTTATTACAAATACGCCCTCCTCGGAGGGACCGAAAGAATAATACAAATAATTAACTACGCAAGCTAATTAAAATATTACAAATTCACTAAATTAATTAAACAAATTAATTAATCTAATTAAAGCAGTAAATGCCTCGGGGAAGAGGGCCAGGTGCAGCACCGCGCTCGGGACTCGCTCGGAATCGCACTGCCATGCCTAGTCTGCCTCTATTTTCCCTGCTTTCCTCCTCTGAAGACTGCCAAAGTCTCAGGAATACTTCTTTGGGCACTGGAGGTCACCACCGGCTGGAGGAAATGACCACCGGCACTAGGATGTAGCCTTCGGCACAAAATATATCCCACCGGCCATTGATTGACTGCCGGTCGGCATTAAATACTGCCGGCCGGCAATGAATTCCTGCAGAACCTGCAACTCACAGCAGCAGAGGGCAAAACTTGCATGGCAGCTCAATTCAAGCAATGTATGCACCAAACACATTCCTTATCATGTTTGTGACTCAAAGGAGGATGTGCCTCGATTCTCGGGCCACCAATCGCGCATTTCCATGCATGATGGCCAAAGAGTCAAGTGTGCATTTTAATATCAAATGTAATGCACACCAAACATACAAGGGACCCAACCTCAATCATGGTTGATCAAGAGGCAAGGCAATGCACAACCCATGCACATGCAACCTAAGCATGCAAGCTAACATACAAACATGCAATGCAACTACATGGCATACACAACGCTAACAACATAACATGCACAACGCATTGAAACATGGCATACACAATGCAAGATGGGCTTACACCAATACAAGGAGGCCATCGGATAAAAGCGAAGTGCCTCGAAATGCGTGCACACGGGCACGCAAACCGAGGCAATGGCATACGGAATGCAATGGCATGGAAATATGATATGCAAACATGCAAATGAATTTCAGCACTGAAATGTGGGGCAAAAACAGTCCCGAAACATGGCCAAAGTGTACCCGATGCGTGGAATGATCCCGAAACATGAATTTTGGCACCCGAAATGGCCTATAGCTACACCAAACCTGCAAAACTGATACATGACATGAAAAGGCAGAAGCCAGGCAACCCCAAAACTCACATTTTTCCAGCACAAAACATGGCCAAACAGCAATCATAAATAGGGCTAACATGGCATACAAAAATGGCTCCACAAGGGAGGCTATGAAGCAAGTGGTATATGCAAAGCCCAAATGGAAAAACACCCTTCTAACAACACTGAAGAGGGACTAAAAATATGCACATTTACAGTTTATGACAACCCTCTAATCAGTATGAAAACTTGCTAAAAATGCTATGCAAGAACTAGGATACCCAAGGGCTATAACATAAGGTACCCCAAACATTCATCCAACAGCCTTGGACCCTTAACAAAATATGACAAGAAGGCCAAAATATGACTCTTTCCAGACCTGATGATGGCCGAAAACAGAAGCTAGATAGGCTTAACAAAGCATGCAAAAATGGGGGTCAAAGAGGGGTATAATGACAAGTGTAACATGGAGACCCCCAACAAAGTTGATCCCTTCTACAATGTTGTAGAGGGACCCAAAATAAGCCTACTCACAGTTCATGACATGCTCCAAAACAGATCACACAGAGGCTAAACAAATCATGCAAATTTACGGTAAATATGAGAGATTATGAAACAAGTGCATGATAGAGAGGCCAAACAGGGTTGAGCCCTTCTTCAATGTTGAAGAGGGGCTCAAAATAGGCCCACTCACAGTTTATATTAGGCTCAGAAATAGATCACACATGAACTAAAAATAGCATGCAAGATATTGACATACAAGATGATATTGAAGCAAGTGCATCATAGAGGGCTCAAACAGGGTTGAGGCCCTTAAACAAACATGTAGAATAGCTCAAAAGAAGTCCCCTTTTAGTTAAGGTCGGAGCCTAAAACAGTGAGCAAATAGGGTAGAAGAATGGTGCAAAAAAAGGGTGCCAAAAGAGGGTATTGTTTGTCTTGTTTGATTGATTCTTACCCTTGAAGATCACACCCTTGTTGCTTCTTGGCTCAAGTTTGCTGCTCCTAAGCCTCTTAAAAAACCTTCCTTGCAGCTGGAATGGAGTGGTGGGTAGTAGAGCTTGGTGGTGATGAAGAAATGGCCAAGGATTTGAGAGGTTTTGAACTTGGAAGTGTAGAGAGAGAGGGATGTTTTAGAGTGAGAAGCTCCCAAGATTTGCTTTTTTTTGTTCTAACCTTAAGATATGAGATATATGACTCTATATATATCAAAATAAGAGCTTTTGGTCGACATATCCCAATTGAAAATATCTGCCACAGTGTATTGATAAATATCTGTCAAAAATCTGAGTTCTGGGCACTTTTGGCCGGCCGGCAATCTTTTGTGCCGGTCGGCTAAATAGAGTGCCGATGGGTGGCTAATGAGGTCACAAAGTGCCGGTGGAAGTCCAGATTGAAGCCCCGGAAGTTAGCTTTCCAATGGCGCAAACCTTGCATTAAAATTCCTTCTGTACAAAAAGTTATGCCAGTTTCCGTAAAGCCGCGCAGATTCGGTCCAACCGGACTTCAACCAACCATATCTCCTCCCCCTGGATTTGGACTTAGGAGATTCTTGAGTGAAAAATGAAACCCCGGAAGTAAGCTTTCCAATGGTGGTGGCCACATATTTTTAATTCCTCTTGTACAAAGAGTTACGCCCGTTTCGGGGAAGCCGCGCAGACTTTTCTCCTTCCCGGATTCATGCTGAACCACTCCCAAACTAGTTTCCTCCCCTCTTCTCCTCTTTTCTTCAACTTCAAACCCCTAAGTAAGGTGTTTTTGAAAGATTTTTCAAAGATTTCATCTCTCTTTCATTCATCTCCCCTTTGTCCTTGCTCGGTTTACCGAAAAGCGCAACATTTACCGAAATGCGAGCGTCGGAACATCGTGAGAATTTTATTTCAAAAATGTTTTGAAGAGAGGGTTTTAAGGTCTACAAACCATCAAAAATAATTTTGGTCCACAATGGGGTATGAAGTTGAGATTTGCCTCTCTCCTTGCCAAAGAAACTGAACCTGTGCCCTGCACACCTTTCTCCACCAAGCAAACCATCAGTAGTGCCCAAGTCTCAAGGGCGGTCAAAAATGGGGTGTCTACAGTTGCCCCTCTTTGACAGAACTCAGAAGTCATAACAATGACGGGAGTGAATGTCAAAGCCCAGAGACGACCCATTTTTGACAAGGCCGAAGACTTGGACAAACAAGCCAAAATGTAGATAAATAAATGGTTGCGCCCGTAGGCTGCCTACGTATCCCTTTGCAAGGAAT